>JAZDUH010000521.1:120000-562500 GCA_036419115.1 Scarus forsteni
TGTTCTAGCTAAGCAGGGCCGGTCCAAGCCTCCATGGGGCCCAAGGCAAAATTTGATTTTGGGGCCCTCACAGCCAATATTGATCATTCACATACTTACCATAACTCATTTCATGTTTTACTCTGTCATTACGAATAAACTTGTAAAACTAGATGTCCGATCTTTTTGTTGTAGTTAGATTGTAATCCACAGTGATTAAGGTCATGGAAGCAGACAACAATTCTTTCAATTAATATTTGGCAAAGTTAGCAACTACCCCTACTAGCCACGCGGGAATCAATACATAAAACCTCAAAGAGCAGCCCCGCATGTTTTACCTATGGTTTAGAATCTGAAATGGTACGAAATTCAGCTACAAGAGCAGCCTGGGGGTGATTTACACTTAATATTCAAGGTGATATAGTACTAAGTGGGACACTGAAAGTCATCTGGGCCAACTAAAAGGAACAAAATACTTAAAAACTTAAACAGATACTTAAATAATTATGTAAATGCACAGAGGTACCTGATACAGAGGGGACAGTGGTCACAGTGGATGAGGCAGAGGATGGAGATGGACCTAAGAGGAAAATCAACAACAACAACAAAAGCTAGCCATGTTAGATGTCATGTTAAAATTATGCTGTTTATTTTCTGAACAAATAAACAGTAAAATATGAGGAAATTAACATTTTTGGACAAAATTATTCATCTCAGAATGTTCTGCAGTACACTGAGTAATTACAAAGGCTGTTTTTGTTGTCAACTTACCAGGTAGAGCTGAGGTTGCAGCAGCCACAGAGGGGACAGTGGGCACAGTGTATGAGGCAGAGGATGGAGATGGACCTAAGAGGAAAATCAACAACAACAACAAAAGCTAGCCATGTTAGATGTCATATTAAAATGATGCTGTTTATTTTCTAAATAAGTAAACAGTAAAATATTCAATATATTAAGCTAATTATATCTTATATTAGCAGATCTTACTGAGATAATTTGACTAGAGATTAAATATATATGGTCACAGTTTTTCCCTCACCTGATCCAGTTGCCTTGGCTGAGCCTGAGGAGGTGGACTGCCCCTGAGCTGTGTCAGTGCCTCCTCCAAAATACTTTAACAGTGCTCCTGGGGAAGTTTCACATAACTTAGGAGCATAATAAATAGTTGATGTACTCACTTAAATTACTATGCTCTGCAACAAACAATTGCAAACAACATATCTCAAACTATAAGTTCACTAAGTCAATTCATTAATGCAAAAACATATTGCTGGCAAACGTCACCACGTTTGTAATTGACTTGAGTTGTTATTAAACATTTGCTATCAAACATTGTCAAAAACGTTATGATGCCCAGAAGTGACCCAGGATATATATATATATATAACTCTATAGATAAATATATATATATATATATATATATATATATATATATATATATATATATATATATATATATATATGTATTAGGGCTGTCACTTTAGTGCATTAATTAGATTAATTAATTACAACGCAAATTAATGCATTAAAAAAATTAATCGCGATTAATCATAGCACAAAAACATTTTGACATTGACCATTATTGGAGGACCTGTACATGGCAGTGGCACCCCACTTCACACATGTGTCTCTAGTCAAACCAAACAAAGCCCAGGTGACAACAGGAATGGCCTATTTAAGACTCCGCTTTATTTTATTTTTGAATTTATTTATCTATATTTGTACTACATTCTTTAATAATGAATCAGGTCTAATTGGTTTGCTGGATGTCCTCGACCTTTTCTTATTTTGAATTTGATTTATGAAACACACTTAAAGTGTAATTTGAGTTGCCTGATTGAGCTTACAATTTTCTGGACAAGTTGCCCTGACTTTGGTTTTATTCAATCACCAATAAAAATGTAGATATACAATCTTCTCTTTTTAGTGTATTCATTTGATTAATCCTCCACTACAATTTTGTAATGTCCTAGAATTCAAATTCTTTATTTGGGGACTTTAAGCAGATATGAGAAAAAAATGCGATTAATTAGATTAATTAATTACAAATCCTGTAATTAATTAGATTAATTTTTTTAATCGTCTGACAGCACTAATATACATATATATATATATATATATATATATATATATATATATATATATATATATATATCGGAGATGATGCATTTTTTATTTGCTTGCTCAATGTTACTTATGAGGGTGAGGAAATCCTTCTTAAGTTTCTCACACTGTTGAAGCCTGAGGTCATTGGAGCCAGCGTGAATTACAACAGTAGAGAGAGGTGGGTGATGAGGTAGCAGCCGGTGGGCGGAGTTGTTTATGTCACTGACGAGAGCACCTGGATGACATGATGTGCTGCACCTGCTGATGCGTACGTGCCTGACCACTGACGATCCCACAACAAGCACAGATGGATGGCTGGAGTTTTGGTCCACCAAGGCTGCCCGGTGTGATGTTTTCGGATGTGCAGAGGCAGGACGAGACGGCCCGATGTGGGGCTCAGGACGAGCACAGGGGTCAGCAGCGGCGGAGGTGTCGTGGCCGGTGGAGCGCCTCCTTGAGCGGCGCACAGTCTGGCTGTGTTCAGGCCGAGGAGGGGAGACTGGTGCAGGGTGCTGAGTTCGCTGACCCAGTGGTGGAAACTCCTGCTCATCTTGGATGTCTATTGTGGGCTCCAGGGCTTGAAACTTGTTCTCCAGATGGAGAGGCTCAAGTAAAGCAAACCAAGAGAACAACAAAAATATGAGGCCATGGTCACTAATCATAAATCAACGCAAAGTAGTTCAGCACTATGGAGAGTGACTATGTCAATTATAAGTCCATCAAGTGGACAAGAAGTAACGCAAACCAAGAGAACAAAAACATGAGGCCACTAATCATAAAACCACACAAAGCAGCACCATGGAGAGTGACTATGTCAACTGAAAGTCAAGTGGTGGACATGAAGTTAAGCAAACCAAGAGAACAACAAAAACATGAGGCCATGGTCACTAATCATAAAACAACACAGAGCAGTTCAGCACCACGGAGAGGGACTATGTCATTGGAAAGTCCATCAAGTGGACATGAAGTCATGCAAAGAGAACAACAAAAACATGCGGCCATGGTCACTAATCACAAAACAACACAAAAGGTGTTCAGCACCACGGAGAGTGACAACGTCATATTTAAGTCCATCAAGTGGACATGAAGTAAAGCAAACCAAGAGAACAACAAAAACATGAGGCCATGGTCACTAATCATACAACAGCGCAAGTAGTTCAGCACCATGGAGAGTGACTATGTCATGAGAAAGTCCATCAAGTGGACATGAAGTCAAGCAAAGAGAACAACAAAAACATGCGGCCATGGTCACTAATTATAAAACAACACAAAAGCAGTTCAGCACCATTGAGAGCGACAGCATCATTTCTGACACCCACTCAATATGTTGGGGAGTGGCACGTTTTGGACTGGAACGGATTCTGGCTGGTTTCAGTAAATTTTCATAAACAACAGTGTTCAAATGAGTAATCCATTTTAATCAGGAATTCACGGCTGTAAAAAAAAACAGACATCCAGACCTTGTTGGTGTCTGGGCAACCACTGATCCACAGTGGCACCCAAGGCATGGAAAAAAGTACAATGTCATAAGCTTTGATTTCAGTACTGCACCCTCCCCATTTATGATACCTGTGACTTGAAAGACGCCTGTGCCACTGCTGGAAAGTAGAGGTCTTGATGGCAAAGACTTTTCGTGCATTTTGTTTCCAGTACATTGATCCTTCAAAGAAGAAATGCAGAAAAAAGCCACAAAGAGAGCAGTTAAGAAGAGTAAAGAGTAATGTACAGCCTCTACTTTCTGACCACTGATGTTTTGCTGTTTTTTATGCATTTGGAATAGTCTAAATGAAGATTAACAAAATATTTATTTACCTGTTGTCCCTTCTGAATCAATAATTTCATTGCTGTTGGGGTCAGTAAGGGTGTAATCTTCATCACCTGCCATGGTGACCTTTAGTTTTTGCAGGATGCATGAGACGGTTGCCTCTGCTTCTGTAAATCACACCATGACCACTCTTGTTGAAAATAGCTTCCCCTCCATCACCTCGGACACATGAAGGGCCCTGTAATGCACAAATAATAATGAAGAAACCGAGCTACATAACTACATTAATTTGGTCAAACAGCCCGTGTGAGCCCATGCTAAACTCTAAATGCATCATTCTTCTGTTTTTGTCTTTAGTAATATGTCGTTTACATTCAGTATGCTCAGTTTGCTTAATATTAGAGATAATTTTTATATAATAGAAATAACGTGCTCTTGTCAAAAACTCTACAAATCCATTTTCATTCAGAAAAATGTCATTATTTACCCAGACTCACCATTGGGTTGGCTGGGGAAGTGAACTTTGAAATACAGTTTAAACAGGGATGTAGAGCTTTCTGGCATTAAAGGCTCATATTTTTTTATTTTTGCTTTTCTAGCATTTTGGAAAAGAACTCATCAAATATAATTACCATTATAATTTGTCCTTTTAATAAGAGCTTTCAGTTACCATATGTCCCTACCTTTAAAATGTGGCGTGGAAACCAATCTTTCCCGTATGCTCATGTTCACAGTGGCCCAAATTGTTGAGATGTGGATGGCGGTGTTGTATAGGCCGGTGCTGCCCCTGTCCCTGGACTCTCCCCAGCTTCTCCATGGACTTCATAATGATCATGGTCATGGAGGTCCAGGGAGCTGAAACTGCCATCCTCAACTGAAAAAATGGCAACGTTTACAGGATTGATATCGGTATCTTTTCAATTCAATGCTTCATATAAAATCAAAATATGAAGCGATGTTCCAACTCTGCTGATCCAGACTTGTATGTTGCTCAGCGGTCGTGGAAAAGCTCAGTAACTGATGTTCTTGGTGGAGGTCTGCGTGCTCGGGCTGCTTTTGTAGTTTGACTCATGAAGTGACAAGTTTGAATCTGTGGCTTCTTTCATTTGGATGATTTCTTCATCAAGGTTCATTGTGTGAATTTGAGCTGCGCTTGATAAAGATTTATGAGAAATACATAAAAACACTCCTATTGTTATTGTCAATTATCAAGACAAATGTCAGCACATTTAGATTTCACTGTCATGTTAGATGCTTCTGGTCTTAAATGATCCAGTCTGCAGATTATAAAAACATAAATCAATATAATGCAACACAAAATAAAACTCATTTCTACTTTGGCTGCTGTTTTTTTAATGTACCACCAATCACCACTTTTGGTGTAATTCTCCCTCAATGCCAAAATATTTACATATATTAATATTATAATAATGTCCAATAAAAACACTTTTCTTCCATCAGTACCTCATAAATCTGAAATCATTGTGAGAGTACATCCTGGCAAACAATATGAAGGACTTTTAATGTGTGTAAACCTCTCTCACACCACACAGTATATTCCTAAAATCAGACACTGACACTCACTTCAATGGTCAATAAAATGATGTTTTTCATTAATATTTAATAAAACTAGAATCTTTGTCCAGAGTACATCCTGGACCGAAGCCCATAGAAATATAAAACACTTTTACTGTGTGGGTTTCAAGTAATGTGTACTTAAAGTACAAAGACTTAAAAAATACATGTTTCAATATGTGGCTTCTTTAGTTAGCATGATTTCTTCATCAAGATTCATTTTGTGATTTTGAGGTGCACTTGATAAAGATTTATGAGAAATAAATAGACAATAATTTTGTCAGAATTTACCTTTTAAAGACAAAAAGACAGAACATTAATGTTTCTTTGTCATTTTAGGTGTTTCAGGTCTTAAAGATTCAGTCTGTTATTCACAATTCAATATAATCTAACACAACATAAAACTCATTTCTACATTCACTGATGATTATTTTTTTAAGTACTACCAATTTGACTGTTAAAAAAAAACTTTGTAAAAAAACATCCAAATCATCCGTGTTGTTTTCAAGTAATAGGTGCTTAAAGAACAAAGTAAACACATATTTTAGACATGTTTTAATAAATTTGATGTTGAATTAAATACTTTTCTTCCATTAGTAACTTGGATTTCTCTAAAATCAAAGAGTAAAAGTACTTCCTATTGCATGTCCATGTAGTCCAGAGTGTATTCTCTGCAGTTATTTCAGTTTCATGTGGTACTAATGGAAGAAAACTGTTTTACTGGACATCAAATTCATTGACCAGTCGATTTCATTTCATTTTAAGTCTCGCGCCATGCATTCATGACCCCTGACCTCTGCTGATTAACACAGTTCTATTATTACACATCTGCTTCATTCATGAAGCACAAAGAGGCATTTCTGACCTCATGTTTCCCGTTTCCCTCAAATGATGCTGAAGGGAAAACAGGAACACGTGAAGACGCTCAGGCGGCCTCCTTTAACACACAACATTTACCGTAAAGTTATGAGAACAGGCGAACTTCGAATTCAGGAGCGTTTTTTTCTGTGTCTGTCAGGAATGTTCACTCCCCCAGACAAACCCCTGTCCCTCCTCGAACTCTCTGTTCATTTTTCAGACCTCTCTTCATCCATTCTCACTCTCTCAGCCTGAAAATGCTCCTACCTTGATGCGCCATGACGCCTCCCCCTGTGTTTGAACGCCGCACCTGAGCGCGTCACTTCCTGTTTTTAAAGCAGGTAATCTCGCGCCAACTCTTGGTCACATGACTAGGGTGGGTCCAGATTAAAAGCCTCATTTTGTGCAGGGAGCAGGGCCGCCCATAGAGGGGGATAAAGGGCTCTCAGGGGCCCAACCTCAAAGACATTTACCCACCTTTTTTAAAAAAAAAAAATAAATGTTATTGACCTTTTTAAAGAAATAATAATTCCATAAAGACATTTGGACTTAACTTTCTGCTACAGCACGGTTTATTGAAGTGAATATCTTCTAGAAAGGGCCCCTAAAGGCTCTGTCAGGGGCCCAGCTTTTTCTTTATGCAGCCCTGGCAGAGAGTAATTCTATAAATATGAATAAAATGTCTTAAATATGAAGATTAAAAGAGCTGGTAGACTGATGGAGGGGCTGATGTGGCCCCACATCACTTCATATCATTGAGTATTTCATTGACAGCTTAGTAAATAGACATTTGTAGTAAATATAGGTTAGTAGTCAATATCATACTCATATTTATTTATAAACAGAAGACAGCTCTTGGCGTTCACATATACGAATCTGCTTAAAGAGCTAATTCATTCTTGAACTTCACTGAATAATCTTTCTGATCAAAGTGTCATAAATCACAACAAACATGTTTTATTTTCACTTTCACTGCATCAGATCTTTTCAACAACTTCAAACCAAACCATAGACATAATTTTTCATTTACATTTTTTGTTTTTACACATTTTTTGGTGTGGGGGCGCCATCACACCTACAACCTGCTTTTCCATTGTTTTGAAGTAGAGGCTCAGATTTATTAGGCATCAATCAATCAATCAATCTTTATTTGGATAGCAACACTTGTTATCTCAGTAACTTAAGAATAACTTTTCAAATGTAGGACCAACAGATTGAGAAACTCCTTTGTCCCTCAAGACATCCGACTGTACAACTCCTCACTGGAGGGGAGGAGGAGTGACAGGAAGACAGAGGATGGGAAGGAGCAGCAGACAGCCTGTACCACTATGTTTTTATATTTGTGTATATTTATTAATAGTTCTTCAGATCTATTTTCTTTTTATATATATTTTTATCTGTAATAATCAACTGCTACTGATTCTTAATTTCCATGAGGGAGGATTTCCCCAAGGGATAAATAACGTACAATCTAATCTAATTTAATCTAATACACACAAATGCATCCAGAGATTGATCCATCCAGGCAGAGACAAAGGGACTAAAAAAGGATTTAGGATAGCAACAAATCCAAAAGTCCAGATCATAAATCTGTCCTCATCACATTTGTCTTTAACATAAATTTATTAAAGGTGGCATCTCAGTGTCAGAGGGACCTCACGTCTATATGGCTGAAAAGAAAGTTACTATGGAAGTCAAATCAACCATGGACAGAGAGATCAGTCTGATTACATTAATATCAATCAATCAAAGTTTATTTATAAAGCACAGTTCAAACAAATTGAATTGCAGCTCAAATTGCTTTAGACAAAAACAGATTTAAAGAAGACATATATACATATACATCCATATGATAATCACTTTCTTTAAACCACTTAGCAAATAAACACTCAGCAGAGGTCCGTCTACTAAGAATATTCCTCTGGAGTTGTCATGAATAGTTGGTAGGATGTCAAGAGGATTTGGAGGCTAATGCATACAAGAAAAAGCAAAGCAATAAAACCAAGAAACATCAGACTAATAAATAAAACTCTAAAAATACATTTAAAACAAATACATTTAAACATGTTGAAAGATTAAAATTAAACCTTAAATGAATATAATCTGCAGAGGAATGATGTTGATTAATGTAGCAGCGTCTACCTGAACTGCTATTAAAATGGTTGAACTGCCTAAAAGTCTGAATTGATGTTAAATGATGTTTCTGTTGATGGTTGATGCTCATGGAGTGGAGCAGGTCATCATGACTGTTTGTCAGGGTCACACTGATATATGTGTGCTGTCTGCAGGAACTACCATGTGTTTAATGTGGTTGATCTGAAGTTAATATCAGGGACGGTAATGATGAAGGAATGGGGCTAAAGGAAAGGCTGGAGTTACTGAAGCTTAGTAATCAAAAGCTGCCAACAAGACAAGAGCCAGAGAGGAGAGCAGGAGCAAACAAAAAGATCCCCGACAGTCTGAGCCTGATGCAGCAGAACTACGAGACATGAGCTGCTCCAGGACTGAAATAAGCTAACAATCAAATAAAGGCTATGTCAGTAGAGTCTGCAGTCTGCACCCTGGATTCTCCACAAAACCACACAGCAGCTTCACTCCTGAATCCTGCAGCTTGTTTTCACTCAGGTCCAGCTCTCTCAGGTGGGAGGGGTTGGACTTCAGGACAGAGGCCAGGTGATCACAGCTGATCTCCGTCAAACTGCAGGAAGCCAATCTAAGCAGAGACCAAATAATACAGCTTTAGAAAACAATGTCTCCTCACTGACAGTCTAACAAAGGGGTGGGCAACTGGCTGCCCAGAGGCCATAAGTGGCTTGTCACCTCACTTAATGAAAACTTCTTATTATGCTGTGATTGTATCTCTAAAAATATTTAATGAGGCATTAAAATATGATTTATAGTATTGGTAAATACATATTTAGAAACAATGGTAATGGGAACATAAATGTGCTTTAAAAATGGGTAAACATTCATTCTGTTATTGCATTAAAAAGAAGCTTGAATTAGTTTTAGTTATGTGTCATGCTCATTAGATCATGAATTTTTAAATGTGTTTGAGTTAGTATATATAAGTGTTGGTATAGTCCTTTTCTAAGCTTTATCGTTGCTGTTTTTCGTTTAATTATATATTTTTCTCTCTTCAAAGTGCCAACACTATGTATCAGTGTGGCCCTCAGGCGCTGAAATATAAATGAATGTTATTTCAGTCACCATGTGGGCTTTTCTTTCTTTAACAGAAGGGTACCAACATTTTTGTCTGCGTGTGAACATACCGTGCAGCAGACTGGTTTCAGCAGGGTAGTCAATAACCCCATTCACCTGCTGTTTCAAGCTGTAATGTTCCCTATGGTCACACGTGGCCTCACACAACTCCATCATATCAAATTCATCTCAGCACAGAGGGAAAGAAATGGTGTCTGACCTCAGAGTCTCCAGTTTACAGTCTGGACTCTTCAGAAAACCACACAGCAGCTCCATTCCTGAATCCTGCAGCTTGTTTCCACTCAGGTCCAGTTCTCTCAGATGGGAGGGGTTGGACTTCAGCGCAGAGGCTAAAGGAGAACAGCTGATGTCTGACAGAGAGCAGGAGCTCAAACTGAAAATGAACACAGAGAAATATTTACTGCAGTGATCCTCTGAGGGGACATTGGACCTGGAGATGAGACTTTGTTCTTAGGGGTGTGTACTGTGTGTAGTTACATTGCTGCTGTTGTGGACATATGGAGCTTAAATAATTTAATAATAATAATTTGCCGACCACAGTTCGGGAGTCTGACACTCTCTCTACCTTTAAGGTTAGACTTAAAACATTCCTCTTTGATAAAGCTTTCAGTTAGGGACCAGGTTATAGTTCATTAATTAGTTCATAAATTGGACTCATAGTTTAGATGTAATAGGCCTAGACTGCCGGGGGGGGGGGGGGGTCTGGCACAATGGGCTCTATCACTCTCTCTCTCCCTCTCTGCATCTGCTTTTGCCCCTTTTGTTTGCTCCTGTACTCGTCTCTGGCTCCGGTCTTGTAGGTGGCCTTGGATCCTTGGTGGAGACTGCCTGCTGCTGTGGAGTCATGAAGCCTCAAAACTACAATTATACACATGACACATAGTTGGACATTTTATTAGGAACACTCTATTCCCATTATCATTATAGCTGTTCATGTAGATATTGGCATGATCTCCATATCCATGATTGTTAAATCTACAGAGTTTTTTTATTACCACATAGTCATGAAGTCCCTCTTGAAAATGGGATGTCACATCTCAAGAGGCCTTCAACACATTTATATTTAATGGAGACAAATATGGTTGGGATGACCTTGTGGTCTGGGCACCCATGAGTTCGTCACTACCATAAATTCTTATTTTCAGTAAGAATATCTAAGATTATACTTCTATAAAATGATCACCACAACCATTCAGACATGAGGACCCTCCTGAAAATGAGACGTAGCATCTCAAGAGGCTACCCTCTAATAAATCAGACGACAGGTCTATGGTTCATGGATCTGTCCCTAACTTTAGTAATTATTCTAGTCCACTTGTCTCCTCTTACCTCCCTTCCTTCACCCTCACACCAACACAGCATGGTGTGGATTTGCTGTTCATCATGAGACTGGGATCCACATTCAAGGTTTCCTGGTGCTTAACAGAAGGTTTTTTTCTTGAGCCATGATGGAGGGATTCATGATTGGCTATATGGATTCATGTTGGGTGTTGGATGTACAATACCCAAAACCAGTGAAGTTGGCACGTTGTGTAAATCGTAAATAAAAACAGAATACAATGATTTGCAAATCCTTTTCAACTTATATTCAATTGAATACACTGCAAAGACAAGATATTTAATGTTCAAACTGAGAAACTTTATTTTCTTTTGCAAATAATCATCAACTTAGAACTTAATGGCAGCAACTCATTGCAAAAAAAGTTGTCACAGGGTCATTTTTACCACTGTGTTACATCGCCTTTCCTTTTAACAACACTCAGTAAACGTTTGGGAACTGAGGAGACCAATTTTTGAAGCTTTTCACGTGGAATTCTTTCCCATTCTTGCTTGATGTACAGGTTAAGTTGTTCAACACTCCGGGGTCTCCGTTGTTGTATTTTACGCTGCAGAATGCGCCACACATTTTCAATGGGAGACAGATCTGGACTACAGGCAGGCCAGTCTAGTACCTGCACTCTTTACTACGAAGCCACGCTGTTGTAACACGTGCAGAATGTGGCTTGGCATTGTCTTGCTGAAATAAGCAGGGCGTCCCATGAAAAAGGCGTTGCTTGGATGGCAACATATGTTGCTCCAAAACCTGTATGTACCTTTCAGCATTAATGGTGCCTTCACAGATGTGTAAGTTACCCATGCCTTGGGCACTAATACACCCCCATACCATCACAGATGCAGGCTTTTGAACTTTGCGCCTATAACAGTCCGGATGGTTCTTTTCCTCTTTGGTCCGGAGGACACGACGACCACAGTTTCCAAAAACAATTGTAAATGTGGACTGGTCAGACCACAGAACACTTTTCCACTTTGCATCAGTCCATCTTAGATGAGCTTGGGCCCAGCGAAGCCGGCGGTGTTTCTGGGTGTTGTTGATAAATGGCTTTGGCTTTGCATAGTAGAGTTTTAACTTGCACTTACAGATGTAGATGAACTGTAGTTACTGACAGTGGTTTTCTGAAGTGTTCCTGAGCCCATGTGGTGATATCCTTTACACAGTGATGCCGGTTTTTGATGCAGTACCGCCTGAGGGATCGAAAGTCACGGGCATTCAATGTTGGTTTTGGGCCTTGCTGCTTACGTGCAGTAATTTCTCCAGATTCTCTGAACCTTTTGATGACATTACGGACCGTAGATGATGAAATCCCTAAATTCTTTGCAAGAGCTGGTTGAGAAATGTTGTTCTTAAACTGTTGGACAATTTGCTCACGCATTTGTTCCCAAAGTGGTGACCCTCGCCCCATCCTTGTTTGTGAATGACTGGGCATTTCAGGGAAGCTGCTTTTATACCCAATCATGGCACCCACCTGTTCCCAATTAGCCTGTTCACCTGTGGGATGTTCCAAATAAGTGTTTGATGAGCATTCCTCAACTTTCTCAGTCTTTTTTGACACTTGTGCAGGCCCAGACTGGCAATCGGGAGAGGCAGGACTTTTCCCGGTGGCCTGCCTGGACAGGCTAGCCACGGACTGGCAGGCCAATGAAAAAAAAATTGGTCGGCTTTTTGGCAGACAGGCCAGAGACAGCAGAGCTAGCTGCCTTACAGAGTACACGCCTCCCTCCTGCCACTCACAAAAATCAAGCGCTCTGAGCTCCGAATCAAAAGGATGATACGAGAGTGAGGTGAGAGAGTGAAAGCAGTGAGGATTATGGAGCACACTGATAAACCCGGCAGCAAAAGAGGAGAAAAACAAAGAGAAAAGGTGGACATGAGAGGGAGAGGGAGAGGAAAAAAAGGTCACTCGAGGAGGAAGGGGCAGAGTGTGATAAAATAACACACATGTTTCGTCAACCCCCGCCCAGGTCCATCAATGTACAGTTCAAAATGAATGATGCTGTTGCTTCAAGTAAGTTTACAAACAATTGGTTCTTCTCACAAATGCATCATCAGAAATCCTTGGGCAGAGAACTTCAGAGGCCAAAATATGATATAAAATGACTGGTTTATTATTGATTTGCTTGGCTATATTAGAAAACTTTGTTTCATTTTGTCAGATGCAAGTGACATATGAAGAAATATGGAGTTTTTAGTGAAATCAATGAGTGTTATTCAAATATCTGAACAGATTCTTCAGATACTTTAGAAAGAAGTAGTCAGAAAAGGTCTCCAGTATGTTAGAGAGATACATCACCAAATCAAATGTTGGCAGAGTTAAAGTGAAATCAAAACAATTAAACTAAGAACAACAATGTTCTTCTGGAGTAGGGTAGGTCGATATATTCTGTTTAAATTGAAATTAATTTTAATTTGTCTTTCATTGTCGTTGTGTTTGCCCATTTCTATGGTGGCCATTCACAAAATGCTAAAATAGATCAGTATGTCAGAACTTGTTTCTGTTACACATATTTTTTGTTCACATATTTCAATGGCTCAGAGTTTAACAGAAGTAACCTGCTATTGATACGTCTTTGTTTGTTAACATTATCTTACCTGACACATAGCGCTCATGATAGTTAGCACCTTACTCTAGAACAAATGCAGGTGTTCTTAGGCTTTATCCACACTCAGCATCTTTCTATTTGCATCTTGGGCTTGGGAAAGGCCAAAAAAATCCACACCACCCTCCAAACTTCTCAAATATTGACTGTTAGACTTGTAAGTGCTGTAATCACACAGCTTAGGCATAATGATTTCTTTTGAAAGCTTGACAGGACTCCTGTGCATTGTACTGGTTTCTAACCTAGGATTGGACAGTGGCCCTTTGTGGGAGGGGCTTAGCAAAGGGTCACTTGTACTCTCAGAGTTAGACCCTCACCCTTTTAATAACTCAATGAAGTACACACTCACACACCATTTGTCTTTCTCTGGCCTTTGCTTTATTCTAACAGCAACAATAACAACCTTCTCTACTGGTTGTCAAAGGAAGTTTTACTCCACATTGTAGATTTCTTTTGCTGTCTGTCTGCTGCAGTGCTGTGGTGGTTTGTTGTGTTTGTCTCTCAATAGTCAAAACATAATATAGTTACTAGACTAGTCACCTGTGTATATTCCAACCTTGGATTATAGGGATCCCAGTATCATAAGCCAAGGGATGGATAAATAAAATATATTATGTATGTACTGCTGCTGATGCAGCTGCCATTTTAGTATATCTGGCATTGACTGTATGGAGCTGCTGCATGGTTGTGTTTAAAAGAGTTACTGTCAGTTTAGTAGTGTTGTAATTGCTATAACATAACTGTAAAAGGCATAGTTTTGGAAGGAAAAAAATACAAATTTTTGGTGCATTACCCCACATGACACTACCCTCGTGGTGGCGGAAGTGGCCTGAATGATTGGAAATCTCACGGCGTGAATTTCTTTCCCAGTCCGGCCCTGCACTTGTGCCAGCTTTTTTGAAACATGTTGCAGGCATCAAATTCCAAATGAACTAATATTTGCAAAAAATAACAAAGTTTACCAGTTTGAACGTTAAGTATCTTGTCTTTGCTGTGTATTCAATTGAATATAAGTTGAAAGGGATTTGGAAATCATTGTATTCTATTTGTATTGACAATTTACACAACATGCCAACTTCACTTGTTTTGGGTATTGTAAATATTTGTATATATATGTATATGTGTATTTTAAATGTGTATATGTATCTTTGCATATATGTGTATCCATAAAATGAAGAGCTTTATGCTCTATTGTAAAGTGTCTTGAGATAACACTTGTTATGAATTGGTGCTATACAAATGAAGATTGATTGATTGATTAATTGAAATAACTACAGTTACAAATATTCTGACATTCCTCAAGCCCAGGGGTGGGCAACTGGTGCCCCACGGGCCACATGCGGCCTTTCACCTCACTCCATGTGGCCCACTAATCATTTCCAAAAAACACCAAAAAAAAAAAAAAAACAGAAATAAAACTGAATTATGAAGAAAACACAACATAAACTGCTGCATATGATTTATCATGAGTAAGCAGAACTGCATAATGCACAGATTATGGAGGTGATAAAATATTTCTATCAACCTTAGATTGATGGGACATTTTTTGTATTTTACAAGTCACTAAAGAACTTTGATATAATTTTGTCTCTTACTATGTTATACTAGGCATTAAGATTAAATATACAGTATTAGTAAAAACTTTATTTGGAAACAATGATGAAGGTAATATATTTGTGCTTTAAAATCTGAGAAACATTCCAAATTTTATTGCATTAAAAAGAAGCTTACATTGGATTAACTTAGGTGTCAGACTCACTAAATCGTTAATTTTTAATTGTGTTTGAGTTGAAATATAACAATGTTGGTATAATTCTTTTGTGAAGATTTATATTTGCTTTTTTTTTGTTTATTTATATATTTTTTTATCCAACAATTTGTAACAATGCGGCCCGTGTGCACTAAAAAAATGGATGTGGCCCTCCTGATAGTCAAAGTTGCCCACCCCTGCTCTAGTCCATTCCTTTATCATTACAGTTCCTGAATTGAACTTTAATCCAACCCTCAAGTATCAACACAAAGAAATGTGAATTTTCCCTCATTATGGACAAACCCCAGCCTCAGTCAATGAGCAGAGACCAACAAACCAGAACACAGTTTATGAACTCACTTCAGAGACTCCAGTCTACAGTGTGGACTCTCCAGTCCACCACAAAGAAGCTCCATTCCTGAATCCCAGGGATGATTGAAGCTTAGATCCAGCTTTCTCAGAACGGAGGGGTTGGACTTCAGCGCTGAGGCTAAAGGAGAACAGTCGATGCCTGACAAAGAGCAGCCGCTCATACTGAAAATGAACACAGAGAAATATTTACTGCAGTGATCCTCCGAGGGGACATTCGACCTGGAGATGAGACTTTTCTCTTAGGGGTGTGTACTGTGTGTAGTTACATTGCTGCTGTTGTGGACATATGGAGCTTAAATAACTACAGTTACAAATATTCTGACATTCCTCTTGCCCAGGGGTGGGCAACTGGTGCCCCAGGGGCCACATGAGGCCTTTAACCTCACTCCATGTGGCCCACCAATCATTTCCAAAAAACAAATAAAAAACAGAAAAAAATGGAATTATGAAGAAAACATAACATCAACTGCTGCATATGATTTATCATGAGTAAGCAGAACTGCATAATGCACAGATTATGGAGGGGATAAAATATTTATACCAACCTTAGATTGATGGTACATTTTTCTGTATTTTACAAGTCACTAAAGAACTTTGATATAATTTTGTCTCTAAATATATTTTACTAGGCCTCAAAATATAATATAGCATTAGTAAAAACTATGTTTGGAAACAATGATAAAGGTAATATATCTGTGCTTTAAATCTGAGAAACATTCCTAATTTTATTGCATTAAAAAGAAGCTTACATTGGATTTACTTAGGTGTCAGACTCACTAAATTGTGAATTTTTAATTGTGTTTGAGTTAAAATATATTAATGTTGGTATCATTCTTTTTGAAGCTTTATATTTGCTATTTTATCTTTATTTGTATTTTTTTTTCCAACAATTTGTAACAATGCAGCCCTCATGCACTGAAATTTAAAGAAGGGTATCAAGCAGGCCAAGGCAGTTTACAAGGAGAGGATCGAGGGTCATTTTTCCATCAATGATCCAGCTAGTATGTGGCAGGGCATCCGGCAGATTACAAACTACAGGGGACATCAACACCCACCCCCAGACAGTAATATCCACCTGGCTGAGGAGCTCAATCGCTTCTTCGCACGCTTCGAAGCTGCTGCGGGTGACAGCGGTGTTGGGCCTGCAGCGGATGCTGCTGATGCCTCCCCTCTCCCCCCTCCCCCCTGTCTTTCCAGACCCACGAGGTGAGGAGGATCTTCAGCTCGGTGAACATCAGGATGGGCCAGATGGGATCCCAGGGAGAGTGGTTAGAGACTGTGCCCACCAGCTTGCAGAGGTATTCACTGACATTTTTAATCTGTCAGTATCCCAGGCTGTTGTCCCCACCTGTCTTAAGTCAGCCACAATCATACCAGTGCCTAAACAGAACAACATCACCTGTTTAAATGACTATAGACCAATAGCACTTACCTCCATTATTGCAAAGTGTTTTGAGAAACTGGTCCAAAAACACATCAAATCCAGTCTCCCTGCTAACTTTGACCAGCACCAGTATGCATACAGAGCACCACAGAGGATGCTATTTCACTGCCCTCCACACAGCACTCACACACCTGAAAACATATGTGAGGATTTTTAGACCACTTTCTGCATTAACACCATTGTTCAGCAGACTGGTCAAAAACTGCTAGGCTTGGGTTTCAACACCTTGTGCATGAAGACTTCAAGGCCACAAACAGTCAGATTCCCTCATCTATCTACATTTTAACAGGAGCACCACAGTTGTGTCTTAAGTCCCATACTGTACTCACTATACACATCAGACTGCACTCACATCCACAAACACAATAATTAAATTTGCAGACGACACAACAGTGGTGGGACTGATATCGGCAATGACACTACAGACATAGACAGGCTGACAGACTGGTGCATTGACAACAACCTCACATTAAACATCAAAAGACCAAGAAGATCATCATTGACTACCGTAAAGAAGGATCATGCAAAATTAACCATCAAGGACAAGAAGTTGAACAGGTCACCAGCTTTAAACTCCTGGAACTTACATCACAGACAACCTCACATGGTCACTTAACTCCTCCACCCTGGTAAGGAAGGCTCAACAGCTCTTTCCTGGACATTAAGGAAACCACCTGCCTGCTGAGCTGCTCAGAGCCTTTTATCACTCTATAGAGTGCCCACTTTGTAACATCTTGGTACGTCAACTGCACAGAGGCAGACCGAAAAACAAAGCTATTAAAACTGCCGAGAAGATCATTGGACTCAGTCTGCCCCACTGGAAGACATTTTCAGGACTCACCACACCACTACTAAGATCCTCAGAGACCCCAGCCACCCCAGTCATCACCTGTTCTTTTGCTACTCAGAGGATGGGCACTCAGAGACCTCCAGACTCAAAAACAGTTTCTTTCACAGAGCCATTTGAACTTAACATGCCAGGCCAACATATGCAGAACCTCTATTTATACTTCAGCAATATGTGTCTATGTGCAATGCCTTATGTTTTTAAACATGTTTTTTAATGGATGAATGCCTTATATTTTACTCCGCATTCAGGATGACACAGTGAAATTTCGTTGCTTTGTGCAATGACAAATAAAGTCTATTCTATTCTATTCTATTCTATTCTAAAAAAATGGATGTGGCCCTCCTGATAGTCAAAGTTGTCCACCCCTGCTCTAGTCCATTTCTTTATCATTACAGTTCCTGAATTTAACTTTAATCCAACCCTCAAGTATCAACACAAAGAAATGTGAATTTTCCCTCATTATGGACAAACCTCAGTCAATGAGCAGAGACCAACAAACCAGAACACAGTTTATGAACTCACTTCAGAGACTCCAGTCTACAGTGTGGACTCTCCAGTCCACCACAAAGAAGCTTCATTCCTAAATCCCCGAAACAGCTGTTGCTTAGATCCAGCTCTCTCAGATGGGAGGGGTTGGACTTCAGAGCCGAGGCCAAAATCTCAAAGTGAGTGTTGTACAGTCCGCTGTCAGAAAGTCTGTGATGACAAAAACATCATGGAATTACTGCCATGTGGACCATCCTGATGATATGAAAGACAATTTACCCACTTAGAAATGGAATTTAGGGAACTAAAAAGAAAATTACTTTGTTATTACTAGGAGATAATTCATAATACTCAGATAAAAAGTCACAATCAGGAGATATAAAGACATAACTATGAGGAAAAAAGTTAAAATTATTAGATAGTCATAATTATGAGGTAAGTCATAATAATGAAATATAGTCATAACTGAGACAAATATGGCAAAATTATGTTAAAAAAAGTTTAATTCATGAGATAAAAAGACACAATTGAGTTAAAAGTCATAATTATTGAACATAAAGTCAGACTTGTGAGATAAGTCATAATTATGAGATAAAAAGTGGAAATCATGACATACCATTTGGGCATGTGCACCACGTCCAGACGCTTCTCTAGCCACATGCCTTTTTATTTTATATCTCATAAAAATGACTCTTTTTCTATTTTTAGTTCCCTAAATTCATTTGTTTTTACTGGAGGAAATGGGCTTCCATATGTTGATGCTTCAGTTCACATCAGGGATCATTTCTTTGTTTTTGTGTCTCATTTTACAACCTCTTTTGCACCACAACACTGACAGGCTACACATTTTTATTTAACATCACAAAAGATATGCTGGAATGGAAAATTTGACTGCAGTAAGAAGTCATCTTTGACACAGGCTGACCATTTTAGAGGGAATGTAGAGGAACAAAGCTGAGGCCCCATAGTCTGAAAGTCCTTCAAGAGAAGCACAACTAACTTTTAATGGAATCAGATCTGGACTTACCGAACTTTTCTGCAGTTCCTCACTGCTGGAATCAGTCTGAGTTTTCCTCGAGGGGAGGCGTTGTACTTCTCCAAGTCCAGTTCATCCACAACCTCCTCTGACATCTGCAGCATGTAGGCCAGAGCAGAGCAGTCAAAGTCTGAGAGAGGCTTCTCTGATCTGTTGTCTGATTTCAGGAGCTCTTGGATCTCCTGATGTACGGAGTGGTCGTTCATTTCTGTCAGACAGTGTAAAGTGTTGATGCATCTGTCAGGAGAGATATTTCTTCTTGTCATCTCTTTTAGGGACTTAATTACTCTCTGAATGATATCTGGGCTGTTGTCTGTTTGGCCCAGAAGTCCTTGTAGGAGTCTTTGGTTAGACTTCAGTGAAAGGCCATGAAGAAAGCGGACAAACAGGTCCAAGTGACCGTTCTCACTGAGAAGAGCTTTCTCCAGGGCTCTCCTCAGGAAGAGATCCAAAGATGCATGACTCCAATCGTCACCTTTGTTGTGCAAAGAAATGTCATTAAAAAATACCTGCTGTGAATTCTCCCGCCTTTGCAGGAAAGTCTGGAGTATTTCTGTGTTGTTGTTTGTGAAGCAGTGGAACATGTAGACTGCAGCCAGGAACTCCTGAACACTCAGGTGAATGAAGCAGTAGACTGTCCTCTCAAAGATCACGCTCTCTCTTTTGAAGATCTCAGTACAAACTCCTGAGTGCACCAAAGCTTCTGACATCCAGACTTTCTTGGTAGAACATGATGCTTCCTTATCCAGATGTTCAAACGCCACAAGCTTCAGGAGAACTTCCCTATCAGAGTCCATCAGCTCCAAAGACCTCGTGTCCTCACCCTCCTCGTTTTGTGCTTCCTCCTCTCTGAACCAGCAGGAAGTGTGAGTACATGTCGTCAACGCCAGTGTCTTTTGTGCTCATCATGTGCTCCAGAACTGTAGCTGTGATCCAGCAAGATCAGACACATGATGTGGAGGCTCAAGACTTGATGTGTGAGATGATCCTGCTGGACAGATCTCCATCTCCAAACCTCCTCCTGAAGTACTCCTTTCACATCAGAAGCCTCGAACTTCTGCAATCCTGTCAACACATGATGGAGGGATCTGATTGGCTGCTGCGACGTGATCCAGATGAGAGCAGATGGGAGCAGATTCCCTTGATGAGATTCACCAGCAGGGTGTTCAGTGGAAATTTCTGTGACATTGGACACTCAGAAAAATCCAAGGATGGTGCCAAGATGAGGAGAGCAAGAGTCTCATGTTAGCCCCTTTAAAGTTGGATGGAAAACCCAGAGAAGATTAAGAAGACTGTAACTCTCATTTCTGATCAAGTTCAACTCTCTGAACGAAAGCAGAACCACCAGCTTGATGTCTTGGTTCTGCTGACCTTCTGCCCAGTCCAGAGTGAACTTCTGCACTGAGGACGTTTTTCCAACACCAGCAACGTCATAACCACTCTGATGGGTTCTAAGGCTTCAAAGAGTTCATGGGGCTTGATTGGAGTCTCATGGTTTTTTTTTTCTGTTTCAAGCTGCTGAACTTCATGTTCACCTCTTCGCCCCTCTATGATGTAGAGCTCAGTGTAGATTGTGTTGAGGAGGGCTCTGCTTCTTTCTTCACCCGATCCTTCAGTCACACATTCACATCTCTTCTTCAGACTGGTCTTATGTGCATCCACAACCTCCTGCAGGCCTCCTTTAGAAATAGGGACAAAAATAGCATCATGACCATTGTTTCATTGTTTATAAGAATCAAGAAAGAACACACCTTTCCCTCTCATTTCTAGCCCATTTCATAACATGCTCATGTTTTGCAGAAGGATTTTACAAATCTGAAGAGAATTTTATCTGTTAGAGGGCCCAAACAGGAAGATAAAAAACTCAACTCAATTCAACTTTATTTATAAAGCACTTTAAAAACAACAACAGTTGAAACAAAATGCTGTAAACAAATAGTAATAAAGAAGATATATTAAAACAGAATGTTTTTATAAACCCAATTTAAAAACAGTAGAAACAATAAGTAAAAGCAAACCATAAAACACTAAAGCTGTCCCACCACTGATCTAGAATCTAGTCCTCCAAGACAGAAATCTGATCAAACGTGATCGAACAAAATGAAGAAGAAGAAACATAGCATCAACTGGAAAACACAACATGGAAGAGGGCAGATGATGGGGGTCTATGGATTACTTTGTTTGACAGAATAATCCTGGAACAAAAAGAAAAGACTGTGGAAAAAAAGATGAACAGAGAGCTGTTCCTCCATTCTGAGCTCTACCCAACTTCAAGTTTCAGCAACCATGTTGGTTTTTTTATGCCTGCTTTTTTCCTTCATCTGCTTGTTAATCGAGGCTACATTCACATCACAACCATGATACTCTGATGAAGTTTTTGTCTTCAAGTTTTGAGCTGACATGAATATCATTGCTTATACTTCTATAAAATGATCACCACAACCATTCAGACATGAGGACTGTCCTGAAAATGAGATGTAGCATCTCAAGAGGCTAACTCTATAAATCAGACACAGGTCTATGGTTCATGGATCTGTCTCTAACTTTAGTTTTTTACTTTAGTCCACTTGTCTCCTCTTCCTTCCTCATCCCACCAACACATGGTGTGGAAGTTCATCATGAGACTGGGATCCACATTCAAGATTTCCTGCTGCTTAACATTTTTTCTTTTGATGAGGATTCATGAGATTTGGATTCATGTTGGTGTTGGATCATATATATATATATGTATATGTTTATATGTATATATGTATCTATGCATATATGTGTATCCATAAAATGAAGAGCTTTATGCTCTATTGTAAAGTGTCTTGTGATAACACTTGTTATGAATTGGCACTATACAAATAAAGATTGATTGATTGATGAATTGACTCAACACCTCAGACCACAAGATCATCTTTGTCAGATCATATCACGGTTATTATGATCAAAATTATCACTGTTATCATTATTATCACAGTATAGTTGCAATGAGCTCAAAATGCTCAAAAAGTACTTAACACAGTCAAAATTATTTAACCTCTTTTACACAATTTTAACAGGTCTTTTGTCTTTTTTTCAGTAACTGTGTCAGAAAATGTCCTATAAGTAAAGTTGTTTAAACTTTTTTCATCAGAAAATAAAGTAAACAATTCTGGAAAGTATGTCATTTTTATGTTTTAAGTGCTTAAACTGTGTAATTACAAGAAAGAAAAAAAACAGATTTGAACATTAAACAGGACTATCTTCAAAAAATTGTATCTGAAAATGTTCAAAGTTTTGAGATGACCAAAAATAATCTTAGTCTATTTTACAAACACTCCCACATTTTAGTTTTCCTTCAGCATTGAATGTTACAGCTCGTTATGAGATCATGTCCAGGACTTTTCATTTTTTAACCAACGATAGTCCCTTGGGCAGCCCTTCATGCCTCTCCTCTGGTATCCCATTTCCAAGGCAGATCTCCTGACTTCTCTGTCTTTAATATTTCCAAATTACAATTGACTATATCCATAACACATGAACTATGAAAAAAGACGATCTACTCAAAATGGTAAAACAGAATAACTGAAGAAGGAACAACACACTCCAGAATGATACTAGTGCTGTTATTTTAAACCTTTATACATTATTTACTCAGAAAATCCTGATAAACCTTATAATTCACTCAGATATGGCTCTGATCTCTGCTCGTTTACTTGAGGAGTTACAGCAGTTTAATCACACACATTTTACTTTTTCACCTCACTCAGCGTTTTAGACCAGTTGTCAATCAGTTTTCACATCCTTGTAAATGGACTGTAAATGGACTTGAGCTTATATAGCGCTTTCAGTTTTGACAAAGCTGCTTTACACCACAGGTCATACCCATTCAAACCCATTCACTCACATTCACTCACTGATGGTTCAGAGTTTCTATGTTAATTATCCATCAGTATTTCTAACACATCCTTTCATACCCATTTACACACCACTGGCGTAGCAGTGGGAGCAACTTGGGATTAAAAGTGTCTTACCAAAGGACACATCGCCATTTGTCTCCCAGAGCTGGGCTTGAACCTGCAACCTCCCGATCACTGACCAATCACTGATTATCACTGACTATCCAACTGCTCAACCAACGCCCCAAATCCAAATCCAAAGTTTGACCAGACTTTTGACTTTGTGTTCAAGTGGAAAAACCTGGACTCTGGCGAGGCTCAGCTCCTGAGGCCAAACATTACAGACTGCTCCTCCGTCTGTGAGAGACGGCTGCTTCACAGAGGAGCAGACACACATAGTTCAGGCTTTTCCAGTCAAAGAGCAGCATCACTGTGAGTTATTGACACAATGTGTTGATCAAATACGGTTTAATGGTAATTTTAATAGGACATGGTAATGATTACTGTGGGAAATTTCACTGCGGTTTACCATTTTACCAGTAACTGTTACATCCTTAGGTATAAGTCAGTTATCTGGTGTTTGCTGTCCTTAAGAAAAGTCGGACAAAACAGCCTGATAAACTGTGTGAAAAGCTTTAGAGTAAAACAATTCTATTAATTTAAAAAGAAACAATAAGTACTTGTCAACTGCAATAAAAATCTCTTTAATTGGACGCAATTCCAAATTTATCTCATGAAATTTTGCTTTACTGCTTGGCATTGAGTGTGAATTACTGAATATAGATTCAGGCAAAATAAGTTTTTTTTACTATTAAATTAAACATTTTATTATTATTATTATCTTATTGATAGTACTCTTTTATTTGTATCAATCTGAAGCTTAGAGTAACGCCAATGGGAGCCAAAGTTGCTCATCCCTGCTGTAGGAAATATAATTCAAGTGTTTCAGAGACAGTGGATGTGCAGCAGACCAAAAACTATCCCAAAGCAAAGAGACACAGCCCTAACATTTATAACAAACATCAGCAAGCTGTTGTCTGGTCTGTGTAAAGTGCAGGTCTTACCATCTGTCTGCTGCCCAGGTCTTGCTGCGTCGGACACGAGGCTCCTGTTTCTGGAGAAAGAAAATATCACCTTAGATTTTGTGATGACCCTTGACCTCAAGCTCAGCAGGTCACACGTACCTTGTACAGAACACTACACTGGTGAATTATGTAGAAACTGTCCATATTATTTGCTGATCACATTCATATGGCTTCATATGCATTTACACACATGATTTAATAGGTGGGAGAAACTGAGGGTAAGGGTGAATTCCAATTCCTCCCTTAACCCTCAATCTCAACCCTCAATCTCAGTGACACTCAAAACCAAGTGTTAAGGGCTATTTCGTGACTTACAAATGGGACACCCCTTAAATGCAGTTATGTTTTCAGACTGTCAGCACTCTGCCCAAGCTGCATTCAGTCTGCCAATTTAAAAATAAAGAAGAAAGCCATTTTTGTCATCCATATTCCTTTTGGACTCCAGCAACAATGAAAATGTTCCATCCATCTGCTACATAACTTTAGGTTATGAATGAAGCTGTGCACTGAACTACGCCAGTCCGCTGGCAAACATTGTCAAAAAAGAATGTTATGCAACAATGAGGTCAAAAATCCATGAAGAGGCTTAAATAAGATGATACAATGGTTTTGTAATATATCATTTCATATTGATGGAAATATTTACATTTGTAGCTCATTTTTCGCCACTTTGGACGCCATCTTGTTTATGAAGCTGGTGAAAATATGCAACATTCTGGGTAGCCCTTACTCCCAAGGGTGGTGGCAGAAGATCTCAATTTGAGGGGCTGTACAGCCCTCAAACTTGTCCCTCAACTTAACATTCTGAGAATCGGGACAGCACTAGCAGTGCATTTTTGAGATTGAGGGTTAAGATTGAGGGTTAAGGGAGGAATTGGTATTCACCCTAAGTATCCTGTCTGAGCAAACACTGACATGTGACCGTATCAAACTCCTGGGTTTCATTTTAAAAGACGACGTCCCTACAACTGAGGCTCTGTTTACACGGAGATACTTTCACCTGAAACACACAGGTTCTTCATTTGGGTTTCAAAAGTAACCCACGTTCACATGCAGATGCCAGAACAACTGAAAACACTATAATGTGCATGCTGGTTCAGTAGATGGGGATGTAGGTTTGGAAAGAAACAGCGCTTCCACAATACATGTATGAAGAAGAAAAACTTTTCACAAACAGTAATGGTGAACAGATGCACGAAGACGCAGGAGTTTCAACAAATCTGTCTGGATGGTTTTGTCTGGATAACAAACCGAGCACAGTAAGCAGCTCACATGTTACTCTGTAGACTCTGAAGCTGTTGTTGTTCCTGGTATTCAAGTGCAGCCTTCATGTGAAAGAGTACTGCACATGTGGTGAATCCTGTTTACATGAAGCTGGGCCGAGATGAATGTTCAAAACGCTCCACTCCGGACCTTGGTTACAGAAAGTTTGCAGATTCAGGCCCTTCAAGTTAACCTGACAATCCAGATGGACAGCTCCATATATCTGCCACAGAAGTATTTCACTAGTCCATCTGGGTAGGAGCCCTTTAAATTTGTTTTCAGGGGCAGAACAAACAGCAACCTTTCAGAATGTGTTGCATTCAATGTCTGTAATCAGTGTTTGCAAAAGTTTTTACTGTTGTTCTTGCCTAAAGTCCCAATCACTTTGATTTCGGGCCACATGTGGCCCATGGGCCACGAATTGAAAAGGGCTGCGCTAAGATCCCTTACTTTGTCCTTGAAGCTCCAGGTTGATCATTAAACGTCTCAAGCCAGTCTTTGGACCGGTCACTCTGCAGGGACAAACATCCGGAGACCTCAGACTCTGCCATGTCTTCTTCTTCCACAGGAACACTCATCTTATCTGAGGAGAAAAAACAGGTCAAAGACCAGAGAACAGGAGAAAACTCACATGCAGAGAGACAAAGGCCAGAGGAAACAGCTTTAGAAGAGCAGTGCAGCACCACAGAGGCTCACTTTACTCTCAGGTCTTTATGTTACTAACTAACACAGCCCTTCCTGGAGTTTCTATCAAACATTTCGACAGTCTGTCACCAAACATGGACAAATCACATCATCACTTCCACCTTGGTGTCTTTGTTCACAGGTAACAGTGAGCAGAGACACTGACGGACACATTTGAAGACTGCAGGATAAATACTCACCTTATTTAGCTTTTCAGTTCCCCCTGTGCACTGTTTTCACAGACTGTAGCTCAGAGTTCAACACCTTCATAAATATCAGGACTTTGAACCGTCTGTTTTGATCCAGCTCAATAAAAAAGGAGGAAGAGGGAAGTAATATGAAGAATCAGCTTTAACCCTTTAACTTCAACATCAACTGTTTGGCAGAGGTCAATAAATTCAGAAATATTTAATGTGTCAAAAAAATAACACATCATTGTTTGTTTTTGTCAGTGTTTTAGGAAACAGAAAAATCTGAAAACAGACCAAAAGCACTGATATTTCCTTTGTGTGGGATTTAAAGGTGTAAAAAGTGAAATGTTTTTATTATCAGACTCATTTTTTTAAATACTAAACATTAATGGGACTATTTTAAGTTATTTTTGTTGCTATTTTATTTGCAAACATTCAGGACTTTTCTAATTGATTTTGTCCCAAATATTTGTGAATTTCAAATCATCAGATAATTAACTTTTAACTTTTTAAACCTTTGAATCCCACACCATGAAAATATCTGTTTTTTGGTTTGTTTGTAGTTTTCTCTGTTCCCTGAAATGTGAAGGGAAGCAAACACTGATTTGATGTGTTCTGTTTTATAAAACATTAAATAGGCCTGAGTTTATTTTTGAGCTCTGCCAAACAGTTGAGCTGGTAGTTAAAGGGTTAAGAGGAATGAAGTTGGCTTCATGACTTGAAGAAAAAGAAGCTGATTTTGGCCCAGATTTCTTCACAGCACTTCTGTGGACAGAGACAAAGGAAATGAGTGGAACAGATTGAGACAGGCAGATAGGCAGTCTTGTGTCAGAGCCTTTTCTACTGTAAAGCACTTTGGTTGGCCACTGGCTGTTTAAATGTGCTCCAGAAATAAAGCTGACTTTGGATTGACATGGACAAATGAACCATGAATCAATGTTTGAATTTATGGATGTATGAGTGAAGTATGAATGTATGAATGTTTAAATGTATGAATGAATGCTTGAATATATGAGTGTTTGAAAGTATGTATGAGTATATATGAATGTTTGTTTAGCATTTTTATGTTTGCACATTTGGACTGAATGCATGTTTACAGTATGAATTTTAAATAATTGTGTTTTTTCCCCATCATTCCTTTAAAAGTCAAAGATGATTGTCTGAGTAATGGATCATCTCAGCTTCATTGTTCTCTCTGCTCTCCTGCAGCTCTCTGCTTGTCTTCTTGTCGTCTCCACTTCAGACTGAGGGTGGCAGCACTGTTTGATTGTTCCATACTCAGTTATGAGGACACCATCTCCACAAGTTCAAAAAGAACTCATCTTTATTGAGACATTCAGGAAACAGAAAATAAATACAGAAAGGACAGCTTTTCATCTGACAAAGAGAGGGTTTCATTTACACAAAAATAAAGACAAACAGATTATTACATTTTCATTTCATTGACTTCAATGGCTGATGCAAACCTTTAGCAGACAGAGAAACAGCCGTCACCTCAGGTTCAACTAAAAAGAAATAAAGAACAGAAGATGAACTTGTGAAGAAAATGAGTTCAGAGTATTTCTGAAATTTAAGACAATACCGCTGCCATCCAACATATTTACATCCTCAGTTATGGGGATCTTGGTGCATGAATTCACTTGATCATGAGCTTTCTTTTTTTAGAAATCAGATTTAAAAATGCAGACATGACCTGTGACAAAACTACTAAGCTGATAAAAATGTCTGATTGCTGTGTGGCAAAGATCTTGTTTTGTTCAATTAAACAGAGTAAAGTTTGATGGGAACACACTGTTGAAGCTGAATTTGAGATATTAGGACAGTTTTTTATGTGCTGCAGGCTACAGTAAAAACATAAAGACAAATGAGAAGGTTTAATAAATGTACATCAGGACAATTATGACAAACAAAGGAAGAGTTTCAAATATTGGCAGTAAAATTAACCCTTTAACTACCAGCTCAACTGTTTGGCAGAGGTCATCAATAAAAAAGGGAAATTTAATGTTTTAAATCAAATTGTTGTCTGATTTAATTCACATTTCAGGAAACAAAGAAAACTACAAACGAAAACTATTTTGCTGTGGAGTTTAAAGGTTTAAAAAGTTAACAGATCATTATGTGATGACATAAAAATGTAGAAATATTTGGGGCAAAATCAATTAGAAAAGGCTAAAATGTCTGTAAATACAGTTAAATCAAAAATAACTTAAAACAGATTATATTGAGTTTGACAACATAAAAAATGTTTTGGATGAATAACAGACTTTCCTATAATATAAAAATCAAGTTAGTAAATGGGTAAGTATTTAAAATAATAATGTTGATAATAATAATGGCTTTTAGTTTTTAAACCTTTAAATCCCTAACAAAGAAAATATCAGTTCTTTTGGTTTGTTTGTAGTTTATTCTATATCCTATACAATGGCAAAAAACAAACAATGACATGTTTTTTTAACACATTAAATATTTCTGAATTTATTGACCTCTGCCAAACAGTAACTGGGAGTTAAAGGGTTAAAGATGATCTTGATTTAAATAAATATCTGGTCTGGTTAAGGCCTTGTGTTTGTTTCACAAATATTAACAATAGATGGAAATTTCTTATTGAAAATGAGGAAAACTTGTTTTTGACATAAAAACATGCTGTCATTGATTTTCTGTGACAGTTACTATCACTGGAAAAAAGATTTAAATTTGAGGCTTAGTAATTAAAGATTAATTCAAGAATTTGTTGAATGTTGATGCATCCAAAAATAGTTTTTGTTGGAAGTAGCTGTGTGTGTATCAATTCAATGATTATTATTGAGTTAAAAATTCAATGTTTCTGCTCCAGGATACTATTTTAGATTAAATAATACAAGCAGGCAGCCAAATTTCATGAGGATTATCAGCAGGAATGTGATGTTTTCAGGTCCTAGACCTTCATCAGAACCCCTCCAGATTGTCTGAAAACCACAGAAACACTTCAAGATCATGAAAACTCATTTTGATGGAGACAAAATGACCCAAAATGACCCTAACAATAAAGTTAATTAGAGGATTTCATCCATTAAAAACACTGAATATGCACTCAGAGCTAGTTCTGCATAAAAATAATATTCTCTGAGATCCAGTGGTGAAATAGCGCCACTACAGCTTAAACAGACACAAAACTGCTGCGTCCATCATGACAAATATATTAATGTACAGGACTCCAAATATTTCTACATGGTAAACTGTTTGTGATATACTTAAGTGAAGTGAATGAAACAAGTTCAATTCACATTTGGGCAGGTACGCACACAACTGTGTCTACGATAATGTACAACTGTAGATTTCACAGTCATGCTCGAATCGCATTAGTTCCAAGTACATTTTTCTTACATAGTTTAGTATTCACAACAGATAAACAGATAATGCCTACTATCTGAAAGTTATAAAGTAAATCTTTTCTTGGCATGTGCAGCCTCTATGGCCAGCAGAGGTCATACTTCACCATCAGCTTTCTAGGATATTCAAATGGTGCCTCTTTGACGAGGTTGAAGGAGTAGGCTGTTTTCTGCATTCACACCAGTTGTGATTGTTGATCTCTGTATTATTGAACTGAAAATATTATTTATTAACCATGGTCACTAATCATAAAACAAAAAGCTGTTCAGCACCATGGAGAGTGGCTATGTCATATGTAAGTCTATCAAGTGGACATGAAGTAAAGTTTCTCTGCTTGTAGCGTTAAATGACCATGAGCTATGCTTGACCACTGCAACCCTCCACCCCCTGTTGAGAACCACTGGGTATCTGCTGGAAAGTAGAGGTCTTGATGGCAAAGACTTTTCGTGCATTTTGTTTCCAGTACATTGATCCTTCAAAGAAGAAATGCAGAAAAAAGACACAAAGAGAGCAGTTAAGAAGAGTAAAGAGTAATGTACAGGCTCTACTTTCTGACCACTGATGTTTTGCTGTTTTTTATGCATTTGGAGTAGTCTAAATGAAGATGAATAAAATATTTTATTTACCTGTTGTCCCCTCTGAATTGACGGTTGCCTCTGCTTCTGTAAATCACACCATGACCACTCTTGTTGAAAATAGCTTCCCCTCCATCACCTCAGACACATGAAGGGCCCTGTAATGCACAAATAATAATGAAGAAACCGAGCTACATAACTACATTAATTTGGTCAAACATGAGAAAAACTCTAAATGCATCATTCTTCTGTTTTGTCTATAGTAATATGTCAGACATCCAGTATGCTCAGTTTGCTTAATATTAGATATATTTTTTATAAAACATAAATGAAGAGCTCTTTTTAAAAACACTATAAATCCATTTTCATTTAGAAAAATGACATTATTTACCCAGACCCACCATTGGGTTTGCTGGAGAAGTGAACTCTGAAATACAGTTTAAACAGGGATATAGAGCTTTCTGGCATTAAATACTGATAGGGCAGGTAGTACAATCGGTATACAAAAGGATACCACTAAATAATACATATTATTTATTTTGGCTTTTATAGCATTTTGGAAAAGAACTCTTCAAATATAATTATCATTATAATTTGTCCTTTTAATAAGAGCTTTCAGTTACCATATGTCCCTACCTTTGAAATGTGGAAACCGATCTTGCCAGTATGCTCATGTTCACAGTGGTCTAAATTGTTGAGATGTGGATCTGTGTTGTATAGGCTGCTGCCTCTGTCCCTGGATTCTCAGCTTCCATGGACTTCATAATGATCATGGTCATGGAGGTCCAGGAGCTGAAACTGACATCCTCAACTGGAAAAATGGCAATGCAGGATCGACATCGGTATCTTTCAATTCAATACTTCATATAAAATCAAAATATGAAGCGATGTTCCAACTCTGCTGATCCAGACTTGTATGTTGCTCAGCTGAAAAGCTCAGTAACTGATGTTCTTGTGGAGGTCTGCGTGTTTCGGCTGCTTTTGTAGTTTGAATCAAAGTGACAAGTTTGAATCTGTGGCTTTTCATTTGCAGGATTTCTTCATCAAGATTCATTGTGTGAATTTGAGCTGCACTTGATAAAGATTTATGTGAAATAAATAGACAATAATTTTGTCATAATTTACCTTTTAAAGATAAAAAAGACAGAACATTAATGTTCTTGTCATTTTAGATGTTCCAGGTCTTCAAAGATCCAGTCTGTTATTTACAATTCAATATAATCTAACACAACATAAAACTCATTTCTAATTTTAGTGATGATTTTTTTAAAGTACCACCAATTTGGCCATTATATAACATATACCATATATATACCATATATTAAGCTATTACCATGTAGTTTTCAAGTAATGAGAAAAGAACAAAGTAAACACATATTTTAGACACGTTTTAGTAAATTTGGTGTTGAATTAAATACTTTTCTTCCATTAGTAACTTGGATTTTTCTAAAAGCAAAGAGTAAAAGTACTTCCTATTGCATGTCCATGTAGTCCAGAGTGTATTCTCTGCAGTTATTTAAGTTTCATTAAATGGAAGAAAACTGTTTACTGACATCAAATTCACTGACCAGTCGATTTCATTTCATTTTAAGTCTCGCCATGCATTCATGACCCCTGACCTCTGCTGATTAACACAGTTCTATTATTACATCTGTTTATTCATGAAGCACAAAGACATTTCTGACTCTCATGTTTCTGTTCAAATGATGTGAAAAAACAGAACACGTGAAGACGCTAGGGGCCTCCTTTAACGCGCAGCATTTCATAAAGTTATGAGGACAACTTCAATTCAGGAGCTGTTTCTGTCAGGAATGTTCACCCCCAGACAAACCTGTCCCTTCGAACTCTCTGTTCATTTTTCAGACCTCTCTTCATCCATTCTCATTTGTGTAAAATGCTCCTACCTTGATTTCCATACGCCTTGTTTTGAATCAGACCTGATCACTTCCTGTTTTAAAGCAGGTAATCTCAAACTCGTGGTCAATGACTGGGTGGGTCCAGATTAAAAGTATCTTGTGCAAGCATGATACAATAAACTGAGCCTCAAAGACATTTATTCACCTTTATTTAAAAATATAAATGTTATTGACCTTTTTAAATAATTACATAAAGACATTTGGATTTTGCTCCAGCACAGTTTATTGAAGTGAATATCTTCCAGAAATTAAAGGCTCTGTCAAAAGCTTTTTTTATGCAGCCCTGGCAGAGAGTAATTCTATAAATATGAATAAAATGTCTTAAATATGAAGATTAAAAGAGCTGGTAGACTGATGCAGGGGCTGATGTGGCCCCACATCACTTCATATCATTGAGTATTTCATTGACAGGTTTGTAGTAAATATACATTTGTAGTAAATATAGGTTAGTGGTCAATATCATACTCATATTTATTTATTAACAAAAAAACAGCTCTTTTTCACATATTTTTAATTGCTTAAAGAGCTAATTCATTCTTGAACTTCACTGAATAATCTTTTGATCAAGAAAATAATATAATCATAATCAGAGCCAATTTGGCCTCTGCTGATTCAAATCTCAAAACACAATCCAAATATAATTTATTCAGTCACTGTCACATCACTTTTAGAAACATCCCTATTCACCACTGAAACTCTGTGTGAAGAAGCTCTGCTGCCCCTGGTGGTGTGGGGGCGCCATCACACCTACAACCTGCTTTTCCATTGTTTTGAAGTAGAGGCTCAGATTTATTAGGCATCAATCAATCAATCTTTATTTGGATAGCAACACTTGTTATCTCAGTAACTGAAGAATAACTTTTCAAATGTAGGACCAACAGATTGAGAAACTCCTTTGTCCCTCAAGACATCAGACTGTACAACTCCTCACTGGAGGGGAGGAGGAGTGACAGGAAGACAGAGGATGGGAAGGAGCAGCAGCCAGCCTGAAGCATGATATTTTTTATATTTTATTATTTTATTATATTTACATTTTGCATATTTATTAATAGTTTTATTTATCTATTTTTCTTTTTTATATATCTTTTATCTGTAATAATCAACTGCTACTGATTCTTAATTTCCCTGAGGGAGGATTTCCCCAAGGGATAAATAACGTACAATCTAATCTAATTTAATCTAAAACACACAAATGCATCCAGAGATTGATCCATCCAGGCAGAGACAAAGGGACTAAAAAAGGATTTAGGATAGCAACAAATCCAAAAGTCCAGATCATAAATCTGTCCTCATCACATTTGTCTTTAACATAAATTTATTAAAGGTGGCATCTCAGTGTCAGAGGGACCTCACGTCTATATGGCTGAAAAGAAAGTTACTATGGAAGTCAAATCAACCATGGACAGAGAGGTCAGTCTGATTACATTAATATCAATCAATCAAAGTTTATTTATAAAGCACAGTTCAGACAAACTGAATTGCAGATCAAATTGCTTTAGACAAAAAAAAAGATTGAAAAAGACATATATACATATACATCCATATGATAATCACTTTCTTTAAACCACTTAGCAAATAAACACTCAGCAGAGGTCCGTCTACTAAGAATATTCCTCTGGAGTTGTCATGAATAGTTGGTAGGATGTCAAGAGGATTTGGAGGCTAATGCATACAAGAAAAAGCAAAGCAATAAAACCAAGAAACATCAGACTAATGAATAAAACATCAAAAATACATTTTAAACAAATACATTTAAACATGTTGAAAGATTAAAATGAAACCTTAAATGAATATAATCTGCAGAGGAATGATGTTGATTAATGTAGCAGCGTCTACCTGAACTGCTATTAAAATGGTTGAACTGGTCTAAAAGTCTGAATTGATGTTAAATGATGTTTCTGTTGATGGTTGATGCTCATGGAGTGGAGCAGGTCATCATGACTGTTTGTCAGGGTCACACTGATATATGTGTGCTGTCTGCAGGAACTACCATGTGTTTAATGTGGTTGATCTGAAGTTAATATCAGGGACGGTCATGATGAAGGAATGGGGCTAAAGGAAAGGCTGTAGTTACTGAAGCTTAGTAATCAAAAGCTGCCAACAAGACAAGAGCCAGAGAGGAGAGCAGGAGCAAACAAAAAGATCCCCGGCAGTCTGAGCCTGATGCAGCAGAACGACGAGACATGAGCTGATCCAGGACTGAAATAAATTAATTATGTAAAAAAGGCTATGTCCGCAGAGTCTGCAGTCTACACCCCGGATTCTCCACAAAACCACACAGCAGCTTCACTCCTGAATCCTGCAGCTTGTTTCCTCTCAGCTCCAGCTCTCTCAGGTGGGAGGGGTTGGACTTCAGAGCAGAGGCCAGGTGATCACAGCTGATCTCCGTCAAACTGCAGTAATCCAATCTGAGCAGGGACCAAATAATACAGCTTTAGAAAACAATGGCTGCAGTCGAATCGTCACCTCCTAAGCCCTTTCTTGTCTACTTTTCCTTAACCCGGATGGAAAACGTCATGAGGTTAAGTAAAGGAGAAAGGAGAATTCAGAAGGACTTAGGAAAGGAAAACTGCCGTGCAGAGAGAATCTGACTATACCTTCACTACGCTGCATCATCATGTGATGGCGGATGTTACTGCTGCAGTTAAACTACAATTTTCCAAAGATGGACTACAAAAGACGATCATGCATCATGACAATGTTGTTCCTTTCAGACAACACTGAACACAATAACCTGGTAAAAATGATGTGTGCATAACCGATGTTGAAGTTCAGATTTAAATAAATCTGTCCTCTCATTATCAACATGAACACCAATCAGTGCATGAAAATAAATGAACTGAATGAAAGAAAGGCAGAAACTGTTAAGACCACAATCTAATAGAGTACAAATGATTCATATTGAACCAAGTTTAAAACAGAATCAACATCAAATGTCTCATATCCTGCTCTCTTCAGAGACTCAGACTGCTGGAAAGTTAAGGCAGGTTTTGGTAAACTTTAGAAAGGATGAACAGCAGAGGGAACTCACATGGTCTGAGGGATTTGTTCGTCATTATTCATATTGTTTATAAAAGCTGTTGCCGTGGAGAATTGTGGGACAGAATAATCTCCTCTCCTTTCATAAAGGATGGTCCGGTGTATCCTATGCTAAAGTAGATAATAAAGGAAGCATTGAGCCTCCTTTCCTTTGCATTAAAACTATTCGAACAGCTCTTATCACAAACTACTTCCGGTTTATTTCACTCTTTTAGGAACCTTCCTAAGCAAAAAGGACTTTTCGACCGCAGCCAATGTCTCCTCACTGACAGTCTAACATAGGGGTGGGCAACTGGTGGCCCAGGGGCCATATGTGGCCTTTCACCTCACTCAATGAGGCCCACCAGTCACCCCCCACCCTGAAAACCCCCCCTCAAAACAAACCAAACTGGAAAACAAAACTACAGATGCTGAATTTGATTCATCATGAGTAACCAGTACCACGTCATGCATAAATTCAGAAAGGTGATAAAATATTTTCTCTAGCCTTAGACTGCTGCTATGTGCTTTGTTTTTTACAAGTAATAAAAGTTCTTACTATGCTATGATTGTATTGCTAAAATATTCAATGAGGCATTAAAATATAATTTATAGTATTGGTTAAAATACATATTTGGAAACAATGGAAATGGGAACATATATGTGCTTTAAAAACAGGTAAACATTCATTCTTTTATTGCATTAAAAAGAAGCTTGAATTAGTTTTAGTTATGTGTCATGCTCATTAGATCATGAATTTTCAATTGTGTGAGAGTTAGAATATATAAGTGTTGGTATAATCCTTTGTCCAGCTTTATTGTTGCTGTTTTTTTGTTGAGTTGTATATATTTCTTTTTTAAAAATTCCAACAATATGTCACAGTGCGGCCCTTGAGCGCTGAAATATAAATTAATATGGCCCTTTTCTGTTGCCCACCCTTGGTCTTACCTGTCTGATTTGTTCAATTTTTGTTTGTTGAAGTATAAATATGTAAAAGTTAAAATATCACTGTAGGAGGTGTGGATAAAAGGGGTAGGTTTAAATAAGTTTAACTTCTTCCTACTCCTTTTCGAGCATGTAGATCTGTAACACATGCAAGTTGTTGCTGCAGTCTTTGCTTTCTTTTAATTTTGGTATGCATGTGTTTGTTTATGGTGACAACCTATTTTCCGTTTTCTTTTGCATGTTCGAAATAAAATTCATTCATTCATTCATTCATTCATTCATTCATAGTGCCAACTACTGGACACACATATGTATACTATATATATGAGATTAGATTAGATAGAACTTCATGAATCATTCCTTCTGTTTGTCACTGTTTTAATCAATGACTTTCATTGTTTTCCTCACTTATTCATACTGTATCGAGTCTAGTTGACTGTTGAAACTGTGTTTTGCTGCCATTCTTGGTCAGGACTTCCTTGGAAAAGAGATCTGCTGATCTCAATGGGACTAAACTGGTTGAATAAAGGTTAAATAAAAAAAATAAAATAAATATTAATCCCTTTAGGAAAGTACCTCAGAGTAAATAGGATACCAATAGCAGTTTAACAAAAGCAGGTAATATATATATATATATATATATATATATATATATATATATATATATATATATATATATATATACATATATATATATACATATATATATATATATATATATATATATATATATATATATATATATATATATATATATATATATATATATATATATATATATATACATATATATGAATAAATCTGAAAATCAATGAATGAGGGAATGAATGAATAAATAACATGGTACAAATTTAAATCTATCACATTTATCTCAGCACAGATTTTAAACGTGGTATCTGACCTCAGAGTTTCCAGTCGACACCCCGGCTCCTTCAGAAAACCACACAGCAGCTTCAATCCTGAATCCTGCAGCTTGTTGTCTCTCAGGTCCAGCTCTCTCAGGTGGGAGGGGTTGGACTTCAGAGCAGAGGCCAGGTGATCACAGCTGATCTCCCAAATAGCAGTTAAACAATCTGAGTAGGGACCAAAAAATACAGCTTTAGAAAACAAAGTCTCCTCACTGACAGGCTAACCTGCCTTGTTTATTCATACTGCTACCTAGTGGACATTCAATGGAGGAATATTAGGGCCATGTTAGATGGCGAAAATTATTTTGGGGAAGTCGACTTTAAGTAAAATTTTGAGAATGCATATGAAATTTCTAAAATCTCTATCTCAAATCTCAATTCTCAAAATATAAAAAAATGGCTCTTACACACCGGCCCCCAATTGGTTCTGACATACGACAAACCAATTCAAACTCAGATCACATAAAGGAGCCATTCCATTCAAATTGGAAAACTGGACACAGCAGAAAACTGTCTCAAATGATCAACTTTAAATGTAATGTTTTACTGTTCTTCTATGAAGACAAAAGGTATGGTTACCTTGACATGTTTTGACGTTACTTTGCCGTCTTATTCAGAATCTGTCATCCTGACAGCTGTGACATGTCTTTATCAGCTGTTTTCTACGGAAGCAGCCAGCAGGACAGGTTGAACGCGTTATCTGTCCCACTGGCTACGTCTCCCACTGCCTGGTGGATATGAATATGATTCAGCGTCAATGCTTCAAGGTCATTAGGGTCATCTGACAATTTTTTTTATTGGGCGATCGGTTAGGATGGCCTCAGCTTCACACAGCACTGTGCAAAGTCCTTCATAACTCAGATGCTGCTGTTGGAGCACAGTGTTAAGAACTTTACGGATGATGCGCTCCCATACTCTGCCATAATTGGATGCAACAGGAGGGTTGATTTCCTCTTGAGCCATGGTTCTTGAATTTTGTGATCTAGTGAGGCCAATGATTCCCTAAGCTCCTTCTCCACCACTACAAAGTTGGTTCCATTATCTGATCGCATGGTAGAGACTTGTCCTCTGGGACAGGTGAATCTGCAAAGCGCACTGATACATGAATCTGTCTCAAGTGCATATGCAACTTCTAGATGAACTGATCAACTAGACATGCATGTAAAAGAATTCCATAGTGCTTTAGAGTAGAACGTCCTCGTTTCACATTAATTGGACCAAAATAATCCACACCAACATGTGTGAATGGTGGAAAATCTGGAACAACTCTTTCAGTGGGGAAGTCTACCATCTTCTGTTCACCCATCTCTCCTCTCTGAAGTCTACAGGCATAGCATTTGTTAATAACTTTTCTTGCAGCAGAATCTGCAATAGTAATCCAATACTTTGAAGAAGATTGGCTCCAAGTTACCCTTGCATGGGTTCCCCCCCCCCGGATCCAGGTCTGGGGTGGGGCTTGCAGGTGAGCGCCTGGTGGCCGGGCCAATGCCCACTGGGCCCGGCTAGGCCCAGCTCGAAGGAGAGACGTGGGACCCCACTCACATGGACCCACCACTCATGTGAGAAGACTGCTAATGTGAAAGTTTCGTTTGAGAGTGAGGAGGTGAGCCGCAATGTTAGTTTTGGCATGGGAAGGGGTCAGACTATTGCTGCATTATTTCTTGGTAGGGGCAGGCCATTGGCTACTGGTATTAATGATAGCACTGTGAATCATTCTGTGTTAAGCCCTCCATTGGTTCCTGCAGCCACTTCAACACCTATTGCCGAAACCCATTCTCATCCCACACAACTAGTCCCTGCTGAGGTTTTGGAGCCTATGATAAATGACATTGCCAAACAGATAGCTGAGAGTATTACAGCAAGCCTCGCCACCATACACCAGCCTGACCACACATCTGATCAGTCTTGTGCTGACCGACCTGTGAGCCTCGGTGAGCCATCCCAGCTGAAAGTTGTTGTTCAGTCTGAGACAAAAGCTCCTCCATACTTTAAAGGTGACCAGAACAATGCAGTATCTATCCAGGAAGGAGGATGAACTGTGAGACACACGCTGACATGTTTGACCTGAAATTAACAGGTAGGGCAAGAGACATAGTTAAAGTCTCGCTCCGCTGTCGTCTTGATCTGGTTGGTGATGAGAAAGTTGCTGCTGTGTTTGATATCTTGAAGTGCAACTTTAGTGAGTTAACATACTCAAGCCTGCCCATGGGAGACTTTTACAGCACTGTACCTCGATCAGGCAAAAGTGCCATGGATTATTAGATTCCATTGAACAAATTGATTGATGCTGCTGACAAGTGTCTTCGCAGACGAGACAAGCAGGTGGAGGACCCCAGCACAGAAGTTGTCCCAATGTTTATTAACCACTGCCCTGATCCATTGCTTGCTCTTTCATTCCAGCTGAAGGCTCCTGAGGGGTGGACTGCTGCTGAAGTACAGGACAGGTTGGATGGTCACACTAGGGAAATGAAAACAAGTGCACCTCATTCTCAGCTTGCTATGTGTCTCTCTGCTCTCAGTCATTGTCACTCTGATGTTGCCTCTCATCCCCAGCCTGCTACCAAGGTACCTGTTTCATATACATGTGAAAGGGTGCACACCCTTTCACATTTGTTCCCTCCTGTTGCCTCCGGTCAGCCGGAGTCACCCAGTGGAGCTTTTAATTTGCAGAACCTGCCTGCTGCATGTTCTCTGGTATTCTCTCCACCACTCCCAGCATGCACTCCCCATCTGCTGTTTCAGACACACATGCAGCTACATCAGTTTCAAAACATGATGGCTATGTTTGACAAAGTTCTCTCCCTGTGCACTGCTTCTGTTGCCAATGGACAGAGACGCCAGCCTAAGCCAAGCCGAGTACACAACAGCATGTTCAGCCTACTACATGCAAAGTCTGTGGTTCTGGGGAACATTCAACTCATGCTCACTGTAGGCTCTACAGGTCCTAGACATGTTAAGCGTGAATGCAACCAGCCCAGTCAGAAACCAACCTTGCCGGCCCAGGTTCGAATCCAGCCTGTGACCAGTTTGCAGAGTGTCCTCCCCTACTCTCCCCCTTTCACAAGCCTATCCATTGTCTCTCTCCTATCGATAAAGGCACAAAAAATGCCCCCCCCCCCCCCCCCAAAAAAAGGAACCAACCTTGCCAACACCCCCCTCCTCTAATGCTGATATAAACTAGCAGGCTCATGTAATGAGAGGGGCAGCATGGGCGGCATTTCACTAGCAAGGATCCACAGCAATGTGAAATTAAAGATTTAATGAATTAGTTAATATTGAAGAATGTTTGAGGGAAGGAACAAAGATGGATGGAGGATGTTGTCTTGAGGCTGGTCCGGCTGGTCTGCTGCATGCTGGGCAGAGGGAGACTCAGTGTGGGGGTTCCGTCTCAGCGTTTCTTCGTCCGAGCTGCTATTGGACCCCCAAAAAGTCGGATTATAAGCTCAATTGGACGTGAGCTTGACGAAGATCGTTGAGGTTGTTGCGTATGTATGTGCAGAAAGCCTGGGAGGATCAGCAACCAAGGACCTCGATAGTATGATCGGAGACGCCCATCTCTATGTAGATGTTTTCGGAACCAGAATCGGGTGGCCATTTTTCCTGTTTCAGTGAGAAGTAATGGGTGTTGTGGTGATGTGCTAGAAGCATACCTGAGGTGAAGATATTTCGTCAGTGGCTCATAGGGGCTGAGATAGGCATTAAGGCAGAAGAAGTAGATGGGGAAGGAAATTCCCAGTTGATCGGTTTTGCTTCCGCGAAGTGTGAAAACGAGAGTCAGAGATATGAAGGTCAGACATGCATGGATGGCGAGAAGGGTCAAACGAGGAGGAAGTCGGGGTGAATTCTGAGCATCTCAGGAAGCCAAAGAAGGCTAGCAAAAACATGGACTCTAGGGTTGAGTCGACCATCGGTGACATGTCACCTGAGCGCAGGGTTTGGATGCAGAGGCTCAGAAGGTCGGACCTGATCTGTAAGCATCTGGTTGGAGATTCGAGCTCCTGTTTTCGCAAGCCTTTCATTAACATGGTGATGTGAGAATGAGAGATGGCTGGACAAGGGGAGCCTGTGACTAGTTTATGGAAGAAGTTAATTCCTGCTATGTAGGTCTAGATACTGGATGCTCATATGCTTAAGATGGAATGAGTGTGGGTGATGAAGTTGCAGATAGATGTAAGGTCTAGTGAGGGAAAAGACATCCGGTAGGAGGTGTGAAATGCTTTAAAGCAGTTCCAGCCAGTTAGATATGCAGAGAGTGTGCTGGGAGTGAGGCTGTTAAATATGGCTTCTTGTGAGGCAGTTGAGAAGTTCTTCATCTTTGGAGCTAACTGAATACTGTGGTTGAAAATGGTGGGACTGTGGTGGGATGAAGATCCGAGTCTGGAGCCAAGTGTCTGAATTTCTGAAACAAGAAGTGAGATAATGAGTCAGCGATGCTGTTGCGATGACCAGGAACATGAGCTGCTTGGAGAATGAATTGTTGTTGAGCCGAGATTAATGTGAGTCTGCATGGCTTGCATGATGGTGGGAGAGTGAGAGCGTCCTTTGTTAATGATCTCTACAACTGCTGTGTTGTCAGAATGGATGAGTATGGACTTTTTTGACCATTCGTGCCCTCAAAGCATGGCAGCTATAATGATGGGGTACAGCTCGTGGGATGCAGATGAAGGAGAACGGGACTAGAGTTAAGAGAACTAAACTCTGAAGCGAACCACCTCCCTCCGTAGTAGCCACGAAACCTATGGAGGAACTGTCTGTATATAGATGGATGTCCCTAGGTTGAGTCATCATAAAAGAATGAAATACCATTCCAGGAGGACAGGAAATGCTGCCACATGTCCATTTCCATTTTGCAGGAGCAGTCGGGGATGACTCTGTCATGGAGTGAAGGAACGGATGTTGCCATAGTCAGGAGGCTAGAAAGGAATGATTTTGCCTGGGGAATTATGCAAATAGCATAATTAAGGTGGAAAAGAAGGGAAAGCAGCTGGCGTTTGGTGCATCTGTTTGCCAGAAGATAGTTGGACAGGAGCAAAGTAATGTGCTGGATTTTTCAGATGGCAGAGAAGAATGAAATGAGACTGAGTCGAGGGAGATGCCCAGGAACTCGATTGATGTGCCCTGCCCAGAGGTTTTCTCATCAGAAAGGGAACGCCAGGTTCCGAAAAAGCTTTGACAAGGGTAGAGAGCCCGTGGCGAGGGAGTGATGATGGTAGAGTGACGCGAGAAAATCGTTGAGGAGATGTAAGACGTGAGGGAGTTTGTGGTTATTAACTAAGATCCAGCACAGGGCTTCTGAAAGTGAGTTGTAGATTTTGGGACTGCTTCTGCATCCAAAAGTAAAAAAGTAATAGCTACCTTTCCAGCAAACTCAGAATAAAAGCGCCAGTTGTCTGGGTGAATGGGCAGGTCTTGCATTGCATTCGTGATGTCAGTTTTGGAAAGCCAGGTTCCACGACCTGCTAAACAGATGAGGGTGATGGCGTGGTCGATGTTTGCATAATGCATTGAGAAATCTGGCCATGGTATAAGGCTGTTGATGCTAGGCGTGTGTGAGAGCCATGAGGTGATGACAGATCAATGATAAATCTCTTTTGCCTGAGTACCTCTGAGTTGGGACACCTATGGGACTGATGTGGAATATGGGAAAAGGGGGGCTGTGACAAGGCCCGATCATGAAACCCTCTTTGACTCCTTAACCAGCAGGGTGTCAACGGTGTGCAGCTCAGCTAGAGCAGACTGGAGGTTGTGACAGATGTGAGAAGTGTTGGGAAGTACTTCAACCCCAGGATGGAAACCATGTGTGAAGCCATTGATAAGGAAATCAACAAACAGTCTATCAGGATGATGTTCTAGAGCAGTGGCAAGAATGTTTACCTTGATTGGTATGCCGAAGTGCCGTGCTAGTCATGTTGCATGTGTGGCTGGGTTGTGAGGGCAGGTGGTCCTGGCGTGTGCACCGCCACAGAATGAACAGACATGCAGGAGACGGCAGTTGGAGATGGAGCAGCCCAGGTGGTTAAAATTATTGCAAACCATCCTTCCTGCTTGGTATGGGACTGGGCGCCCTCGCCTGTCCATGCCTGAGTGAGGGACGTGAGTCTGCGGGCTTGGGAACAATGGGAGGTGGAGGTTGAAAACAGAGGTGTCGCGTGAGGAAGTAGGACGTGATCGAGGTGGTGGGACACTGACTGTACACGCAGTGGCGGGGTGAGAAAGGGTTCCGCACAACTCACAGGAGAGGGATGTGCAAGCAGCGAAGATGCGGCAGTGTAACTCGGAGTCAAGAGTACCCCAGTATGTTCCCTGATTGAACTGTTGTATGCAGCCAGCTGCTTGATTAGCAAAGTGAACATTATAAGTTTAAAACCCTGTCCCTCCGAACCGTAATGCCATGTCCAACACTATGGACAGGTAGTTGTCTAGCTCAGGTCTCTGCATGAGCAAGGCTGAGCAGATGACCTCTCTGTACCATGACAAAGTGAGGGCAAATTCAGTAGGAGTCAAGTCTTTGGATCGAGAAGGTACAGGGTAACGGGGCTGCATGGAGCCGGAATGAGTGAGAAGTTCTCTGGGCTGACTGGTATCAACGATGGATGGCTGAAGGAGTTGGGCTAGATCGACATAATTACCAGTCAGGATTTGCTGCTGCAGTGTGGAAGAGACGGGAGGAGGGCGATAGAGTGCAGAAGCTGGTTGGCTGGGTGGAGCTGCTGTGGCAAGAGTGTAGTTAGTTACACAATCAGAAAGAACATTTGGGTGCTGGGGAAGCGATGGGATGGGGAAGAGGAGGGGGGGAAAGGGACAGACCAGTTGGAAAGAAGGAAGAAGGCTGTGCAGCTTGTGGTGGAGCCCTCTGGTTGGCTGCATTGAGCTTGTGACCTGCTGCGCTGCTGAAAAAAGAAGATGGAGGAGCAGAAGCCATGTTGCTTTGAATGCCTGAAGGAAGGGTTGAGGAAGGGATGATGGGATGAAAGGATGCATGTGCATGAGATGATTGTGCAGCCTGCGAGGACAGGGATAAAAAGAAAGCTGAGATCAGCTGAGTTGAGTCTCAGCTGATAAGAGATAAGACTGTCCTCAGCTAGGGAGAGCTAATGTTGCAGGCTGTGGTTGAGACGGGGAGACCCAAGTGTCGTAAGGCCTGACGATGCTTGCCGTGGTTGGCTCGTGTGTCGAAGCAGGAAGCGTGGGAGCGGCGATGGCGGCTTTGTACAGGTGAAACAACGTAGCTTTGTTATCGGTACCATGAAAGGGGGATACCTCTCTCCCTTAGGCTCTTTTGGAGATGGGCGACTGTTCAGTTTCTTGCGTGAGGTGGTGATTGTGTGCGAGGAGACTGCCAGGCTGGAGTTGGAGACGGAGTGCGAGGGCGATGGGAGGCTCTTTGCCGACATGCGGGAGGCTGTCGCTGGGTAGGAGATAGAGAGGGATGACGCTGGCTTCCTCGAACCCGACCGTGGCGACCAATGTTACGGATCCTTTCTGGTCGTAGGAGAGATCTCGTTGCTGAGGCTCGAGCGGCGGGATTGAGGTACCCTTACCACTGAGCGCATGCTATTCCTGAAGGATGACTGGTTGCGGTCCGGATGCTGCTCCGGGGGAGGAAAACTGGTCTCAGGCTGAAGGCGACACTCCAAACCCAATGTAGCCGCCTGGAGGCTAAGAAGAAGAGGCTTTGCCTGACGCGCTCGATCACAAAAAAGACGATAATCAAAGTCTGGTGTCTTTGGTTTATTTGAGGTCCATATAAATCCAGAACGTATGATTGAAAAGGCGAACTTAAAGTGCAAAATTCCAACTCCAAAGCGATCTCAACGGATACAAAAAAGGTAAAACAAAATGCATATAGTATAACTCAAATATGAAAAGGTAAATCCAAAATACTTATAAAGTTTCAATACGAGCTCCAAAAACGATGCGGTCAGCAAAAAGTAGGACCTCTACTCTCACCCTCCTTCCCCCCAGTGATTCAAACCTGTACCGGTAAAATAATCTAAAGACCTCCCACCACACCATGTGACACACGCCCCGGAAGTGACAAAACAAATTCATTCATAAAAAGCCTGTCACGTACATTCCGCCCCTAATTATTACAATTAACCACCTGTAATAATTACAATACATGCCAAACAATGGGACCACAAGAATACATATACAATAGAAATATTAAAGTCCAAGGAAATTAAGAGTTTTTTCTGTTTTTTTTTTTTTTTTCTCAGGCCAGAGGTTACTAGCACTTAGCCTAGCGTTGAGAGTGATCTTTAACACCACTCTTTTGTCCAGTCAGGTCATTTAAGTCAGTCAAATCAGGTCAAAAACAAAAAATTAGGATTCCACCGATTCCTGAAGAAGGCAGATCTTCGTTATGGGCCTGCAACACGGCTGGTGGCAGTCTTGATCCAGACCTGTCGTGACGAGTCCTCTCCTGTCAGGAACAGCGATGATCTTTCCAATGAGCCAAGAATTACGGGGTGCAGAATCATCTACAATGAGGACTATGTCTCCTGGAATGAAGTTCCGTTTGGTCTTTGTCCACTTCTGTCTCTCCTGTAGTTGTGGCAAGTACTCCAGAGTCCATCTTTTCCAGAACAAGTCGGCGACGTATTGCACTTGTTTCCACCTCCGACGTGAGTAGATGTCATCCCTCTTGAAAAGACCAGGAGGTAACGATGGTTTGGATTTTAGAAGCAGAAGGTGGTTCGGGGTTAATGCTTCCAGGTCATTTGGATCTGTCGATTCCTTTGTGATGGGTCTGCTGTTAAGGATGGATTCTGCTTCACAGAGCACTGTTTGAAGCCCCTCATCATCCAAATTTTGTGTTCATAAAGTGGAGTTGAGGATCTTTCTCACAGAGCGAATCAACCTTTCCCAAGCTCCTCCATGATGTGATCCAGTGGGGGGGGTTGAAGGTCCACTTTATTCCTTTTAGCGACAGCATGTCATTGATCTTTTCCAGGTTCCAACCCTCAATGGCTCGTTTCAGCTCCCGCTCAGCACCAACAAAATTGGTGCCATTGTCAGAACGGCTCTTTGACCTGACCACGCCTTTGCGATGAAGCTGCCTCAAGGCATGGATAAAAGAGTCTGTGTCCAGTGAGAAAGCAACTTCCAGATGAACAGCTCTTATAGCCAGACAGGTGAAAATGACTCCATACCTTTTGGCAAGGCTCCGCCCACGCTTGACTTCAAAGGGTCCAAAGTAGTCCACTCCCACATATGTGAATGGAGGGTTATCTGGTGTCACTCTGTCCTCAGGTAAGTCTGCCATTTGTTGCTGGCCTGCAGCTCCATGTAACCTCCGACAGATGACACATCGAGCTAACAACTTTCTTATGGAGCCACTAGCACCAGGGATCCAGTATGTGTGGCGGTGTCTGGACAGTATGTGGTTTCTTCCACCATGACCAACTTCCTGATGAATGTGCTGAAGGATTAGGTCAGCAATATGAAGGTCCTTTGGTAATATTGCAGGATGTTTCGACTCTTCAGGCATGGCAGCCTTACTAAGTCTTCCTCCAACTCTTAGAACACCATCTTCCAGCCTAGGATTTAGCTTGTAAATGTGGCTGTTTCTTTTCACGCTTCCTCCCTGCTGCAGAACTCATCCGGGAACCTTTTCTTCTGGCTGATTCTGATGATCTGCATTTCTGATCCGTGGATCTCCTCTACTGTAAGATGACCGCAGGCATCTCCTTAGACATGGGAGTCGTCTTCTTATGAGTGTTGTCCACAGTGTTGTCTCGCCATCTTGAGGCGTAATAACACAGCCTTGAACCTCAAGATCCAGCCCATCACTCTCATGAGATGTGTCCAAGATGAGCTGCGGCTGATAAGAGAGATCACGGATCCTCATCATTTTGCGCTGAGGACACCTTGATGGCAGCAGATACTTTGACCTCAGGGTCTCCAAGATGAAGGTCTTGAAGGGCATCTGGGTTAGCTGGCCAATCCTGTTCTGGTTGAATGAGAAATGAGGGACCAGATAACCACATGCTGCTCTTTAAGAACAGCTTTGCTCTCATACCTCTCGAGGCGAGGTCTGCTGGGTTCTGTGTGGAGTTCACAAATCTCCACTGGGAAGCTGCCTGAAACCTTGAGTATCTCTGTGACTCTATTAGCCACAAAGACACGAAACCTTGAAGTTTCATTCTTGATGTACTTTCGCACAGAGGTGCTATCAGTCCAAAAGACCGAGTCTTGAAGCTGTAGTCCAAGTTCTGTTCTCCACAGTTTATCCATGCGGGCTGCCATGACAGCTGCAATCAATTCCATGCGAGGGATTGTAACAGGCTTTAAAGGTGCAACCCTGGATTTTCCCATGACGAATGCACAGCATGTCTCAGAGTGGTTGTTATGCATCAGCAGGTAAGTAACAACACCATAACCCTGCTCACTAGCATCAGCAAAATGATGCAGCTGAGCAAAGGTTTCTTCTCCAAAGCCAAGTGGTTTGAAGCATCTTCTGACATTTAAGTCTTCTAGCTGTTGTATTTCCTCCAACCAGTTAATCCACTCTTCAACTGATGTTGCTGGTACAGTGTCATCCCATCCGAGACCTTTCCGGCACAAGTCCTGGAGTATCCTTTTGGCTGTAAAAACCACAGGGGCTAGGATTCCCAAGGGATCATAGAAAGAACTGACCATTGAAAGGATTCCTCTTCGTGTCAGTGGTTTCTCCTGGATGTTAATGTTGAACCTGAAGGTGTCAGATTGAACACACCATCGCACTCCCAGCGCTCTTTCAACAGGTAGAATGTCGTTGTCCAAGTCCAAGTCTTTGACCTCCTTTGCCCTGTCCTGTTCAGGAATTGCTGCCAGCACCTTGCGACTGTTGCTGATCCACTGGGTTAAATGGAATCCACCCTTGGCACAGACGCTTTGAAGCTCCTTATACAGGGATATGGCCTCCTCCTCAGTAGCTACTGAAACAAGGCAGTCATCCACGTAGAAATTCTGCATGATGCTCTCAGTTGTTCGTGGGCTGGAAAGCATTTTGTTGTCTTCTGCACACTTTCGAAGTGCAAAATTGGCGCAACTTGGAGACGATGTCGCTCCAAACAGGTGTACAACCATTTTGTACTCTTCCAACTGATGGCTGAGGTCACCATTAGGCCACCAGAGGAATCTCAACAGATCAGTATCTTCCTCTTGAACCCGAACCTGATGAAACATGGCCTTAATGTCCGACATCAGAACGACTGGCTCCTTTCTGAACCTGTTCAGGACTCCAACCAAGGTACTTGTAAGATCAGGCCCATTCAAGAGCTGTTCATTGAGGGACACACCCTGAAATGATGCACCACAATCAAAAACAACCCTGAGTTTGTGTTTCTTTGGGTGGTATACGCCATGGTGTGGAATATACCAAACCTTTCCATCGCTGCGGTCCAGATCTGTGACACTTTCTGCATAGCTGCTGGATATGATATCATCCATGAAGGCGGTGTAGTCTTTGTGGAATAATGCATCCCGAGTTAGCCTCCTTTTCAAATTAAGAGCACGTTGCTCTGCAATTTTGCGATTGTTCGGCATGCTGATGTTCCAATCTTTCAGAGGCAAGGCAAGACTGTAGTGACCATCCAGTAGTTTAATGGTGTTATTGGCCATTTCCAAAAACTTGCGATCCTCCCTTGAAAGCCCCGGCTGCCCATCCTGGCTGCTTTCTGGGAAGTCCAACTTGAACTGTTGTTTCCAGAGTTCATCCAGCTTCACCACTGAAATTCTGTTGACACTGACTGCAGATTGGTTCTCAGGTTTGTTGCAACATTTCTCTCCCATTGGTCCATTTACTGTCCATCCAAGCATAGTTTTGATTGCATATGGTCCTTCACCCACACTCCGAATGACCTCCAGGGGTTCCAATGCTCTTGGCACATCTGAGCCTATGAGGAGCTCCACGTCTGCATCTATTTCTGGCAAATGGATACGTTTCAGGTGAGGCCATTTTTGCAGATCATCCTGACGAGGCACATTGCTTCTGTTCACTGGCATCCGTTGCTGAGTGAAAATATCTGGCATGTCACAGAACCAATCAGTATCCAGTCCAGAAACTTCCAAATTTGAGACAATACCACTGTCAACAATTTTCTCTTGCCCCATGGTACGCAGAAGAATCCTTGTATTTCTCCCAGAGAGATCCAGTCTATTCATCAGACCCACTGTGCAGAAGGATGCTGAACTTCCAGGGTCAAGAAAGGCATATGTCTCCACCATCTTGTGACTTTTCTTTGACTTCACTTTCACTGGAATAATAGCGAGCTTGAAATCTTGTTTCCGCCCCAGTAAGACCACTGGTTTGGACCGCGATGGGAGAGCTATCCACTGTACATTCTGAGTTATTCTTGCCTTTCTCCACATTAGTTCCAGTTTTCCTTTGATAAATGTGGAGGATACTGGGGTGTTTTGAACCACATGTTTTGCAAGTGAGGCTTTCCTGCATTCCTTACTGATGTGTCCAGTACACAAACAGCCAAAGCAGATTCCATTCTTCTTCAAGAAATCAATTTTCTCACTGTTAGTCCTCCTCTCCAATAGAGGGCACCAATCCAACATGTGTTCACCCTTACAAAATAAACAAATCTTCTCGGATGCATGTACAACTTTAAGTTTGTTCTCCAATGAGATTCTTTTTCTCCACAGTAGCTACGGTCGTGGCAAAGCTACTTTCTTTACCTCTTGAACGAAGAGTTTGTTTAGCCTTGTAGGCTTCCTTAACAATCGATGGTCGATCATCTTGTATGTTTCCAAAAACAGGATCAGTTGCAATTTTAACTTGATGTTCAATGAAGTTGATTTATATCAACAAACATCGCCGTCTCCGTTTTCTTTCTTGGAGGTCACATGCTACAGTTCGCCACTTGTCCCTCATCTTAAAGGGCAGTTTCTTTATCACAGTAAGCATATTGGCAGGTGTATTCAACTCACACAGACTGTGCACCTCCTCCATGGCGTTGCAGCATCCTCGCAGAAATAAACTGTATGCCTGCAGTGCCTTCACATCTTCTGCCTTTATTGGTAACCATGAAGAAATCTTGTCCATGTAGGCAGAAGCTATCTTATATTCATCTCCGAAATGTTGATGAAGGAGAGCCTTTGCTCTGGCATATCCAGTCCCATCCGACATGTGTTGACAGCTCCTTGTGAGCTCCTTGGGCTGCCCTCTTGTGTACTGTTCTAGGAAGTGCAAGCAGTCCTCAGTATTGGTGGTTTTCTGCTCAATTACTTGCTCAAAAGATCGCATGAATGCATGAAACTTCAGGGGGTCACCATCAAATATTTCAAGGTCTCTTCTGGGGAGTGATGAAAGACATTGTTGATTCACCAGCATTGCAGTTATTTCATTTTGTTTTTCCATGATGGAGCATATTTGCTGTTGATCATTACTGCTACCCCAGGTGATGGGTGTATGAACATTCAGGGGTTGAGACAGGTGAGAGGCTGCAGTGACCATAGCCTGTGTGTCCTGTGTTGTGTAGTCTGAGGGCACATGATGGAGATGTATGGCAGTATCAGTTTCCTTATGACTTTGTTGAGGTCGACTGAAGTGTGAGGCACCATTTCCAATCACTGTTTGTTCTTTTCCAGCTTGTCCAAGGTTTTGTGGGATAAATGTTTTGGCATCAACATTAAGCTCATCCTTCTTATCCTTTTCAAAATAAGACTTCATGCCATCAGATCGCCGAGAAACTGCACTCCTTAATCCAGATCCAGCAGTCCTTAAAACAGTCACCTTTGCCAGGGATACAGCTATCTCTGCTTCAAGCTGAAGTTGTTCTTTCTTTTTCGTAGCTGCTCCTCCTGCTCCTCAAGCGCATGTTTTTCCTTAAGGAGTTTTTGACGGGCAATCAGTGCAGCCATTTCAGCCTCAGCTTTAACTCGCGCAGAAGATGTTGTAGAAACATTTGATTTTGATCCTGCTGCTGTGGTTTGATATGCTGTCACATGGCTGTATTTCATCCTTATCCTCGCGATGCAGAGATGGAGGTTCTCTGGGGCTTTATCAAGTTGCTTCAGCCAAAGTTGAACATCCTCCATGAAGCCTTCATTGTATTTACTGATACTTGAAAACCATAAGTTTTGTTTCTCTTGTTCTTCAGGTGGCATTAAAGGCATCAGAGACTGGTGTAATGAAGAGGCATTTTCCAACAAGGTTGATAAATTATTCAGTTGTGATTTCACATTAGAAGCATTTTTATCATCTTTCATCAGCTCTTTGAGAGATGATATCTGGACCTTGATTTTATCCACATCCTTTTTACGGTCCTTTTGGAGACTGGCAATTTTGTTCGCCAGAGCTTTCTCCGTAAGAACGACCGTTCTCTTTCCAGTTTCCCGTTTTCCCACAACTGAGCCAGTGTTTGATGTACTCATTTTCCACACACAAATGAATCACAATCAGGGCAAAATCCAAAGCAGTTTCAGTAAAAACCAAATTCACAGCAGAATCAGCAGCAATCCCAGAGAAATCACAGCAAGCAATGAATGATGCGCAGACACACACTGCTTCCAATACGCGGAGCGCGCACGCCAGCCACCAATGGCTCCAAACACAGCGCACCGAGCTCCACTCCACAAACAGCAGCAACGAGCCACACGCAGCTTCAAACAGCTGACAGCTGCAACCGGCAGCACGCCGTACAACACAACTCCACACAGAGAACACCGACAATACACCGTACAACACGGTTCCCCACAGAGAACACCGGCAACACGCCGCCGTACAACACGGCTTCACACAACGAGCAGCAGCAACCAGCAGCACCGCACCAAACAGCTTGGCCAGCGTCAGAATTCCCCACAAACACTGCGTTTCCAATAAACCACAAACACAGCAAAACCATGGGTTACATACCACCCGGCGCGCTGGTTGCTCTGCTGTCGTTCCGTGTTGGATCAGTCCAGAGGACGCGCGTGGCTTGGCTCGATTTCCGTGCTGTTTTTTGCTGACAAATGAAGGCGACACTCCAAACCCAATGTAGCCGCCTGGAGGCTAAGAAGAAGAGGCTTTGCCTGACGCGCTCGATCACAAAAAAGACGATAATCAAAGTCTGGTGTCTTTGGTTTATTTGAGGTCCATATAAATCCAGAACGTATGATTGAAAAGGCGAACTTAAAGTGCAAAATTCCAATTCCAAAGCGATCTCAACGGATACAAAAAAGGTAAAACAAAATGCATATAGTATAACTCAAATATGAAAAGGTAAATCCAAAATACTTATAAAGTTTCAATACGAGCTCCAAAAACGATGCGGTCAGCAAAAAGTAGGACCTCTACTCTCACCCTCCTTACCCCCAGTGATTCAAACCTGTACCGGTAAAATAATCTAAAGACCTCCCACCACACCATGTGACACACGCCCCGGAAGTGACAAAACAAATTCATTCATAAAAAGCCTGTCACGTACACAGGCAGATGGTCAAAAAGATTGCTGTCGGAGTCCAGTGGGTTGATATGCATTTCAGCTTCCACGGTGAGTAATAACTACTACTCTGAATGACTCAAAATGAATATTTGCGAGCTGTGCGTGCTATGCACTGTTTGTCAGAGGCTCTGTTGAGAGATCTGAGACTGACTAGGCCGGATGGATTAGCCAGGTGTTTGTAGACTTGTCAGGTGATTAGAGCCATGGTTGAGACGTGACCCTACTCCCGAACCTAAGTTGACATATTAACTTCATTAAAGAAACCCTCACCAGCGAAACAGACTCTCATTTCGTGTATGTAAACTTGTACAAACTTACCTGCTAGCAAGACTGTAATAGTTGTAGGATCCCAAAGAGCTGAAGGAGCACGTGAGTTGTTTTGTGCTCTGGTGGTAGTCAGTGAACAGTCCACTCTGAGAGAGATGCTTGATTCAGGAAGCATGTCATGTACTCTGAGTGAAGATGCAGATGTTGAGCTACAAAGACATCTTCTCTAAAGACAAGCTGGACTGTGGTGAGGCTAGAGGATTTGTCCATCGCATTTACCTCAGTGATGACTGCCCCTTTCAACTGCCCTTCCGTTGAGTTCCTCCTTGAGTTCCTACTACCTGAAACTAAGAAAGGTGCTCTCTGACATGGAGATGAAAGACATAATCAGCAAATCCATCAGTGAATATGCCTCTTCACTTGTTATGGTCTGGAAGAAGTCAGGAGAATTGAGAATCTGCACTGATTTTCACTGGCTGAATGCCAAATCTGTGAAGGATGCTCACCTGTTGCCTCATCAGGCAGACTGTCTGGCTGCCTTTGGTGGAAACACCTTTTTTAGTACTATGGATCTAACATCAGGACTTTATAATGTCCCCCTCCATGAGTCTGACAGACATAACACAGCCTTCACTACACCTCTTTGCCTCTACGAATACAACCGACTCCCCCAAGGCCTGTGCAACAGTCCAGCGTCTTTCATGCGAATGATGCTCAGCATTTTTGGTGATCTAAACTTCTCAAGCCTTATGTGCTATCTTGACGACCTGTTTGTGTTTGCACCTTCTGAAGACGAGGTCCTCAAGAGATTGGAGGTTGTTTTCTCTCATTTAAGGAACAGTAATCTGAAGCTGGCACAGAAGAAGTGTAATTTCTTTCAGCGGTCTGTGCGGTTCTTGGGCCATGTGGTTGATGCAAATGGTGTGTCTGTCGACCAGGAAAAAGTGAAGGTTATCTCCAGCTTCAAAAAAGAAGATCTCATAGACACAGACAGTTGCACTCCCTCTCAGCAGAAAGAGAGATCCTTTCTTGGAATGGTGATGTTCTACCAGCATTTTATTCCTGACTGCTCTCGGATTGCTAAGCTGCTCTTTGCTTTGACTGCAGGTCAGAAGAGGAGAGTCAAGGGTTCCAGAGGTCAAGGGGAGAGAGCTGGAACACTTCGTGAGCTGACCCCACAAGACTGGACTTCTGCTTATCAAAGTGAATTTAAGGAGCTCAAGAATGCACTCCTGAACTGTGTGGTGCTGGCACATCCTGATTTTGACAGACCGTTTCTCCTGTCGACTGATGCATCTATGAATGGCCTTGGTGCTGTACTGTCCCAGGTCCCAGCAGGTGAGGAAAGGGCAAGACCAGTTGCTTTTGCAAGTAAGTCCCTTGGCAGTCCCAAGTCAAATATCCTGCTCACAGATTTGAATTCTTGGCTCTGAAGTGGGCTGTGTGTGATAAGTTCAGCCATTGGCTCAAGGGCCACAGCTTTGGCCTTGTTGTGTGGTGTGTAAGGCACCTCATCTTTATCTAAACAGTACTCCTCAGATTTTACTTAGGCACCAGGCTTATCTCTGGACTCTTGACCAATTCTATGGGAGCTTTTAATGGCGAATTGTTCCACTTTGTGGTTTCCTGTCTAAAGGCCAGTAGTTTTTGTGGTGGACATGTTTTTAACTGAGTTTGATTATTTGGTGTTATTCTAGAGCGGTAAATGTAACAGGGTAAATAATATGTTCATTATTTTGATATAATTACAAAAATTATACTGTACCTGTGTTTGTAAGTATGTATTTTAGAGTCTCCTTGTAAATTTCTGGGTATTTTATTTTGTAGAGCCTGGTCCTCCCGTCAGTTTCTTCTTTTGTTACTTTGCTGACCTTTATATTTGGATCGACCCCTTTCACTTCCACTCTCTATGTTATCCCTGGGAAGAGGCAGGTATCTGTTGTCTATCTTTATCCCTTTTTTTACCTATTTATTTATTTTAAGTATGTTTTGTGTTGTTTGTGGCACATTAATCTGTTTCTGGATTACATTTTATTTTTATTAAGTCTGAATTTTGTGTCCAAAAAGTTATTTTGTTTGTTGCGAAGTAGCTGTATAAACAATTTTTTCTATGCTGGCATGTGTTTTGTCTGTGTAGAAGCGGATACGGGCTGCATATTTATGTACAAGATGCTGAGACTCTTAACTATATTTTTCATACAGGCAGGATTACTGTGATTTATGTTTAAATATATGTAGTTGTTTTGCTTTGTTACTGGCAGCCACCCGGTCCCCCTTTTTATGTTATCCCTGGGGAGAGGAGCGGATATGGGCTGCATATTTGTGTACCAGATGCTGAGACTCTTAACTATATTTTTCTTACTGAATAAATCTTGAAGAGAGAGCAAGATCCTGTGTTTGTCATCCTGCAAGAAAGAAAACTACACAACACAGAGTCAAACCAGTAATATCAGCACAGATTTTAAATGTGGTTTCTGACCTCAGAGTTTCCAGTCTACACCCCGGCTCATTCAGAAAACCACACAGCAGCTTCACTCCTGAATCCTGCAGGTAGTTTACACTCAGGTTCAGGTCTCTCAGGTGGGAGGGGTTGGACTTCAGAGCAGAGACCAGGTGAGCACAGCTGATCTCCGTCAAACTACACTGAGCCAATCTGAGCAGGGACCAAATAAAACAGCTTTAGAAAACAATGTCTCCTCACTGACAGTCTAACCTGCCTTATTTGTTCATACTGCTACCTAGTGGACAAACTACAGAAGAGTATAAGGGCCATGTTAGATGGAGAAAATTATTTTGGGGAAGTCAACATTCAAGTTGAAATTTCAAAAATAAAGATGAATGACAATTTTGTGATAAAGAGATGAAATAATAAATAATGAGAATAAAGTCAACGTATAATGTATGTCGACTTTATTCTCCACATTTCACCTTTTTTCCACAACTCTTCCAATCAAAATTTCAATTTATTTTGACATTTCAACTTTGACCACAAAAATCCTCATTCAGCTTTATTCTCAAAATTTCAAGTTGAATATCAATTTCCCCGAAATTATTTTCTCCATCTAACATGGAACTAATAGTCGTCTATAAAAAACATATGTATGATGTAAATAATAGATTAGATTAGGCACACTTGATTAATCCCTTTGGGAAACTACCTCGGGGAAATTAGGATTCAAAAATAGATGTAAGATAAATAAAAAGATACAGATAAAAAATATATGATCAAAGACACCTAAAATCTGGTCGGACATTAGCTCAGTTGGTATAGGGTCCGCCCATGTATGGGGACTTCCAAACCCCAGCAGCGGCAGTAGGTTCGAATCCTGGCCACAGCCCTTTGCTGCATGTCTTCCCCCCGCTCTTCACATAAAAACCACAAAATTTAATTAATAAAGAACATAAAAAACTAAAAATCATGGTACTGTCTTAAATGTCACGTTTATCTCAGCACAGATTTTAAACGTGGTATCTAACCCCAGAGTTTCCAGTCTCCACCCCGGCTCCTTCAGAAAACCACACAGCAGCTCCACTCCTGAATCCTGCAGCTTGTAGTTTCTAGTCAGGTTCAGCTCTCTCAGGTGGGAGGGGTTGGACTTCAGAGCAGAGGTCAGGTGATCACAGCTGATCTCCGTCAAACTGCAGAGAGCCAATCTGAGCAGGGACCAAATAATACAGCTTTAGAAAACAATGTCTCCTCACTGACAGTCTAACACAGATGTGGGAAACTGGTGGTGGCTATTATGACATGGCCTTTCACCTCACTCAATGCGGCCCACCAGCCAGACCCCCCTTAAAAAATAAAAGCGAACTAGGGAACAAAACAACAGTTTCTGAATTTGATTCATCATGAGTAACCAGTACCACGTCATGTGTTAACTCAGATAGTTGATAAAATATATTCTCTAACCTTAGATTGCTGCTATGTGCTTTGGTTTTTACAAGTAATTAAAGTTCATACTTTGCTATGATTGGATCTCTAAAAATATTTAAAGAGGCATTAAAATATAATTCAAAGTATCGGTAAAAACCATACTTGGAAACGATGGTAATGGGAACATATATGTATGTTCTTTAAAACAGGTAAACATTCATTCTTTTATTGCATTTAAAAGAGGCTTGAAGTAGTTTTATTTATGTGTTATGCTCATTAGATCATGAATTTTTAAATGTGTTTGAGTTTGAATATAGAAGTGTTGGTATAATCTTTTGTTAAGCTTTATCATTGATATTTTTTGTTGATTTATATATTTTTCATTTTTGAAACTGCCAACAATAATTGACAGTCTGGCCCTCGGGCACTGAAATATAAATGAATGTTATTTCAGTCACCATGTGGGCTTTTCTTTCTTTATCAGAAGGGTACCAACATTTTTGTCTGTGTGTGAACATACCGTGCAGCAGACTGGTTTCAGCAGGGTAGTCGATAACCCCATTCACCTGCTGTTTCAAGCTGTAATGTTCCCTATGGTCACACGTGGCCTCACACAACTCCATCATATCAAATTCATCTCAGCACAGAGTGAAAGAAATGGTGTCTGACCTCAGAGTCTCCAGTTTACAGTCTGGACTCTTCAGAAAGTCACACAGCAGCTCCACTCCTGAATCCTGCAGCTTGTTGTCACACAGGTCCAGCTGTCTCAGATGGGAGGGGTTGGACTTCAGCGCTGAGGCTAAAGAAGACCAGCCGATGTCTGACAAAGAGCAGGACCACAAACTGAAAATGAACACAGAGAAATATTTACTGCAGTGATCCTCTGAGGGGACATTCAACCTGGAGATGAGACTTTTCTCTTAGGGGTGTGTACTGTGTGTAGTTACATTGCTGCTGTTGTGGACATATGGAGCTTCAATAACTACAGTTACAAATATTCTGACATTCCTCTAGCCCAGGGGTGGGCAACTGGTGCCCCAGGGGCCACATGGAGCCTTTCACCTCACTCCATGTGGCCCACCAGTCATTTCCAAAAAAACAAACAAAAAAAAAGAGAAAAAAATGGAATTATTTAGAAAACATAACATCAACTGCTGCATATGATTCATCATGAGTAAGCAGTACTCTTAATGCACAGATTATGGAGGTGATAAAATATTTCTACCAACCTTAGATTGCTGGTACATTTTTTTATTGTACAAGTCACTATATAACTTTAATATAATTTTTTTCTAAATATATTATACCAGACCTTAAAATATAATATATAGTAGGGATGCACCGAAATGAAAATTTGTTGCAGAAGCCGAATATAATATAAACGCTTGGCCGAATACTGAATATCCAATGTGGAGTCAAAGTAGTTCACTTTATTTTTAATAGTTCATATATAGATTACAATAAATGTTATACATGTTTTAAAAATAAAGTAATTGTTTATTGAATATTATGAAATTTTTTAATATTACAGTAGCCTTTGCTTTTCAAAAAAAGCAAAACAAAGTTTTTCATTCATAATAAGCCTTAAACAAAACAAAACATGCATTTAAAAAAACTAAAGTGTACTGAAGTGCGCAAACCAATAAACCAATAATACCAACAAATAAATAATTGTCCTTTTGACACAAGTCTGCTTTAGCGCTGTCACTTTAACGATATTCGATTAACCAATCAAAAATGGCAATAAATTGTAAATAAATATTTGAATATAAAATATTGAGTGTGGCGGCACATCAGGGTGCCTGGAGCAGTGGACCATTCCGTCCAACAGAGAGCGCTCTGAGGGGAGCTTGACCCTCAGATACATCCGCTGCTCTCTTGACCTCAGTAAACAAAGAGTTTCTGCTCCAAGCAGAAATTAACAGCTCCGAATCATCTGAGGAGAGCTCTGTGGAAGTAGTTTTGGTTCTGCACCGTTGATGGCAAACTTCAAGACCAGGCTGTGTGTTATGTGAAATGCAGTTTTTTTTTTTTATCCAAGCTATACGGCCAGTGCAGTTAAGTAGTGCAGCTGCACTTCGTCAAGAGTTTAACCCCCTGTGACCATGTTCTTTTCTGCAGGGTCTTGACCCTGTCTCTGTGTGTCTGTCCCTTACTGTGGGGAGGGGGTGGGGGGGTAATTGGATATCTTTGATTATTGGGAGCATGTTTTAAAACCATTTGAGTTTGATTTTTAGGAAAAGTGACAGCTCTGCTTAGCCAGTCACAGGCAATGATGTAGTTGATTTCGTCATTACAGCAGACGGTACTGTTCGGCCTTGCTATTACCTCATTCCACCGAAGGCCGTATATGGCTTTTTCTGCATTCTTTGGGCAAATATATTCGGCCACCGAATGTTCCGTGCATCCTTAATATATAGCATTAGTAAAAACTATATTTGGAAACAATGATGGTATGGAATACAGACTTGTGAGGAGAAAATGGAGGAACTCCATCTTAAATGCTGAACCATATACCACCTTCAGCTCGGTTTGTTTCAGACCATCGTGTGGTCTCTATGAAGGTGCGTCTGAGCCTCAGGGTTCGAAAGCCCAGTCCCAAGATCCTCAGAGACTAGAAGGCCTTTGCATCCAATCCTGGCCTTCAAGCCAGGTATACGGGGGAGGTCAGGAGGAGATTCCAGCCGCTGGACAGGGGGGCAGAGCCCAGCAGCGAGTATGGGAGATTTGCGGCTGCAAACGAGGAGGTGGCTAGACTGCTCGTGCCCCTTCAAGGCAAAGCCAGAGCCCCACTGAGGTCCAAACTTCCTGAAGTTGTTGCGGCACGGCATAGGGTGGAACAGGCACGCCACAACTTCGAGCGTCAACCAACCCCGCAGAATTGTGGAAAGCTGAAGGAGGCCAAACAGCTTTGTAAGAGCCATTACGTGTGTGTGTGTGTGTGTGTGTGTGTAGGACACCAAGTCGTCCACTAGGGGTCACTGTCATATTTGGGGCTACTTAGATCGGTGCTTCCCATCAGGTAGCAACAACATTTTTGTCTGCGTGTGAACATACCGTGCAGCAGACTGGTTTCAGCAGGGTAGTCAATAACCCCATTAACCTGCTGTTTCAAGCTGTAATGTTCCCCATGGTCACACGTGGCCTCACACAACTCCATCATATCAAATTCATCTCAGCACAGAGTGAAAGAAATGGTGTCTGACCTCAGAGTCTCCAGTTTACAGTCTGGACTCTTCAGAAAGTCCCACAGCAGCTCCACCCCTGAATCCTGCAGCCTGAAGTTTCTACTCAGGTTCAGCTCTCTCAGATGGGAGGGGTTGGACTTCAGCGCTGAGACTAATGAAGAACAGTTGATGTCTGACAAAGAGCAGGAGCTCAAACTGAAAATGAACACAGAGAAATATTTACTGCAGTGATCCTCCGAGGGGACATTCAACCTGGAGATGAGACTTTTCTCTTAGGGGTGTGTACTGTGTGTAGTTACATTGCTGCTGTTGTGGACATATGGAGCTTAAATAACTACAGTTACAAATATTCTGACATTCCTCTAGCCCAGGGGTGGGCAACTGGTGCCCCAGGGGCCACATGAGGCCATTCACCTCACTCCATGTGGCCCACCAGTCATTTCCACAAAAACAAACAAAAAAAAGAGAAAAAAATGGAATCATGAAGAAAACATAACATCAGCTGCTGCATATGATTCATCATGAGTAAGCAGTACTGCTTAATGCACAGATTATGGAGGTGATAAAATATTTCTACCAACCTTAGATTGCTGGTACATTTTTTTATTGTACAAGTCACTAAATAACTTTAATATATTTTTTTTCTAAATATATTATACCAGACCTTAAAATATAATATATAGTAGGGATGTACCAAAATGAAAATTTGTTGCAGAAGCCGAATATAATATAAACGCTTGGCCGAATACTGAATATCCAATGTGGAGTCAAAGTAGTTCACTTTATTTTTTAATAGTTCATATATAGATTAGCATAAATGTTATACGTTTTTTTTTTTAATAATGTAATTGTTTATTGAATATTATGACATTTTTTAATATAATAAATGCTAATGCTAGACGGTGGGAGCACGTATAGTTTTTTGACCGTCACGCCGACATGCTGGGCTATTTGACCAATGTATGGATGAAATGGACACTTTTGTGGGATTTTGGCATGTTTTCATGGTGAGAAATAAACCATTCATAAATTGCAAGGTGGACTTTCGTTTTTGGAATGCACAGCAAGCAGTGGAGCCGTGTTAGGTCAGGGCGTCAATTGAGTTTAGCCCGTTAAGCCCCTCAGTGGCTTTTAGTTCTAAGCTTAGCCGCTATACATTAAGTCAAAAAACTGTTCCAAAGGACGCTGGAAGAGCTTCATCACAGCGGCTTTAGACATCAGCAGCTTCAGCGGAGTGAACGCTGAGGACAGACATTTGTTTACCGGAGTGTAGGTGAAATACCTGGCTGGTGCTAACGGCTACAGGACGCCACGGACAGCTTCCAGCTCGGAGGAGAGGCAGCACGTTTCTTCCCTCGGATCAAGACCCTTCGTCCAGTGTGTGGAGCTGATCTTCAGACGCCGGCAGAGGACAAATTTACCGGGATCATTCATGGCGCCCAACGGAAGGTATGTGTAGCGCTACATGTTTAAAAATGGCCATTCTTGTTTGTGTGCACACTTTTCGGGGCGTAAATCCAATGCATTGGTGGACGAAGGTGAATGATAATTGACTTGTTCGTTGCGTTTTTGAGCGTTTGGATTAATTCGGATTCATTCTGAATCATGGATGCGCGTGAAGCTGAGGACAGGTCCGTCGAGGCTATTGTGCAATCAGCTGATTCGAACCTTAACTCTGATGGCGATCATACGCGAAGGGACAAAGAAAAACGTGCTGTAAAATTAACTGCTAAAGCTTATGCTGAAAAGTTGGAAAAGTTGTAGCGTGACAGAAAAGCTAAGTTAAATAAGGCAAGTAATATGAGAAAAAAGATTCAAGAGTTTATGTTAAAGGGTGATCAATCAGAGGTACAAAATGCTCTTGATGAGTTTGTAAATGTGTGTGAAGCTAAAGGTGTTCATGATTCTTTAATGGGTTTGTTACCTGATGATGAAAATGAAAAGCATGACATTTGGTTCAAAGCAAAAATGATAGGTAATGATGAATTAATTTCTGATGTGAAGGTGTGGTTTAAAACTTCTGAACAACCAGTGGTGTAAAAAGTCCTTGAAACCCATACTTGAGTAAAAGTAAAGATATCTTATATAAAATATACTCAACTAAAAGTGAAAGTCACTCATTAAAAAATCACTTAAGTAAAAGTCTTAAAGTAGCTACTATTAAATGTACTTAAGTATTAAAAACTTAAAGTACAAACAAAGAGAACAGGTAGAAATAGTTGTTGCTCTCCCAAGCTTTATTAAGTTTAACTCTTCCCCCCTCCCTCAGCTCCCTTCACCTCTTACTCCCTCTCTCCATTCCGCCCTTATGTAAAGTTCACAAACTCGCGGTTCATCTTTAGCAGAAGTTGATTTTCAAAATTGCTTGGGATCGTTCGTGCTCTTCGCGGGCTGAACACAAGTCCTGCAATGCTTAACAGTCGTTCACAGGCTGCAGGCAGAGGTGTGTTCAGCTTCGCTCAAGAGCACATACAGTACGTACGATCCTCTTCAAAATATAATGTGAAAATAAGTGTAATTTATATTCACATTTTAATATGTAGCGAGTAACTAAGTTGACAATTTAAATGTAACGAAGTAAAAGTATCATTTTTTAATTTTTAATGTAGTGAAGTAAAAGTAAAAGTTGCAAAAAACATATAAACTCAAGTAAAGTATAGATACTCCCAAAACATACTTAATTACTGTAACTAAGTACTATTGCTTCGTTCCTTTACACCACTGTGAACAACATGAAGTTAATGGCCAAGAAAACAAGGTTGATGATGTAAATCCAGAAGACAGTGTGTCAAACGTTGCAAGTAGACACACAAGCAAAAAAAGTGTATGCAGTGGAAAATCAAGCACTACATCTTCTGCAAGAATTAAAGCAGAGGCAGACAGAGCTGCGTTGCTTGCCCGTGTCGCAGTTTTAAAGAAGATGCATGCTTTGGAGGAACAACAGCAACAGCTACAACGACAACGAGAACAAATAGAGCTGGAAGCTCTGCTAGCAGCATCCACTGCTAAATTAGCTGTTTTACAAGCCTCTGACGTTTCCAATGTTTCAAAATCATCCAATGCAATGAATTCTTACTTGGAAAGGGAAAAAAGGAAAGAAACAACAGCAAACAAGCTAAATCCCTTGGCAAAAGAATACAAACCTCAAAACCAGGACAAACTGCAGCAAAGTAGGGACTGGAAATTACGTACAATTCATCCAACACCAACTGTAACACAGCTTCCTGCTTTCAGTACTCAGCCTGTGGATGAAAGGCAATCATCTACGTTCAATGCTCAGTCTATGGAGGAAATGCAACTGCCTCGCTTCAATTCTCAACCCAATGATGAAAGACAGACTGGAAATATTTACACCATAATGCAAAGACAAAATGAAATAACAGCAGCTCTGGTCCAGCAACAACGTTTAACAGCATTACCAGCAAGAGACATTCCAATTTTTGATGGAGATCCTCTACAATATATCTCCTTTAAAAGAGAATTCGAGCAAGGAGTGGAGGAAAAGTTCAGCAGTACTGACTGCTTATATTATTTGGAACAATTCACAAGAGGACAACCAAGGGAATTGGTACGTAGCTGCCAACACATGCTACCTGGTCAAGGCTATGATCAAGCAAAAAAACTGCTACAGGAACACTTTGGCAATGAGTACAAGATTGCTTCTGCGTATATGGAAAAAGCAATGGCTTGGCCCTTAATAAAATCAGAGGATGTGAATGCTCTACAAGCCTTCTCTCTTTTTCTGCATTCATGTTGCAATGTTATGGAGAAGCTTCAATACATGCAAGAGTTAAATATGCCAAGTAACATGAGAGCAGTGATGTCTAAATTGCCATTCAAGATGAGAGAGCGATGGTGAACTGTTGCTCATGACATATTGGAGACATCTAAAAGCAGAGCTTTGTTCAAGGACTTGGTTGCATTTATTGAAAGACATGTAAGAATTATGTCAGATCCCTTATTTGGTGACATTCGGGATCAACCATCAGGAACAGCTGATTCAAAGGTTGTAAACAGATTGAAGCCACCCTCAGGAAACAGAATTAAGGGAAACAGCTTTGCCACTAATATTGCTCCTGTGCAGCCAGTGGAGAACTTCAGGGACCCAAAGGCACTCCCAGATCCTCGTGGCTCTACAGTGTCTAAACGAACTTGTGTGTGCTGTAATCAAACTCACTCACTGGAAGAATGTCAGCAGTTTGGAAGGAAAAAACACAGAAACAAAATACACTTTCTACAGGAGAAAGAACTGTGTTTTTGGCTAAGCAGCATGAAACTTGGTCACAGGAGTCGTGACTGCAAAGAGCGTTTGACCTGCAGGAGTTGTGGTCGAAGCCATCCAAGTGTGCTTCATGTTGATAGGAGAGATGAAGCAAACACTAACACTGAGCATTCTAAAGAGCCAGTAGCATGTAACATCACAGCATCTCATACAGCTTGTGGTCGTACAGGGGCCGGAAAGGAGCGTTGCCTTCTTTCTATTCTGCCAGTCCAGGTCAAGTCAGTCAAAGGAGACCGGATAATACAAACTTATGCCTTTTTGGATCCTGGCAGTACTGCAACCTTTTGTTCAGAGCATCTTATGCAACACCTCAATCTGACAGGTAAGCAAACCCAAATTCTTTAACAAACCATGGGGCAGGAAAGAGTTGTCCCAGCCCGTGAATGTACAGACTTGGAAGTGTCTGGTTTGAAGACGAACCTCTTTTACAAGCTTCCAGATGTCCTCACCCAGAAGAAAATGCCAGTAAGTACAGATAACATCGGGACTGAAGGAGATCTGAGAAAGTGGTCACACTTGTCAAAGGTACAAATACCTAGCATTAAGGCTAATGTAGACCTGCTGATTGGGAGCAATTCACCCAAGATGTTGGAGCCTTGGGAGGTCGTTAACAGCCAAGGGGATGGCCCATATGCTATAAAGACAGCACTTGGGTGGGTCATTAATGGTCCTTTGCAAGAAAAAGGGAACAGTGGGGTTTCAGAGCTCACTGCAGCAACTGTCAACAGGATTTCTGTGTCTAGATTGGAGGAAATGTTGAGGAAGCAGTCCAATCACGATTTTAATGAAAGAGCTACAGAGGAGAAAGGCTTGTCAAGAGAAGATATCAAGTTCATGGAAGCTGTGGAAAACTCTGCAGTGCTTGAGGATGGTCACTACAGCCTGAAATTGCCCTTTAAGAAAGAAAATGTGTTTCTGCCCAACAACTTCTCTGTGGCAAAGCAAAGGGTACTAAGTCTGAAGAGGAAGTTTCTGAGCAATGGGCAGTTTTATGAGGAGTACACTTCATGTCTCAAAGAAATGATTAGCAAGGGCTATGCTGAGAAAGTACCTACCCAGCAGCTGGATTGCAATAGTGGCAAGGTGTGGTATATTCCCCACCATGGTGTATATCATCCCAAGAAGAGGACACTGAGGGTGGTGTTCGACTGTGGTGCTTCGTTTAAGGGAACTTCACTAAACCATCAGCTCTTGCAAGGCCCCAACCTCACAAGTACATTGCTTGGAGTCCTCCTTCGATTTAGGCAAGAACCTGTGGCAGTCATGGGGGACATTCAGTCAATGTTCCATCAGGTCAAGGTGGCAGAGGAGGATAGAGATTTCCTACGGTTTTTGTGGTGGCCAGAAGGTGATCTGAGCAAGGAAGTGGCAGAGTATCGCATGACGGTCCATCTGTTTGGTGCGGTGTCCTCACCAAGTTGTGCAAGCTTTGCTCTCCGGAAAACAGCGGATGACAATCAGTCCAGTTTCCCAACCGAAGTGGTTCAAACTGTCAAAGAGAACTTCTATGTTGATGATTGTCTAAAGAGCATGGCCTCCGAAGAAGCAGCTGCCTTCATGGTCAAAAATCTCACTGCTCTCTGTCAGAAAGGAGGATTTACACTGACTAAGTGGGTTAGTAACAGTTGCACCATGTTGCAAACTCTCCTGAACAACATAGAGCCAAGGATCTGAAAGAACTAAATCTGGACAGGGACAGCCTTCCTGTTGAGTGAGCTCTTGGTTTGCAGTGGTGTGTTCAGACTGATTCCTTCAAGTTCAAGATGGAGATTCCTCAGAAGTCTTGCACCAGACGTGGAATGTTGTCAGTGTCAAGTTCTGTATACGATCCTCTTGGTTTTCTGGCACCAGTTGTTTTGCCTGCCAAAATCATGCTGCAGGAGCTTTGCCGAAGAAACTATGGATGGGACAAGACTGTACCTCAGGACATCTTAAACCAGTGGACAAGATGGATGAAGGATCTGAATATGCTTTCTGAGTTCAAGGTTGAAAGGTGCGTTAAACCCAAGAGCTTTGGACCTCCCATTCATGCTCAACTTCATCACTTTTCTGATGCTAGTGAAGCAGGGTATGGAACAGTCACGTACCTCAGGATGCAGAATGATGGAGGTGCTGTTCATGTTGCATTCCAGATGGGAAAATCCAGGGTTACACCTTTAAAGATGATCACCATTCCTCGCCTCGAGCTGTCCTGGCTGTTCGCGTCGACCTGATGCTAAAGGCAGAGCTAAGGTTCGAGCTGCAAGACTCAGTCTTTTGGACCGACAGCACTTCAGTGCTCAAGTATGTAAAAAATAAGGACAAGCGTTTCCATACTTTTGTGGCAAACACGGTCACAACCATCAGGGAAGCCACCAAAACATCCCAATGGCAGTATGTTAGCTCCAAGGAAAACCCAGCAGATGATGCATCCAGAGGAGTGAGGGTTGGAGATTTTATTCAGGACAGTAAATGGATTCATGGTCCAAGATTTCTGTGTAGACCTGAAGAGGAATGGCCGGCAAGGGTGGTGGAGACTGCGATAGGAGCAGATGATCTTGAGATCAAGAAGGAGGTCATGGTGAATGCTATTGAGGTGGACAGCTCACCTGATGCCACTAGTTGGCTGTTGGCCTGCTTTTCAGACTGGAGGAAGCTAAAGGTAGCAGTTGCCTGGTTCCTTAAGCTGAGAAAGACTCTTGTGAAGATGAGTCACTTGAGACGTGATCCAGACGCCTCTGATGTCAGCAAAACACTGCTAGACAATGTCATGCAGCAGGAGAAGCAGTGTCCAAAGGGAAAAAGTTTGTCATTTGAGGATCTTCTAGAAGCTGAGCTTGCCATCATTCGACATACTGTCAGCATCAAAAATTTCAAGAGGAAATTTCTGTATTGTCATCTGGGAAAACTACAGTGAGCAGGCAGAGTGCCATCTACAGGTTGGATCCATACTTGGATAAAGGACTATTAAGAGTTGGTGGACGGTTAACAAAGGGCTCCTTGCCAGAAGAAAGTAAACATCCACTAATCCTGTCGAAGGATCAACATGTAGCAACTCTTCTTCTCAAGCATACCCACCAACAGCTTGGCAATAGTGGTCACAACCACACGCTGTCTACACTGAGGAGAAAATATTGGGTGACAAGTGCCAACTCAGCTGTGAGGAGAATGATAGCTGAATGTAGCTTTTGTAGGAGGTACAATGGCAGATTGGTGGAGCAAAAGATGGCAGATTTGCCAAAGGAGAGGATCCTTCCTGATCATCCACCATTCACTAATGTGGGAATTGACTACTTTGGCCCAATTGAGGTGAGGAGAGGAAGAGGCACCATTAAGCGCTATGGAGTAATATTTACCTGTCTTGCCAGTAGAGTAGTTCATTTGGAGGTGGCTAATTCTCTGGACACAGATTCCTGCATTAATTCTCTGCGTCGCTTCATCTCAAGGAGAGGTCAAGTGGCTCAAATACAATCAGACAATGCAACCAACTTCATCGGAGCAGAGAGAGAACTTAGGGAGGCTCTGGCAGTTTTGAATCATGCACAGATCCAAGGAGTGTTGGGGCAAAAAGGAATCAAGTGGTGCTTCAATCCTCCAGCAGGCTCACATCACAGTGGCGGAGCGTTTAATCCAAATGGTGATAAGGATTCTCAGTTCAGTTCTCCGACAGCAGATTTTGGATGATGATGGGCTTCATACCGTCATGTGTGAAGCTGAGACCATTTTAAACGATCGGCCTCTCACAAAACTGTCAGATGATCCAAATGATCTTGAGCCACTCACTCCCAACCACATCCTCTTGTTGAAAGGAAAACCATCGCTGCCACCTGGATTGTTTCAACCACATGACCTGTATGTAAAACAAAGGTGGAAGCAAGTTCAGTACATCTCAGATCTCTTCTGGAAACGCTGGATAAGAGAATACCTACCCTTGCTGGAGGAGAGGCAAAAATGGATCCAGACAAAGAGAAGTCTGAAAAGTGGAGACGTTGTCGTCATAATGGATCCCACAGCCCCCAGAGGATCCTGGCCACTTGGAAGGGTCTTGGAGGCTTTCCATGATAAGAATGGATTTGTGCGCTCAGTGCGTTTACAGACAAAGTCAAGTGTAATTGAAAGGCCAGTGACTAAGCTTTGCCTTTTACATGAGAACAAGGGTTAGCAGGTCATTTGAGATATTCTGTGTATTTAAATTATGTGACTGAAAACAGGGTAATTCATGTTTATTGTTTTGGTTATGGCTTCTTACTTTGTAAATGTTAAAATTGTCATGCCTGTGAGTCATTACAATTAGGGGCCGGTGTGTAAGAGCCATTACGTGTGTGTGTGTGTGTGTGTGTGTAAGACACCAAGTTGTCCACTAGGGGTCACTGTCATATTTGGGGCTACTTAGATCGGTGCTTCCCATCAGGTAGCAGGTGTGCTAGACGGTGGGAGCACGTATAGTTTTTTGACCGTCACGCCGACATGCTGGGCTATTTGACTATGGAAGCGTATTGCTGCCAATACTAAAATGAAAATGCAAACATGAAAATGAAAATACAATACACTAAATGCATTTTCAATTCAAGATTGAAGGTGCATTATTTGCGTCAAAATGAAAATTAAATGTCAAATATACCATTAGCATTTTCATTTTCATCTACAAGACTGCAAACTGTGTGACATAATTCAAATTTAAATGAAAAAGGGTGTTTGCATTTTCATTTTCAAGAAATGGTCCAGTATATTCATGACATAATTCAAACGAAAATGCAAACATGAAAATGAAAATGCAATACTGACTTAACATTTACATTTCAGGATCAAAGGTGCATTATTTGAGTCAAAATGAAAATTAAATGTCAAATATACCATTAGCATTTTCATTTTCATCCTCAAGACTGCAAACTGTGTGACATAATTCAAATTTAAATGAAAAAGGGTGTTTGCATTTTCATTTTCAAGAAATGGTCCAGTATATTCATGACATAATTCAAATGAAAATGCAAACATGAAAATGAAAATGCAATACTGACGTAACATTTACATTTTAGGGTCAAAGGTGCGTTAAGTGTGACAAAACTCTAATGAAAATTCAAATGACTCCTTGGTTGTACATCATACTCAACACTAGGTGGCAGTGTGTACATACGGCACTGTCATCAATCCAACAAGTAGCCTACCAAATATGTCATACTTGGGCAGAATTAAACTTTCCATTAAGGAATTGGCTCTTTTGGTAGAGCAGAATGAAATCGCCAAATCAGATGTCTGATAGTGTGTCTCAAATCGCATACTTCCATACTCAAATACTCAAAATCTTGAGTATACTGCGTCAAAATGAAAAACAGTCTGCGACGATGGCAGCGGTGAGCTGTGGCTCTGCGCTGACTACAGAGGATGTGACTGCGCTGTTCAAATGTAAGTTATAAAAGCGTGTTGTTTCCACCAAGCACCGTACGCTGTTGTCCTTTTGACTGCATTCTTGTGTTCTTTCTTTCTCTTGTTTGTTTTGTGCCACGAATGGTCGGCTATCAGTTATGCTAACGCTAGTTGGACTAGCAGCTATCTCGAATGCTAACGCTAGTTGGGCTAACAGTTGCGAGGTCCGAGCATTACCCTGAATAATCGAGTAAATAAAATTAACCAGCGGGCTATATCCTGCACAGGGACTATATGATAAGAAGCACCAGTCGGACATCTCTGTTTATTGCTGTATTTTAATTGTCGCGGCGCCCCTCGTAGCTCTCGGCTGCCTCAGTCAGCTGCAGATACCTGTAAACACAGGTATCAGTAAAACACTGATATCTGTTAACTCTACACCGCTGTTTGTGATGTGGTTAATATGGGATTAATGTTTCTCTTCGCTGTATAGGATACTGATGTTAGAAGTGTGGGGAGAGCTCTATCGGTCATAAAAACTCGTTAGACACGGCAGCTGTTAGCTACCTTTAGCTTGGCAGATAGCCTGTGAATAAAGCCAGTATCCGCCACGGAGGTTAATCTGTAGCATATCATGTCATTACTGTCATGTTTCCCCTTCGATGTCTTATCTGTAACGTTAAATGTTTTGCTCTTTCTAGGGACGGATGAGTAAACCAGGGGCCTGATAGCCTGGAGGGTTGCTGCCTGTTCACGGGGAGGCATAATGCCACAGATACCTGCTATGAGTGACAGCTCAGGTTATAATACAACACGATTGTTATGGTTTGTATTTAACTTTTTGAACAACATCCTGTAGGGGGTTCATTGCAGAAAGGGGGCTGGAGGGGAAATTCACCCCAGCCCTTGTCAGTAAAAAACATGGGTAAACTTTGGTTTGCTGTGATGTGATCAACAAGTGGATTCTGTATGATGTGAGTGTGCAGTCATAATTACATAATTCTGTTTTCTGTATTGTGTTGTCCTTCCTGCACAGGACCCAAAGTGCCCCAAAACCAAAGATGGACCTCCACCTGGTCTTTGGGGTACCAAAAGCTCTCTCCACCACACATCTGGCCCTGGACAGGTGACCATTAAATCGCTGGTTTTGGAGAGGCTGTCCGTGGGGGGTGATGAGGGCACTGCTTGAGGCAGGGGTAGCCACCATCACCAAGTATGCAGAAGCCTGGCTGAGGATACTTCTGCTGCAGGTAAATGGGGCTGTGCTTCAGCACCCTCTTGTTGTGCTGACCTGGAAAGCCCACAAAAATGTCCTGAAATTTTGTGATCTCACACAGCCTGAAACTGAACTGATTTAAAAAATTTAATGTGCAGGTAACATGCTCCATGCTGGGCTGATGGCTTCACCCACACATCAATGCTGCCAACAACCTTTCTGAAGGCTGCTGATCCAGCCAACCAGGTGAAACCTGCACCCGGTTGAAGTCGGTCCTCTGCTGATGGTCCCTTTGGGTGCCGAGGGGAACCATCAGACCCCCAAAGGACTCCCTGGTGAGGTGAAGTCTGGCCGCAGGTCACTCTCCTAATCGAAGAACATCGGCAGGAGTGTCACTAAGCTTACAGTGCAGCCTGGGGTTTTGAGGCTGGGGAAATGCAGCACTAATGTCTTTAAATAAAATAAAAATAATATTAATGGTGGTGTGTTTGTCATATTCTTTGTGGTACATTTAACATGCTGATCTAACACTGTGGTACATTTAACATGCTGATCTAACACTGATGCTTCAATATTAAGCCTTTACTACCAGCTCAACTGTAGAGAATAAGACATAAAGCGATCTATATCTATGTATTTCATAAATGTATATTCTATTTCTCATATATATATATATATATATATATATATATATATATATATATATATATATATATATATATATATATATATATATATATATATATATATATATATATATATATATATATATATATATATATATATATATATATATATATATATATATATATATATATATATATTTATATATATATATATATATATATATATATATATATATATATATATATATATATATATATATATATAAATATATATATACCGAACAGTTTCTAAGTAGTTGAAGGTTAATTCTGATCAAATTTTTCATGTTTACTATTATTATTTTAATCTGTGATAAAGGTCTGCATTGTTTTTCCCATGCACCTTGACTGTCGCCCTGGAACTTTTGAATACATTTCACTGTGTGTATACATATATATATATATATATGTGTATGTATATATATATATATATATATATACATGTGTGTGTATGTATACATATATATATATATATATATATATATATATGTATATATATATATATATATATATACATGTATATATATATATATATATATATATATATATATATATATATATATATATATATAATTTTTGTTAGTATTTAATCAAATCAAATTGCCATGCTTTCATATATGTCATATTTCATTATAAAATAAAATCGATGATAGGTGGTCCCAGACTGTCATCCTGGAGATTAATTATGAAACATGACTAAAATAATCAGGCATCTCAATCCAATTTGAACAGATTACTCCTAAAATAATGATTAAAAAAACCTATAACGTTAATGCTGTTAAACAGTTAAGAGCGACTGTCAAGAGAGCAGGGGAGCTAGAATCCAGTTACCCTTGTCATCTATCATCTATTCTTTCAACCATATAAACTACTTAGAAACTGTTCGGTAAAATCTACTGAAAATCTCCAGGATGACAGTCAGACACCAGAGAAAAGAATCCTGTGTGAGATCTTTGTCACCTATCACAGGTTTGGTTTTTTGATCAGAAATGAGAAAAATATCAGAGCTCTCATTGATATTTGACCGGACTGAAAGAAGTAATATGTTAAAAACTTTTTGGACAAACAGCTTTAAATGTGAAGGTCTTTATTAGTTGATTTGACTGTTTTGTTTCACCTCCGTGTCATATTCAATAATAATGTTTCGAAATACGGGACAATATTCATGCTGTTTGGCCGTCGTGAAAAAGTTTTTTACGTGCTACCCCAGGTGCTCTGAGTATGAAAAATGCACAGAAACATACAAAGGTTCATGGAATTAAAATCCAGATGAGCGATCCACTCGGTGTGGCCGCACGAGCCGATCCTTGTGTGAGCGCAGCCAAAACAAATGAAGAGTAGCAACACGAGAGCATTTCCGGTCGTGACGTCATCGTTGGAAAATAAAGTGTATAACATCTATAAAACCGTAGCAGCGGTTTGTGACGAAGCACTAACAAACGGCACCATTTCGGGTCCGTTTGGAGGAAATGGGGGGCTGGGTGAACTCTGGATGACCTATAAAGTAATATGTAATAACTTAAAAAACATAGCAGCACAAACGCCAATCTTACAGCACAAACCAGCACAAACGAAGCACTAACGAAACTGACAATTTCCCGAAATTTTGCGTGGGGTGGGGGGCCAGCTTCACGCAGGTGATAGCAGAGTATTCTGCCAAGTTTTCAATCAGCATTGACACCCGGTCGTGGACATCTGATTTGGGGATTTCATTCTGCTCTACCAAAAGAGCCAATTCCTCAATGGAAATTAAGTCAGTATTGCATTTTCATTTTCATGTTTGCATTTTCATTTGAATTATGTCATGAATATACTGGACCATTTCTTGAAAATGAAAATGCAAACACCCTTTTTCATTTAAATTTGAATTATGTCACACAGTTTGCAGTCTTGAGGATGAAAATGAAACACTGCCACTAATGGTATATTTGACATTTAATTTTCATTCTGACTCAAATAATGCACCTTTGATCCTGAAATGTAAATGTTAAGTCAGTATTGCATTTTCATTTTCATGTTTGCATTTTCGTTTGAATTATGTCATGAATATACTGGACCATTTCTTGAAAATGAAAATGCAAACACCCTTTTTCATTTAAATTTGAATTATGTCACACAGTTTGCAGTCTTGTAGATGAAAATGAAAATGCTAATGGTATATTTGACATTTAATTTTCATTTTGACGCAAATAATGCACCTTCAATCTTGAATTGAAAATGCATTTAGTGTATTGCATTTTCATTTTCATGTTTGCATTTTCATTTTAGTATTGGCAGCAATACGCTTCCATATTTGACCGATGTATGGATGAAATGGACACTTTTGTGGGATTTTGGCATGTTTTCATGGTGAGAAATAAACCATTCATAAATTGCAAGTTGGACTTTCAAGCAGTGGAGCCGTGTTAGGTCAGCGCGTCAATTGAGTTTAGCCCGTTTAGCCCCTCAGTGGCTTTAAGTTCTAGGCTTAGCCGCTATAGCTTCTTTTCGGGACCTACGATGCCTGATGGAGAACTGATGGAGAAGGTGCAAAGGGTGTGAGCTGTGCAGGGAGAAAAACAGTATGGGGAAGCCTGGAGGGTCATTAGCGACATGACAGGGCAGAAGAGGACCAAAGAGGGAAAGGTTGAGGGACACAGCCCTGAGGAGAGGGTGGCAACCTGGTTCCACCACTTCCAAAGTCCGCTTGGAACAACTGTCGATGCAGTCGATGAAGACATACCACCTGTCCTCCAGAGCCTTGACATTGATGACGGACCCTTCACAGCCGACAAACTTGCCAGGGCAAAATCCTTGTTGAGAGCTGGGAAAAGCGCTGGGCCAGATGATATACTCCATGAGGTCATAAAGAGCTGTGATCTTGATGACATCATCTTGGATTTTTCAAACCTCGTGCTACTGCAAAACAAGCAACCTGAAATATAGTCTCTGTCCAACATCATCCCCATGCCTAAATCAGGGGACCTCTCAAAGCCTGACAACTACAGAGGCATCAGCCTGACGTGTCATTGCAAAAGTATACAACCGCATGATACTAAACAGGATAAGGAGCGCCATCGACCTGCACCTGAGGGAGCACAAACACGGCATCAGGGCGGGGAGAACTACCACTGTCCAGATCTTGGCTGTGTGGTGGACTAGTGAGGAAGTGTGGAAGGAGAATCTAGCCACAGTCATGTGTTGTATTGAGTTTAAAAAGGCATTTGACTCGATCCACAGAGAATGCGATGATAAATATCCTTAGAGCCTACGGTGTTCCTCCCAACCTACTCCGAGCGATAGAGACCACGTATGCAGGTACAAGGGCCAGGGTAGTGGCCCCAGATGGCAACAGTGGGTAGTTTGACATCCTGGCAGGAGTGATACAAGGGGACAGACTAGCCCCATTCCTCTTCATTATAGTCCTGGACTATGCTCTCAGGAAGGCCATCAGTGGAAGAGAGCAGGATCTCGGCTTCACCCTTACACTTGGAAGTCGAGACGACAGCCCCAGTGGTCCTGACAGACCTTGATTACGCGGATGACTTCAGCCTGCTCTCCAACAACATTGAGCAAGCGCAGGAACTCCTGAACAGAGTGGAGCTAGAGTGTGCCAAAGTTGGCCTTAGGCTAAATGCCAAGAAAACTGAGGTCATCACCTGCAACATCTCTCCCGAACATCAACCCCTGACTATAATCGGAGGGGCTGTGCTGAAAGAGGTTAAGGACGTAAAGTACCTGGGCTCTTGGATCAGCTCAACCGAGCAAGACCTAAAAGTGAGGAAGGCACTTGCATGGATGGCGCTGAACGGTATGATCTGCATATGGAACTCCACCATACCCCATCAAATAAAACTTAGCTTCTTCTTCCTTACAGTAGAAACTGTTCTACTCTATGGTAGTGAATGCTGGACCCTGAAGCCGACTCTGCAGAAATCTTTAGACGGGTGCTACACCAGGATGCTGCGTGCGGTACTCAACATCAGCAAGGACGCACATGTTCCCAACAAAATCCTGTACAAAGGTATTCCGAGGGTGAGCGACAAGGTAGCAGCCAGGAGGATGAGACTCGCAGGACACTGCCAAAGGCACAGAGAACTGATAGTCTCCAAACTGGTTCTATGGGAACCAACGCATGGGCACCGGTCACGAGGATGCCCCACATTAACCTATGTGGGGGTACTGAAGGAGGACAAAGGAGCTCAAAGTACCAGTGAACTGGCCCAATGTATGAAAGACAGAGATGACTGGAAACAACGATGGAAGGCTTATCTGAGGACGACCTAGAGAGATAAAGGTAATACATTTGTGCTTTAAAATCTGAGAAACATTCCTAAGAGCAGAGGACTCCGGTAAGAGTAGAGGTGGGGGGCTCTGTATTTATGTGCATGAGGATTGGTGCATCAACAGCATCGTCATAGAGACTCACTGCTCCCCTGACATTGAGTACATGTCTGTTAGATGCCGGCCTTATTTTCTCCCGAGAGAGCTAACTGTTGTGATTGTCACCGCTGTTTACATCCCACCGGATGCTAACGCTAGCACAGCACTCTCTCTCTTGATAAAGGTCATTAATGAACAGCAGCGGGCCCACCCTGATGGCGTTCATATTATAGCTGGGGACTTTAATAAGGCCAATTTAAAGACTGTACTCCCTAAGTTTCACCAGCATGTCAAGTGTCCAACACGAGGAGGCACTCTTGATCATGTGTACTCAAACATTAAGCACGGCTACAGAGCAATACCCCTCCCCCATCTCGGACAGTCATACCATCTCTCACTGCTGCTCACTCCTGCATACACCTCCCTCAGATGCAGATCCAGGCCCACCACGAAGACTGTAACAACATGGCCTGAGAATGCACTCAGTGAACTTCAGGACTGCCTTCAGCACACAGACTGGGCCTTATTTCAGCATCAGGACCTGGAAACATACACAGTGACAGTACTGAACTACATCAAGTTCTGCATGGGAACTGTGTCTGTGGACAAAGTCATCCGGGTTTTTCCAAACCAGAAACCCTGGATGACCAGCCAGGTCCGCTCCCTCCTCAAAGCCCGCGACTCCGCTTTCAGGTCAGGCGACAGAGCTCTGTACAGTGTGGCTCGAGCTGACCTGAAAAGTGGAATAAAAACAGCCAAAGCGGACTACAACAGGAGGATAGAGTCCCACCTCGCCAGCAACAGACCACGAGAGGTGTGGCAGGGACTGCAGAGCATCACTAACTTTAGAGGATGTGATGTGACGTCAGGAGACCTGAGTGTGTCACTGGCAGAGGAGCTGAACAGTTTTTTTGCCTGCTTTGAAACACCGCAGTGATACTCATCCGTTTGTTATTGTTGACCCAGTGTAACTTGCTTGTTGAACTTGGAATCTGCCTGCGTTCATGCTTCTTTGACCCGCGAGAGCACACGTTTGAACTAGACCGTATTTACATTAGTTTACCTTAGCTGCCATTTCCGCGCAGAAGTTACAAGCCAACTCATTCGATATTTACTGCCATTGAAGAAGACACAGCAAGCTGAACAGTTTTTTTGCCCGCTTTGAAACATTGCAGTGACACTCATTTGCTCCAGCCCTGTCCCCACCCCCACCAGGCCCCACCACCCCCCCACTAACTGTAGGAGAGCACGATGTGAGGCGTGTGCTCCTAGCAGTGAACCCCAGGAAAGCCCCGGGCCCTGACGGTGTACCTGGAAAGGTGCTCCAAGCATGTGCACACCAGCTGTCCGGAGTCTTCTGCAGGATTTTCAACCTCTCCCTGGCCCAAGCAGTCATCCCCACCTGCCTGAAATCCGCCACAATTATCCCCATCCCGAAAAAGTCACTCGCATCCAGCCTCAGTGACTAATGCCCTATTGCCCTCACATCCATCATAATGAAGTGCTTCGAGAGACTGGTCCTTCAGCACATAAAGGACTGTCTCCCCCCCCCGCACTTGACCCACACCAGTTCGCATACTGGGCGAACAGATCCACAGAGGACGCCATCGCCATAGCCCTGCACACGGTGCTGAGTCACCTGGGTCAGCAGCACAGCTATGCCAGGATGCTCTTTGTGGATTACAGCTCGGCCTTCAACACCACCATCCCGGACATACTGACTGACCATAAAACTGGGCACTCTAGGCCTCCCTAGATCAGCTGGATCAAGGACTTTTTGACCAACGGACCCCAGACTGTGAGACTAGGCCCCCACCTCTCCTCCACCTGCAGTCTGAGCACCGGATCACCACAGGGCTGCGTGCTGAGCCCCCTCCTGTACTGCCTCTACACCTACGACTGCAGTCCGGCCCATGACAACAACATCATCGTCAAGTTTGCTGACGACACCACAGTGGTCAGACTGATCTCACAGGGAGACGAGGCAGCCTACAGAGAGGAGGTCCAGAGGCTGATGACCTGGTGCTCTGACAACAACCTGGCCCTGAACACGCAAAAAACTAAGGAGATCATCGTGGACTTCAGGAGGAACAGGAGTGACCCGCCCCCCCTCTACATCAACGGCGAATGTGTGGAAAGGGTCCACACATTCAGGTTCCTGGGAGTCCAGATCTCCGATGACCTCTCCTGGACAGCCAACATCACGGCTGTCATAAAGAAGGCCCCGCTGCCGCTGGCCTTCTACCGCCGTCCATCGAGAGCCTGCTGACCTACTGCGTCTCCACCTGGTACGGCTGCACTGAGGCTGACAGAGGAAGGCGTCAGAGGACAGTCAAGGCAGCACAGCGGATCATCGGCTGCTCTCTCCCCTCCCTGATGGACATCTACTCCACCCGGTGCCTCAGTAGAGCTGAAACATCATCGAGGACAGTTTACATCCCGGTGCCCAGCTGTTTGACCTGCTGCCCTCTGGCAGGCGCTACAGGTGCATCAGAGCAAAAACAAACAGACTGAGAAACAGCTTCTTCCCGAGAGCCATCACCACCCTGAACTCGGGCATACAACGATTCCGGTCATTAGCATAATGCAAAATGTGCAATATTTATATCACTGCCACTGCGATTGCTGCTACGTTTTAGCACTACCTCGAAAACTTATATTTATTTAACAACTCATGTGCAATACAATTATATGTGACTTTTACTCATCTGTATATACCATTCATCATTTGCACTAAAAATTAATACATATTCTGGTGACTCTGCAATACATATCTGCTTCCTGTGCAATACTATGTGAACAACATAGAAATACTAAGATCTGGGAATTGGACTATTCTTCATCAATATTTATCATCTAAATCATATTGTACACTGAGACTCAATTGTGCTGTGCACAAGTCTGCGTCTTATCTTGTATAAATCTTGTATATCTATTATACTATCTTTGTATACTTTTTTAACTTAACTTACTATTGCACTGAAAGAGAAGCTCTCCAATCTCGTTGTACATCCTGTATAATGACAATTAAGGCTATTCTGATTCTGATTCTGAGCCAAAACATAATATTGTTGGTATATTTCTGTTTTGAAGCATTATATTTGCTATTTTTTCTGCATGTAAATATATCTTTTTTTTCCTCATATGAGAGTTTACAAAATTATGTAAGAATGTGGCCCTCACACACTGAAAAAAATGGATGCAGCCCTCCTCATGGTCAAAGTTGCCCACCCCTGCTCTAGCCCATTCCTTTAATTATTACAGTTCATAAATTTAACTTTAATCCAACCCTCAAGTATCAACACAAAGAAATGTGAATTTTCCCTCATTATGGACAAACCCCAGCCTCAGTCAATGAGCAGAGACCAACAAACCAGAAAACAGTTTATGAACTCACTTCAGAGACTCCAGTCTACAGTGTGGACTCTCTAGTCCACCACAAAGAAGCTTCATTCCTGAATCCTCAGGACCAGTGCAGCCAAGATCCAGCTGTCTCAGATGGGAGGGGTTGGACTTCAGAGCCGAGGCCAAAATCTCAAAGTGAGCATTTGACAGTCTGCTGTCAGAAAGTCTGCGATGACAAAAACATCATGGAATTACTGCCATGTGGACCATCCTGATGATATGAAAACAAATTTACTTTCTTAAAAATTGGATTTTTGGAACTAAAATGAAAAATACTTAGTCATTATGATGAGATAATAAGTCATAATAATCAGATAAAAAGTCACAATCATGACATTATGAGATCAGACATAATCATGAGATCAAAGGTTGAAATTATGAGGAAAAAGTCATAACTCCAAGATACAAAGTTAAAATCATGAGACACCATCCATGCATGCCAAATGACTTCTTATTTTATATCTCATAATTATGACTCTTTTGTTTCTTTACTTCTGAAATTCATTTTTTAAGTGGACAAAATGGTTATTTAGAGTTCCCTAAATTATTTTTTTAAAATGGAGGTAACGGGCTTCCATGTGTTGATGCTTCAGTTCACATCAGGGATCATTTCTTTGTTTTTGTGTCTGATGATATTTTACAAATCTTCTTCTTTTGCCTTTTCATCAACACTGACAGTAGGCTATGCATTTTTATTTAACATCACAAAAGATATGCTGGAATGGAAAATTTGACTACAGTAAGAAGTCATCTTTGACACAGGCTGACCAATTTAGAGGAAATGTAGAGGAACAAAGCTGAGGCACCATAGTCTGAAAGTCCTTCAAGAGAAGCACAACTAACTTTTAATGGAATCAAATCTGGACTTACAGAGCTTTTCTGCAGTTCCTCACCGCTGGAATCAGTCTGAGTTTTCCTTGTTCAGAGGCGTTGTACTTCTCTAAGTCCAGTTCATCCAAAACGTCCTCTGACATCTGCAGCATGTAGGCCAGAGCAGAGCAGTCAAAGTCAGAGAGACGCTTCTTCAATCTGTTGTCTGATTTCAGCAGCTCTTGGATCTCCTGATGTACAGCGTGGTCGTTCATTTCTGTCAGACAGTGTAAGATGTTGATGCATCTGTCAGGAGAGACTTTGTTGCTTGTCATCTTTTTTAAGGACTTAATTACTCTTTGAATGATATCTGGGCTGTTGTCTGTTTGGCCCAGAAGTCCTTGTGGGAGTCTTTGGTTAGACTTCAGTGAAAGGCCATGAAGAAAGCGGACAAACAGGTCCAAGTGACCGTTCTTACTGAGAAGAGATTTCTGCAGGGCTCTCCTCAGGAAGACATCCAAAGATGCACGACTCCAATTGACATCTTCATCGTCATCTTCATCTTCATCTTCATCTTCATCGTACGGAATACTTCTAACACTCCAATCGTCACCTTCGTTGTACAAAGAACTGTCTTCATAAAATACCTGCCTTGAATTCCACTGTCTTTGCATTAAAGCCTGGAGTATTTCTGTGTTTTTGTTTGTGAAGCAGTGGAACATGTAGACTGCAGACAGGAACTCCTGAACACTCAGGTGAATGAAGCAGTAGACTGTCCTCTCAAAGATCACGCTCTCTCTTTTGAAGATCTCAGTACAAACTCCTGAGTGCACCAAAGCTTCAGTGACATCCAGACCACACTGCTCCAGATCTTCTTGGTAGAACATGATGCTTCCTTTATCCAGATGTTCAAATGCCAGCCGCCCAAGCTTCAGGAGAACTTCCCTATCAGAGTCCATCAGCTCCAAAGACCTCGTGTCCTGACCCTCCTCGTACTTGTGCTTCCTTCTCTGAACCAGCAGGAAGTGTGAGTACATGTCGGTCAACGTCTTTGGCAGCTCCCGTCTTTGTTCTGCGCTCATCATGTACTCCAGAACTGTAGCTGTGATCCAGCAGAAGACTGGGATCAGACACATGATGTGGAGGCTCCTGGACGACTTGATGTGTGAGATGATCCTGCTGGACAGATCTCCATCTCCAAACCTCCTCCTGAAGTACTCCTCCTTCTGGGCGTCAGTGAAGCCTCGAACTTCTGCAATCCTGTCAACACATGAGGGAGGGATCTGATTGGCTGCTGCAGGGCGGGACGTGATCCAGATGAGAGCAGATGGGAGCAGATTCCCCTTGATGAGATTCACCAGCAGGGTGTTCAGTGGAGATTTCTGTGTGACATCGGACACGGCCTCAGAAGAACCAAAATCCAAGGACAGCCTGCTTTCATCCAAGCCGTCGAAGATGAACAAAAGCTTACAGAGAGCAAGAGTCTCCGGTTAGCCCCTTTAAAGTTGGATGGAAAACCCAGAGAAGATTAAGAAGACTGTAACTCTCATTTCTGATCAAGTTCAACTCCCTGAACGAAAGCAGAACCACCAGCTTGATGTCTTGGTTCTGCTGACCTTCTGCCCAGTCCAGAGTGAACTTCTGCACTGAGAACGTTTTTCCAACACCAGCAACGCCGTTGGTCATAACCACTCTGATGGGTTTCTGTTGGTCAGAGAAGGCTTCAAAGAGTTCATGGGGCTTGATTGGAGTCTCATGGATATTTTTCTTGTGTGCTTTTTCAAGCTGCTGAACTTCATGTTGAGTGTTCACCTCTTCGCTCTGCCCCTCTATGATGTAGAGCTCAGTGTAGATTCTGTTGAGGAGGGCTCTGCTTCTTTCTTCACCCGATCCTTCAGTCACACATTCACATCTCTCCTTCAGACTGGTCTTATGTGCATCCACAACCTCCTGCAGGCCTCCTTTAGACAATAACAGAGACAGAAATAGCATCATGACCATTGTTTTAGTGTTTGTAAGAATCAAGAAAGAGCTACCTTTCCCCTCTCCATTTCTAGCCCATTTCATAACATGCTCATGTTTCCATTTTTGCAGAAGGATTTTACAAATCTGAAGAGAATTTTATCTGTTAGAGGGCCTAAACAGGAAGATAAAAAAATCAGGCATTGAACTGTTTTAATTGTACGTTATGTGCTGTGCTCTGATAATCTCAACACTCATAACCATTCTGTCCCACCACCGATCTAGAATCTAGTCCTCCAAGACAGAAATCTGATCAAACTTGATCAAACAAAATGAAGAAGAAGAAACATAGCATCAACTGAAAACACAACATGGAAGAGAGCAGAGAAGAGGGGATGATGGGGGTCTATGGACCAGTTTTGACTGAATAATCCTGGACGAACAAAAGAAAAAAAATTGGAAAAAAGACGTCGTGAACGTGAGCCGTTCCTCCATTCTGAGCTCTACCCAACTTTATGTATCAGGTCAACAATGTTTGTTTTTATTTTACACCTGCTTCTTTGTTCCTCAGTCTGCTCATTTCTTTATTGGCTACATTCATGTCACAATTCATGGAGTCATGACTCCGTTGCTTTCCTCACACATGAAGATTTTTGGTCATAAATACTGAACAAGTTTAATATTTACGATTGTCTGTCTCGACCTCTTTCAGAGCTGAATATCAGGACGAATTGACTCTTAACACCTCAGACCACAGAATCATCTTTACAGAAAATGGTGTACAACAATAATCTGGTGTTTGCTGTCCTTGGTCGAGAAGAGGGAAAGTCAGGATAAGAACAGCCTGATAATCTTTGTGTGAAAACTTTTAAAGTCAAACAATTAAATTCATTTAAAAAGAAACAATAAGTACTTGTCAATTACAATAAAATCATCTTTAATTGGACGCAATTCCAAATTTATCTCATGAAATTTAGCTTCACTGCTTGGCATTGAGTGTGCATTATTGAATATAGATTCCAGTAAAATAGCGATTTTTCACTATTAAATTAAACACTTTATTATCATTATATAGATAATACCCTTTAATTTGTAACAATCTGAAGCTAAGAATAACTCCAGTGGGAGCCAAAGTTGCTCATCCCTGCTGGAGGAAATATAATCCAAGTGTCTGAGAGACAGTTGATGAGCAGTGGACCAAAAAGTATCCCAAAGCAAAGAGGCACAGCCCTAACATTTATAACAAACATCAGCAAGCTGTTGTCTGTGTTGTGTTTAAAGAAAGTCTGGACCACAGAGGCAGGAGACTGACAAAAAGCTTTAAAGTGTTCAATTAAACACAAGCAGGTTAACAGGAATCAAGAAGCACACAAATTGTCACAAACAAAAACTGAAGAGGCTCAGGGCTGGCTGGAGACTGAAAGCTGGAGTGTTCTGCAAAATCCCCGCTGAATGCTGCAAAGCCACACCCTGGAGGAAAAATGATCAAAAATAGGCAGCAGTTAGTAACTGAGAATTATCAAATTACACAACACTAGAAAATACAAAATGTCTCTTTTGAGTTACACAAGAAAGGTCAACAGAAAGTTTGACAGTACCGAACAGGATGGAATTATCTGGCAGAGTAGTGGAGTCTTGACTGGTCTTTATAGGAGAGGTGATTTTCAATAGGAAGCATGCGTGCCTCAGATGAGCCACAGGTGTGACTCTGCTGCAGTTCCAAGAGAGAGCACCAACCAGCCCCGCCTTCTTCCTCACAGACTCCTGAGGGAGAAAAAATAGGGAGGGGGAAAAACAAACAGCACAGAACAAAACAAAAGCAAAACACCCAGACCATAACAGCCTGGTCTTTGTAAAGTGCAGGTCTTACCATCTGTCTGCTGCCCAGGTCTTGCTGCGTCGGACACGAGCCTCCTTTTTCTGGATAAAGAAAATATCACCTTAGATTTTTGGGATGACTCTTGACCTCAAGCTCAGCAGGTCACACTCACCTTGTACAGAACACTACGCTGGTGGATTATGTAGAAACTAGGGCTGTAAAGTCCAAGTCGACTGGTCAACTAATTGGTTGATGCGTGCTCAGTCGACCAAAATTCTGATTGGTCGATCAAATGTGTCAATTTATTTTTTTCCCCTGCGGTTCATTTCATCAGGAGAAACATATCAACTGAAATGGGGGTATTTTCTGAGCACCCCCATTTCAAAGGTAACATCATGTCTCAGAACACCATTTTAATGTGTTTATCATTCATTTCAATATTTTTATATCAGAACATTTCAATATTCTAGTCTAATAATCGTTTATCCGTTTTATAACCGCATGCGTTCTGCCCACTGCAACAGCGACATCCCTTACCCAGTCCACGCTGGATTTTATGCCTCATATCAACACCCACATGCAAAAACGACATCACAGAGCGATTTGACCATTTTATTTCTCAGGATATGAGGCCCATTGGTGTCGTGGAATGCCAAGGAAAACAATGGAACCTGGATATTCAGTGCCAGCGCGCCTCACAATTCCCCAGCACTAACAGCAAAATACGAGGGAGTAAAAAGAGAAAGTTTCTGAGTTAATAGATAAAGATAACAGATGTGTGCGTCTCTTCTAATGGAGTCCTATATGAAAGTGACTGCCCATTTCATTGATGAAAACTGGAAAGCAAAGAGTCTTGTGTTGAGAGTAAAAAAGGGAAAGGCTCTCACACAGGATAAGGGGGGGGGGGGGGCGGGGGGCTTTGGTCGATTTTTGGTCGACAATTGCTGCGTTTTAGTCGACCAACAATTTTCTTGGTTGATTACAGCCCTGTAATTTTCTTGTCTATACATTAATAAACATTCTTTAGAACTTTATGCTAGCTTCAGCTAGCTGTTTATTCCTCTTCTTATTGTGGATAACTCACAAGTCACTTCAACACTTCCTGTTACAACATTAACTTTATACGTGGCCTCCTGATGACATACTGCCACCTACTGGTGACACCTTTGTTAGCACTTATCATTACAAGCCCTGAACTATATTATTTGCTGATCACATTCATATGGCTTCATATTCATCTACACACATGATTCAAAAGGTGGGAGAAACTGAGGGGAAGTATCCTGTCTGAGCAAACACTGACATGTGACTGTATCAAACTCCTGGATTTTATTTTAAAAGACGACGTCCCTACCAACTGAGGCCCTGTTTACACAGAGATACTCTCACCTGAAACACACAGGTTCTTCCTTTGCGTTTTCAAAAGCAATCCACGTTCACATGGAGACGCCAGAACAACTGAAAACACTGTAGTGTGCATGCTGCTTCAGTAGATGGTGATGTAGGTTTGTACAGAGACAGCGCTGCTACAACACATGTACGAAGAAGAAAAACTTTTCACAAACAACAATGGCGAGCGGATGTACAAAGACGCAGGAGTTTCAACAAATCTGTCTGGATAGTTTTGTCTGGATAACAAACCGAGCATGGTAAGCAGCTCACATGTTACTCTGTAGACACTGAAGCTGTTGTTGTTCCTGGTATTCGAGTGCAGCCTTCATGTGAAAGAGTACTGCACATGCGGTGAATCCCGTTCACATGAAGCCAGGCAAAGATGTGTTTTCAAGACGCTCCACTCTGGACCCTGGTTACAAAAGTTTGTGGATTCAGGCACTTCAGGCACCGTTCCAATGAAAATGAGAGGCAAATATACATTGAAAAGTTCAAATTCTACCAAAAACAAAGCAGAGTAAACACCACCTGAACCACCACCACCTCAAACAAGAACTGACACTAAGTCTTGAGGCCTCCTCAAACACTAACAGGACAAACTGATTTTGCCAAAATATAGTTGCATTATGAGAACACCTAGATAAAATGTAACCTAACTAAGACTTAAATTCACATTATCACCCTGTCATGCTAACAATGCCAATGCAGTCACCATGGAGATGTACTGCCCCTGTTACCAACCTCTGACCTGTTGGCGCTTTGCATCATGGTAAACAATACACAAGGCAGACTGGGCTGAATTCAGTTTTCAACTGTTCAAGACTGTCGTGGAGAATCGCCGCTCTGAGTGTAGCAGAGTGGAAGCCTAATGCAGTCCTAGGGCTCTAATTTCGTAGACCAGGCGCAAGCACAGGCGCACCTGCCTGCGCCGGCCTTCACCGCACGGACAGGGTGTGACCTGCGCACTTTGCAAGTTTCCTGCAGTGCCAAGAGAGGTGCACTCATAGCGCACAGGGGCGCAGAGGTTTCGCGTCCACGCCCACGTCTCTGCCTCTCCACGCAAAGGCAGAGTGGGAGGAGAACAGACGTGAGTGGGATTAACACAGCCGATCGCTGTCTTCACCAATCAAATGAGCGCCTCTGCTCGCCTTTAAATGCGCTGCGGCCGAGGCGCAGCATCTGATTGGTCTGAATTATCCCTGCCACAGCAGGCACAGTGTGCTGGAAAGTCCCTTCAGCAGGAGAATGCGCGCGGGGCGCGCATCGGAGGCCAGGATGCGCGTCACCGTGTGGGCCAGCTCCCGGGACGGATGTAATCTGTTCCTTTGTCATTAATAAAAATAAGAGACAGTTTCACACCCGCTGTCTTATCCATTCATACTTGTGATCCACCTGCATTCCTGCACGCCAAATAGCAGAGCCTTTAGTGATATACTGTATACTCTCCCGGTGTCTCCTCCTCATCCTCCTTGCAATAATGTTCTCCATCTTTTTAGATCACATTAAAAATAAAGACTAAAACAGAGGAATATGGGAAATAACAGGTAAATCCTGAGTGACGTACATTTATTTTCTCTCTTTTTTTCTCTGTCTTTTTTCTCCCTCTTTTCTTTGAATTTAATGAAATGAGAGAAGCCAGTTATATCCTCAGTATCAGATGTTACGTCTGTTTATTGTTGACTTGTAAGATGTGCATCAAACTTCCAGCTGCCGTCAGGTTAAGTTTCCATTATGACAAACAGCTTTAATCCGACATCAGATGTGACGGGACAGTTAATATAGATACAAATGTATATGTTGGTTCAGACGGTTACATTAAATAGTGATTGTTGTGATTGTGTATTGCATTAAAATGTGCCTGAATCTTTGGAAACCTGCCTCTGAGGCGTGCGCACATGTGCGCTTGTCACCAAATTACAGCTGCGGAGGGTGCGCTTCACCCTGCGCCGAGGTTAGACCAGGTTGAAGCTGGCAAGCTTTCAGCGCATTTTCTGCACTGTTTTTGGCACGAAATTGTCACTGCGCCAACATGAATCTGCTGACACCTCCCCCTGGTGCGCCGTCACCTCCCCTTGATGCGCCGTCACACCCAGTTTTGTGCAGACGGTCTACCAAATTGTCCATCTGGCAGCGCAAGGCGGTGCGCCGGACGAAATTAACACTGCGCGGGGTGCGCCAGGCTTGCGCCCCCTGCGCTGCGCCACGAAATTAGAGCCCCTAAGGTGAACAGTGTTACAGTGGCATGTACAGGGCTCAATTGGGCTGATTGTGGCTCAATCCTGAAAGCTTTCTGTGGAAAATTGACAAGGACGTATCACTTTGTGCCCTGACTGTGTCCCGCTCAAGAATGATGCAAGTGACAGGAATCAGTCTGGGCTTATGTGACACAAACTGAGCTCGAGTGGGGTCAAGGTCCCATCCTCATTCTCTGTAAAAAGGTTGTTTTAAATTTTACAGTAACTTACTGGTAAATATCTGTACAGTAGCAATAACCTATTTTAATTTGCATCATAACACCTGTATATTTAGTCAAGTTGTCATTACTGTAACATGGTTTACTGAAAAATGTTTTTTTTGGGATGGATATGTTTTTTTACATCTGTAAAAATGTTAGAAATCTTAAAGCAAAGTCAAAATTCTGACTTTTATCTCAGAATTCTGATTTTAATAAAATCCAAAAGTCTGAGATTAAAGTCAAAATTCTGGACCCCTAAAATTGACTGAAAGTCTGTCGATAAAGGTTTGTAAATAAAATCACATCATTTTGAACCAAAATAAAATGAAACAAACTGTGAAACAGAACACTTAAAATTTATAAAACACTTTAAAACAAGTGACGCCAAAAACACAATATTTGATGAACTTGTTAATACAGAGTATAAAATATGACCAATTACAAACTTCATAAAAAGTTCTTAAATATTCTAACTTTGTTTTATCTTAATCTGATGTTCCAGATAATAGACATATGAAAGATAGATAGACACAACATTCTCGTTCATGATCATCACAGGCTGTTGGACAACAGAATCACACACTGAGTTCCTCTAAGATCTCTTACTTTGGCCCTGAAGCTCCAGGTTGATCATTAAACTCCATATTAAAGTCTCTGGACTGGTCACTCTGCAGGGACAAACATCCGGACACCTCAGACTCTGCCATGTCTTCATCTTCCACAGGAACACTCATCTTATCTGAGGAGAAAAAACAGGTCAAAGACCAGAGAACAGGAGAAAACTCACATGCAGAGAGACAAAGGCCAGAGGAAACAGCTTTAGAAGAGCAGTGCAGCACCACAGAGGCTCACTTTACTCTCATGTCTTTATGTTACTAACTTACTACAGAGGATTAGGGCCACGTTAAAAACAAAAAAAAAGTAAGGTTATGAGAATAGAGTCGCAAAGTTAGGAGAAGAAGAATGTTTGAACTTGATTTAAATGATGTTTTGTATATTTAATTGTGTTTCTTAATATGTATGTAAATTAATAACTGATGATTTTTTTGTTGGTAACTGTAGTGACACTAAAGCAACACTAATGATCAAACATCTCTTCAATATTATTCTACATCTCCATTTTAAGAGAAATTATTCTTAATGTAATTTAGACAATTTTTTAAATATTAATGGATACTCATTTACAGGTAATGATGATAGAAACTGTAATAACTGTTTTATGTTGCAGTGACACCAAATTGCCTGATGATCACACATCCCCTCTGCACTGTACTGCAGCTCTTACTTTAAAGAAACAGTTTTTCATGTATTCTATATGATTTTCTTTTAAATATTGGCATATATTAATAAGTAGGTTATGACTATTAAACTGTAAAAACTGTACTGTTTATGTCTGTACCTAAGTAACATCTCTTCCAGTTAATACTTCAGGTCTGACTTTAGAGAAATATGTGTTAATGGACTTTATATTATTATTTTTATATTGATGTATATTAATAAATAGGTAATGACAAAAAAACTGTAATAACTAAACTATTGTTTACTGTATTGACTCCAAAGTCATCTCAATGATCAAACATCCCTTCTAGTTTATACTAAAGCTCTGAATTTAGAGACATAATGTAAGAAAGAATTCTGTTGATGTTTTGAGTTCATGTTGTTTCCTGCAGCTTGAATCAAAATTCCACATAACATAATCCTCTGGTTGTGTCCTGTAGCGCCCTCTCCTGCTGAAATAATGTCAGAGCATGAATCCAAAGGAGCCACGCGTCCTGACTTGGTGGGCCTTTCTCAAACCGCCCCCTACACACTCTCCCTACCCACTACCCCTCCGTTTGCGCGTCCTCGCGGAGGGTCCGCCATATTAAGGGCTGTCCAAAACCGATTCACAGGGAGGGGTAGTGGGCTGTAAAACCCTCCACAAGCGAGTCTGCACGGATGCCGACCATGGATGTATTATGAGAACTGGATACCAGACCGCCCCTCGGCGGCACGCCGATTTTTCCCAGTGGCCACTCGTGGTATTGCAACGAAAAATCCCCATTGGGCCCAAAAAGCATTTTTCCCATAGGCGGCAATAGTAAAAGAGACGGCTGTAAAACTGTTGACAGGACATCTTCAGCCGTAAACACGGTCAATAACTGATCTTTGTATTTTATATTTTTAAGACTTGGACTTTTGATCGGTCAAAAAGTGTTCAAAAGGCCAGAAAAGCCAGAGGAAAGTCGCTATCTCTCTGATGACGTCACAGCTGTACACACGCACTCTCAAAGCGCGGTCATGCTGTGTCTCGAGAGCGAGGACGCCAGCTAACTTTCTTCAGGCTGTATGGAGCAAAATTGTTCTGAAAGTTGAGAAAACGACTAAACGGTGAGTTTCTTTTTGACATAGAGTGACTTAACACATGTATTCTCTCAGTGTTAGCTATCACTCACTTGATAGTTGTGGTTTGTAAACGTATTTAGACTTTATATTTCAATTAAATCCACGTCCACGTATCTTGACTGTACTTACATTAGACTGCTGTGTATTGGATAATATACAATGAAATAAAGAATAAAGTAAGATACATTTTACTAACACGATGGTTCTACATCACATGTATATATTCAGTTGAAAGAAAGTTTAAAAAACCTGCCCGAATAACTGTAGCTAATGTGTAGAATATGTGTCAGGGGATCACGGAGTTGTGTTTGGTAGATGGATCTTTATTCGGAATAAATGTAAATGTATTAATTGTTTTATAAATAATACATTCAGATAATGTAAGTTTTAGACTGTAAAAATAATAATAAAGGAGAGACTTTATAAAACGAAAAACTTTACTTGAATAAATTGATAAAGTACAATAAAGATCAATAACAACACAATTGTCATGTTCCAGTTGATTAAATAAGATTTTTAATTTTTAATTTAAGATTTTTCTCTCTACAGAGATTGGAGGTAGAGGAGCATCACTCCAGGGAAAAGAGTGAACATGGCTGAATGTGTCCTGCAGCTGTGGAGGATGGTTTAATAAACAAGTTTCATTAATGACAGTATGGTGCTCATTCTGATTTATCTAATGTATTTGTCATATTTCATGTATCACTCATGTATTACACCATTAACTCTATTCAAATAAGATAATCTTAATAAAATACAAACTTTTTTGGCCTACCTAGAAGATTGGCATTTTTTTCTGAGAATAATTCATTAAAAATTAACGTGAATAACATTTTTTAAGTTAGACTCAAAAACATTTTTTTAAACATTTCATTATATTGTGTTTTTATTTTGATTTCTTACATTTTTTATGCCATTCATATTTTATAGAAAATAAAATATAACAAATATAAACCTTACCCCATAACATTATGTATAAAAAATAACTGTTTCAGATAACATTCTATCTTAAAAATTTAAGGCTGGGAACATACATGGAACAGGCTTTCATTTAACATGAGTATTTAACCACTTAAAGGTGAACATCTTAACTGAAGTTATCATTAGAAATTGACAAATCAAACCAAACTTACCATTTATATGAGTGTGTGTGGCTTAGAGGTCTTGGATAATTTACTCCTAATGTTATTAATTATAATTATGTATTTGTTTATTTCATAACCTATATTTTAGTTCACATTAGTTCACTTTTAGTTCAGTAGTTCCATCACACTGTTCACTCCCAGCGCTGTCTGTGTTTGAATAAAGGACATTTTTTAGAACTTTTATTACAAATTTAGTATTTTGATTTGTTCAGATAAAATATGAGTGACATTCCTGAAACATCACTATCATTGACAGTTTTATTGACATACACTGTTGTTGACCTATTTTCTGAGTGTTTCATGACAGTGACACCATTTTGAATCCCAGACAGAAAATAGACACCAGGACAATATGGCCTCATAATAAATACATAACTAAATACATAAATATAATTGTGACCCACATACAGTATTCATTAGAACAAGCAATTTGATTATTCAAGAAATTAAAAGAAAAACCTCTTGTGTACCAATTTGATTCTTCTCATAAAAGTTTAATAAAATTGATAAATCTTCATATTGTTTTTTACTTTTACTGCTTCAAATCTTTTCCACATCTTCCTACTTAACCACAGATATATATAGTTTTTAAATATTTTTTCTGTATTTAATGTTTTTATCTTTTTGCCATAAGCTCTCTGATGATCAAGAAAACACAGACAGAGCCAATTTGACCTCTGATGACTTGAACTTTGTCTCAAGGGTTAACAAAGTAGATAAAAACCTATAAAGAAACAGAACATTATTAGAGAAGCCCGTCTTAATCTGGGTCTCATCCCCGGGATCCATCCATGGTTCATCTAAAGACTATAAGATTGCCTATCAGAAAAATAAAAAGAGAAAATGAATGGGTAGCACAAGGACTTTATGCATTAAGAACAGTATTACACTTACAGCGAAAGCCTCATTAATATATCCATGAAAAAAGGTAATACCTTTGAATCATAACAGAAACTTGATCTGATAAGCAGTCATCTCTCAAATATGGGATTAATAAAATGAACAAATTACTCTGATTTATTTGTCTGATGGACTGCTAAAGTCCACGACAGTTTCTCTGTTGTTTAATCCCATGATTTTAGAATAGTCAGCTGTAGAAAGTCATCAAATAAAAATCACTCGTCTTAAACTCTTATTATTAAGACTTATTACGTATATAATGTCATTATATTACATCGTTGTCGGATCATGTGCCCTAAAACTCATTATTTGAGTTTGTACACCTCTCATACTGTAAATTTCGCCCGCCGTATTTTCTATCGTGGCCGCGCGTCACTTCATCAAGACCGCGCTTCGCTCGTTCCCATTGACGTGAAGCATTATGGGAGATGACTTTACTGCGCCTGCTCTATGGGCCCAATGATCAGGAAGTAAACCCGGAAGCCACAAACTTTTTCGGCGTATGCGCTGGGTGAGCAACTCCCAGGCCCAATCCCAAACCGCCCCCTACACACTCTCCCTACCCACTACCCCTCCGTTTGCGCGTCCGCGCGGAGGGTCCGCCATATTAAGGGCTGTCCCATTCCACGGAGTGCGGAGGGGGAGTGGACTATTCAGCCCTTAAACAGCGAGTCTGCATCGATGCAGGCTTCCATCGACTTTGGCAGGAAGTGCAACGTCTAAATGGGAGAGGAAACAACATGAATGTAAGTGCCCAGGTGTCCATATGTTCCCCACACCTTTGTCACACTGACAGAAAATCACATAAAGCGTGGTTTTAAAGTTTAAACGAAACAAACAAATCATAGATGCTGACGTTTGATATGATTGTGCAGCCCTGGCGCCAAAAAATGTGAGCACAATTGGCAACATTTATTCATTTCTTTGATTGGAATTGTCAGATGGTAATCGGATTGAAAGACATGTGGAATGACTTAAATTATTTGAATTAGGCTATAACGTAGCTCCTGTCCTAGCGGGTCATAATCTTTGCCACAGTGTAACAGCCACACACGGGGCGTCTTTCTGTTGCCATGGCCACGAAGTTTTCCTTTTCCGGTGAAGTGAAGAGGGCCTCCCATTCCTGCCCGTCTTTTTTACATACCCTCCCCCTTCAGTGGAAGTGCCCTCCATATCTACGAGTGTGACTCAAATTTGGAGTGACACTCGTTAATGAAGGGGTAGTGTGTAGGGGGCGGTTTGGGATTGGGCCCCATAGAAATGAACGGGCGCCATGTTTCCGTCCGGCATCCAGTTAAAATAATACATCCATGATGCCGACTCGCTGAACACGTGCAGCACTAAAGTGTGTCCGGTGTCAGCCATAGAGGAAGCAACAAACAAATGTAAGTTCCACGCAGCCTGCACAAACTCTGTTGAACTAAGACAAATAATTCATGATTGTCATCCAGATGTTTACGACTTCAGTTGTACATGTCACTGATTATGAAATTAAGGCCTTCCCTGCATTAGTCCAAAAACAGTTTGTTAGATGAAATATGTTATATTTACACGGAATGTAACAAAAACCAAATAACTAATAAAATGTGAGTGAAAAATGAAAGCGCTTTTGTAAGAAAAGAATGATAAGGAATAAGTGAAATAATTTGTATTGTACGAGGATAAAAACGGTTTTTTTTAATTACCTGAGACACGTTAATTAGGCTAATTTCAGCACTGAGATACATATAGGCTGATTAAAATTGTTGCAGAAAGGTTCTCTGCTAATATTTAGGCCATTTCTTATTTTTATTATGTACTTAGGATTTTTTTTCATAAACTCAAAGTACAGGAAAAATAGCCTAGCTGCCTTTTGCTTCTCTGACGTTAAAACACATTAAAAATTAAAACCCAACATACCATCAAGGTTCAAGTTCAGTCTCAAAATATTAATAATAAACATTATTATGCCAGGGTTTAAAATATGTTGGGAAACTTTAAAAAGATTGACCTTACATTAAATTATGCATTGAAGGACGATTTTTTTTTTATTAAATCTCATATAATTTAATAAAGATGAATAAAATCAATATCCAGAGAGAGTTTTTACTGAATGTGAGCAACAAAAGTCCAGAGGCTCACATTTCACTGCTGCGTAACCAAATGTAAAAGATGCCTTAAACCTCTGCACCTTTTAGAGGATCTCATCTGCTCATGTTTCAGTCATTGCTGGATCAATGCAAGAACTGCTGCTCGTGCGAGATGCCGCTTCGAAACCATGGCAACATACACTTCCTGTTTCCGCCTGAGGGAGAGAAGTTTATCCCAAAGTTTACTGCTGTAGTCCTACCCTTCACCTTGATGAAGTGGACTACATTCAGCTGCGAGTGTGACTCCGTGACGGAGTGCACTCCATTTCGGAGGGGGAGTGTGTAGGGGGCGATTTGACAAAGGCCCGGTGTGTGCTGTGAGATCATGTGTCAAATTCCAGCTAAAATGCACTCATGGGGTCAAAGGTTACAGGCATTCAGTTCTGGATTTCTGCCATGCTGTTGATGTTCATGGGTTCTCTTTCATGATATTATGGAATATTTGGTAGAAACAAAGTTTATCAGCTTCAGTTCTAAATATTTTGTCCTTGCAGTCCATTCAATGGTAAAGAGGTTAAAAAGGATTTACAGGTCATTGTACTCTGTTCCCTCTTTGTAGATTTTACACAGCATCCCAACTTCTTTGGAAATAGAGTTCATACACACAGTCCCTCAGTGCATTTTATATTGCATTAGATAAACTTGAATTGGTTTAATGTCTTTATGTTCTGAGCACAGAGAAGCAGCTCTGATTCTAATTCTTTTTTACTCAGTTGTTTTGATGCACTTCTACAGAGCCCCTTTGGTGCCACAGAGGAAGAAAATATATAACTCGTGCACACGATATATTAAAAACGTGCGAACGACATATTAAAACGTGCGCTTGAAATACGTATTTGTGCGCACGTTTTAGCTAAAACGTGTACACGAATAAAGTTATTAGTATTTCGAGCGCACGTTTTAATATGTCAAGCGCGCATTTTAATATATCGTGCGCAAGAATAAGTATCTTCTGTGCACGGGTTATATATTTTTTTTTCTCCATGGCACCTCAGGGACTCCGTACATTTCTCAGATCAGAATTTAAATTCTCTGAACTGTTAGTTCAACCTCCACAACATTTAGTCATTTTTGCACATCAAAGTGTCAGTTTCTCATTCTTTTCTACAAATCGCAAATGCTTTTGGATACACATTATTTGCTTGCATACAATTCCATGCTGTTTAAAAACATCATCATTTGCTCAAGTCAGTAAAAATCAACAGTACATATGGATGTGGAACAGGCATGTTGTTGTAAATAAGTGTTTATTCTCTTTTGTGTGTTGCAAATGTTTTTTATTTTGTTGCAAAAAATAAAAAAATAAAACGTGTTTGTCTTACCATCTGTCTGCTGCCCAGGTCTTGCTGCGTCGGACACGAGGCTCCTCTTTCTGGATAAAGAAAATATCACGTTAGATTTTTGGGATGACCCTTGACCTCAAGCTCAGCAGGTCACACACACCTTGTGCAGAACACTACGCTGGTAGATTATGTAGAAACTGTCCATATTATTTGCTGATCACATTCATATGGCTTCATATTCATTTACACACATGATTCAAAAGGTGGGAGAAACTGAGGGTAAGTATCCTGTCTGAGCAAACACTGACATGTGACTGTATCAAACTCCTGGATTTCATTTTAAAAGACGACGTCCCTACCAACTGAGGCCCTGTTTACACGGAGATACTCTCACCTGAAACACACAAGTTCTTCATTTGAGTTTTCAAAAGCAATCCACGTTCACATTGAGATGCCAGAACAACTGAAAACACTGTAGTGTGCATGCTGCTTCAGTAGATGGCCATGTAGGTTTGCAGAGAAACAGCGCTGCTACAACACACGTACAAAGAAGAAAAACTTTTCACAAACAACGATGCCTCCACCTCAAACAAGAACTGTCACTAAGTCTTGAGGCCTCCTCAAATTCTAACAGGACATACTGATTTTGCCAAAATATAGTTGCATCATGAGAACACCTAGACAATTGTAACCTAACAAAGACTTAGATTCATATTATCACCCATGCTAACAATGCTAATGCAGTTACCATGGAGATGTATTGCCCCTGTTACCAACCTCTGACCTGTTGGCACTTTGCATTGTGGTAAACAATACACAAGACAGACTGGGCCAAATTCAGTTTTCAACAGTTCAAAACTGTCGTGGAGAATCACCGCTCTGAATGTAGCAGAGTGGAAGCCTAATGCAGTCCTAAGGAGAATGGTGTGACCCTGTCATGTACAGGGCTCAATCAGGCTGATTGTGGCTCAATCCTGAAAGCTTTCTGTGGAAAACTGACAAGGACGTATCACTTTGTGCCCTGACTGTGTATCACTTTGTGCCCTGACTGTGTCCCGGTCAAGAATGACGCAAGTGACAGGAATCAGTCAGGGCTTACGTGACGCAAACTGAGCTCGAGTGGGGTCAAGGTCCCATCCTCATTCTCTGTAAAAAGGTGGTTTTAAATTTTACAGTAACTTACTGACAACAAGATGGCAGTAAGTTACTGGACCCCTAAAATGACTGAAAGTTTGTCGATAAAGGTTTGTAAATAAAATCACATCATTTTGAAAAATAAACAAACTGTGAAACAGAACACTTAAAGCTTATAAAAGACTATAAAACAAGTGGCGGCAAAAACACAATATTTTATGTATTTGTTTATGTAGAGGATAAAATATGACCAACCAAAAACTTCATAAAAGGTTCTTCAATATTTTGACTTTGTTTTATCTTAATCTGATTTTATAGATAGATCGATTTCATGATCAACACGGGCTGTTGGACGACAGAATCACACACTGAGTTCCTCTAAGATCTCTTACTTTGGCCCTGAAGCTCCAGGTTGATCATTAAACTCCATATTAAAGTCTTGGGACTGGTCACTCTGCAGGGACAAACATCCAGACACCTCAGACTCTGCCATGTCTTCGTCTTCCACAGGAACACTCATCTTATCTGAGGAGAAAAAAACAGGTCAAAGACCAGAGAACAGGAGAAAACTCACATGCAGAGAGACAAAGGCCAGAGGAAACAGCTTTAGAAGAGCAGTGCAGCACCACAGAGGCTCACTTTACTCTCAGGTCTTTATGGTACTAACTAACACAGACAGTCTGTCACCAAACATGGACAAATCACATCATCACTTCCACCTTGGTGTCTTTGTTCACGGGTAACAGTGAGCAGAGACACTGATGGATTAAAATCAGAAGTTTGAGAACTAAGTTAGAAAACTTTCATTAAAGTCAGAGTTCTTGAGAGTCAATGCAGAATTTTGGGAGTGGCCCTTTGAGTCCCAGCTCAACTGTTTGGTCAATGAATTCAGGAATATCTAACATGTTAAAAAAATTCAAGTTTTTATAAGATTGATCTAATTCAGATTTTTAAGGTAGAAGATTTGAAGACTGCAGGATAAATACTCACCTTATTTAGCTTTTCAGTTCCCCCTGTGCACTGTTTTCACAGACTGTAGCTCAGAGTTCAACACCTTCATAAATATCAGGACTTTGAACCGTCTGTTTTGATCCAGCTCACTAAAAAAGGAAGAAGAGGGAAGTAAGATGAAGAATCAGCTTTAACCCTTTAACTTCAACATCAACTGTTTGGCAGAGGACAAAAAAAATCCAAAAAAAATAACACATCATTGTTTGTTTTTGTCAGAGTTTTAGGATACAGAAAAATCTGCAAACCAAAAGAACTGATATTTCCTTTGTGTGGGATTGAAAGGTGTAAAAAATGAAATGTTTTTATCACCCTCATTTTTTAAAATACTTAACTTCAATGAGAATTTTTTTTTTCAGCATTCTTTTTTATTGAATTTTTGGCACATCATTACCAGAAATTTACCATTCTTTACAATGAATCTGTGCATTTTCACATTGGCAAATCATAACATTATGAAGAATAAAGGTATACATATCTATAAAGATACATAACCGTAAACATATACGTATATAAAATCCATCCCCCCCAAAAAAGGGGCCATATCTGCATAAAGTTGAACAAAAAAACAGAAAATAAATGAATAAAATATTTAAAAGAAAATAATTAGCTATAAACACATACATACACATACAAAGTTAAAGTATTAACAATAATAACTAGAAAAGAAATAATAAAATACAGTAAAAGGGTTAGAAGTGTTAAGTAAAACAGTTATGGCTAGAATAAATAAATAAATATATACATAAATAAAAAAATATATAAATATAAAAATATAAATTATAAGAATCGTTGTAATATATAGTGACATTATAAAAAAACACAAACCCATACTTAAAATAGCCACAAGGCTAAAGAGAGAATAAACTAATATTAATGATTATAAAATAAATAAGTAATAATAAATAGTAATAATAATTATAATAAAATAAGAATTCAGAATATGATTATGATACTAGTAAAAATTAAAAAAGTAAGAGGCCAGAAGAGGGAATGCACATACTGCTATCCAGCAAATCAGACGTTTTATTTTTTTTTCTTTAAAGTGCTTATTTGTGCCAGAAAAATGAACAAGAAAAAAATTATACACTTACTGAGAACATCTACCAGAACAAAACAAAATGAGAAAATTTTAAGTTATTTTATTGCTATTTTATTTGCAACCATTTAGGCCTTTTCTAACTGATTTTATCTCAAATATTTGTTAATTTTAAATCATCAGATAATTACCTTTTAACTTTTTAAACCTTTGAATCCCACACCATGAAAATATCTGTTTTTTGGTTTGTTTGTAGTTTTCTCTGTTCCCTGAAATGTTAAGGGAAGCAAACACTGATTTGATGTGTTCTGTTTTATAAAACATTAAATAGGCCTGAGTTTATTTTGGACCTCTGCCAAACAGTTGAGCTGGTAGTTAAAGGGTTAAGAGGAATGAAGTTGGCTTAATGACTTGAAGAAAAAGAAGCTGATTTTGGCCCAGATTTCTTCACAGCACTTCTGTGGACAGAGACAAAGGAAATGAGTGGAACAGATTGAGACAGGCAGATAGGCAGTCTTGTGTCAGAGCCTTTTCTACTGTAAAGCACTTTGGTTGGCCACTGGCTGTTTAAATGTGCTCCAGAAATAAAGCTGACTTTGGATTGACATGGACAAATGAACCATGAATCAATGTTTGAATTATGAATGTATGAGTGAAGTATGAATGTATGAATGTTTAAATGTATGAATGAATGCTTGAATAAATGAGTGTTTGAAAGTACATATGAGTATATATGAATGTTTGTTTAGCATTTTTATGTTTGCACATTTGGACTGAATGCATGTTTACAGTATGAATTCTAAATAATTGTGTTTTTCCCCCATCATTCCTTTAAAAGTCAAAGATGATTGTCTGAGTAATGGATCATCTCAGCTTCATTGTTCTCTCTGCTCTCCTGCAGCTCTCTGCTTGTCTTCTTGTCGTCTCCACTTCAGACTGAGGGTGGCAGCACTGTTTGATTGTTCCATACTCAGTTATGAGGACACCATCTCCACAAGTTCAAAAAGAACTCATCTTTATTGAGACATTCAGGAAACAGAAAATAAATACAGAAAGGACAGGTTTTCATCTGACAAAGAGAGGGTTTCATTTACACAAAAATAAAGACAAACAGATTATTACATTTTCATTTCATTGACTTCAGCCACGTGGCTGATGCAAACCTTTTAGCAGACAGAGAAACAGCCGTCACCTCAGGTTCAACTAAAAAGAAATAAAGAACAGAAGATGAACTTGTGAAGAAAATGAGTTCAGAGGATTTCTGAAATTTAAGACAATACCTCTGCCATCCAACAGATTTACATCCTCAGTTATGGGGATCTTGGTGCATGAATTCACTTGATCATGAGCTTTCTTTTTTTAGAAATCAGATTTCAAAATGCAGACATGACCTGTGACAAAACTACTAAGCTGATAAAAATGTCTGATTACTGTGTGGCAAAGATCTTGGCACGTTTCTGTTCAATTAAACAGAGTAAAGTTTGATGGGAACACACTGTTGAAGCTGAATTTGAGATATTAGGACAGTTTTTTATGTGCTGCAGGCTACAGTAAAAACATAAAGACAAATGAGAAGGTTTAATAAATGTACATCAGGATAATTATGACAAACAAAGGAAGAGTTTCAAATATTGGCAGGAAAATTAACCCTTTAACTACCAGCTCAACTGTTTGGCAGAGGCCATCAATAAAAAAGGGAAATTTAATATTTTAAATCAAATTGTTGTCTGATTTAATTCACATTTCAGGAAACAAAGAAAACTGCAAACCAAAAATATTATGCAGTGGGGTTTAAGGTTTAAAAAGTTAACAATTCATTACAAGATGACACAAAAATGCAAAAATGTTTTAGGTAAAATCAATTAAAAAAGGCTAAAATGTCTGAAAATACAATTAAATTAAAAATAACTTAAAACAGATTATATTGAGTTTGAAAATATAAAAATGTTTTGTACAAATAACAGATTTTCTTTTAATATAAAAAATTAAATTATTAATTGGGTAAATATTTAAAATAATAGTGTTGATAATAATAATGGCTTTTAGCTTTTAAACCTTTAAATCCCACACAAAGAAAATATCAGTTCTTTTGGTTTGTTTGTAGTTTATTCTATATCCTATACAATGGCAGAAACAAACAATGACATGTTTTTTAACACATTAAATATTCCTGAATTTATTGACCTCTGCCAAACAGTAACTGGGAGTTAAAGGGTTAAAGATGATCCAGATTAAAAATAAATATCTGGTCTAGTTAAGGCCTTGTGTGTGTTTCACAAATATTAACAATAGATGGAAATTTCTTATTGAAAATGAGGAAAACTTGTTTTTGACATAAAAACATGCTGTCATTGATTTTCTGTGACAGTTACTATCACTGGAAAAAAAAGATTTAAATTTGAGGCTTAGTAATAAAAGATTAATTCAAGATTAATTTGTTGAATATTGATGCATCCAAAAATAGTTTTTGCCCCCGTTGGACACGGTTGTCGGCCGTATCAATTCAATGATTATTATTAAGTTAAAAATTCAATGTTTCTGCACCTGGATACTATTTTAGATCAAATAATACAAGCAGTCAGCCAAATTTCATGAGGATTATCAGCAGGAATGTGATGTTTTCAGGTCCTAGACCTTCATCAGATCCCCTCCAGATTGTCTGAAAACCACAGAAACACTTCAAGATCATGAAAACTCATTTTGATGAAGACATTTGATGATGCATCCACCTTAAATATTAAAAAGAATCAGTATGGACCCTGTATTTAGTTGGTACTGGATCAAATCTTCAGTATTGCAAACCACTGCTGTGTAATAAGCAGAATTTAGAAGTTTGTTGTGCCCTCCAAATCTTTACAATTACAAAATCTTAAAAATGTATACTTTTTCTACAAACTGCAATGAAGTCACAGAGAGAGGAGGGTTAACTTAAAACCTTTATTTAATATTATAAACTTTGTCAAGAATACACCCAAACCATATAGCATATATTAAGCTCTTTTGTTTTCAAGTAATGGGTGCTTAAAGAACAAAGTAAACACATATTTCAGACATGTTTTAGTAAATTTGGTGTTGAATTAAATACTTTTCTTCCATTAGTAACTTGGATTTCTCTAAAAGCAAAGAGTAAAAGTACTTCCTATTGCATGCCCATGTAGTCCAGAGTGTATTCTCTGCAGTTATTTAAGTTTCATGTGGTACTAATGGAAGAAAATTGTTTTCGTGGACATCAAATTCATTGACCAGTCGATTTCATTTCATTTTAAGTCTCGCGCCATGCATTCATGACCCCTGACCTCTGCTGATTAACACAGTTCTATTATTACACATCTGCTTCATTCATGAAGCACAAAGAGGCATTTCTGACCTCATGTTTCCCGTTTCCCTCAAATGATGGTGAAGGGAAAACAGGAGCACGTGAAGACGCTCAGGCGGCCTCCTTTAACGCGCAGCATTTACCGTAAAGTTATGAGGACAGGCGCACTTCGAATTCAGGAGCGTTTTTTTCTGTTTCTGTCAGGAATGTTCACTCCCCCAGACAAACCCCTGTCCCTCCTCGAACTCTCTGTTCATTTTTCAGACCTCTCTTCATCCATTCTCACTCTCTCAGCCTGAAAATGCTCCTACCTTGATGCGCCATGACGCCTCCCCCTGTGTTTGAACGCCGCACCTGAGCGCGTCACTTCCTGTTTTTAAAGCAGGTAATCTCGCACCAACTCTTGGTCACATGACTGGGGTGGGTCAGATTAAAAACCTTATTTTGTACAGGGAGCAGGGCCGCCCATAGAGGGGGATAAGCCTCAAAGACATTTACCCACCTTTTTTAAAAATATATATGTTATTGACCTTTTTAGAATAATTACTTAAAGACATTTGGACTCAACTTTCTGATCCAGCATGGTTTATTGAAGGGAATATCTTCCAGAAAGGGCCCCTAAAGGCTCTGTCAGGGGCCCAGCTTTTTCTTTATGCAGCCCTGGCAGAGAGTAATTCTATAAATATGAATAAAATGTCTTAAATATGAAGATTAAAAGAGCTGGTAGACTGATGGAGGGGCTGATGTGGCCCCACATCACTTCATATCATTGAGTATTTCATTGACAGGTTTGTAGTAAATATACATTTGTAGTAAATATAGGTTAGTAGTCAATATCGTACTCATATTTATTTATAAACAGAAAACAGCTCTTGGCGTTCACATATACGAATCTGCTTAAAGAGCTAATTCATTCTTGAACTTCACTGAATAATCTTTCTGATCAAAGTGTCATAAAACACAACAAACATGTTTTATTTTCACTTTCACTGCATCAGATCTTTTCAACAACTTCAAATTGAACCATAGATATCATTTATTCATTTACATTTTTTGTTTTTAAGCCATGTTTACATAAGAACTCCATATTATTTCAAATGAGAAAAACAAAATAAATTTGCAATATCTTCCAAAAATGAGGTGCAAAGTGGAATATTCGAGGTGAGGTTTTACAGCAATGACTGGTCAATAACTGATGACACTGATGCTGTTTAATTATGTAATGATAATAATAATCAATTTTACTTGAATTGCACTTTACATTGTTGGAATCTCAAAGTACTATAAAGTAAGATAAAACAATTAAAAACCAATTAAAAGCAATTTATAAAGAGATAAATAGATTCTTCAAATAATGGGGAACCCATTACAAGAAATAAGCAAAATATTTTGAGGCAATGAGAGTTTATTAAAAAACTTCTCACCTTTGTAGGTCTCAAAAATCCCTCTCTTTAAAGTGATATCAAAAAAATATATTTTTTTCTCACTTTCACTGAGTCAAATCTTTTCACCTCCTTAAACCTAAACATAGATATAAAGTTTTTTTTTATTATTTTATTTATATCTCATATTTTTACTCCTTTCAGTCCAAACCCCTGATCTCTTTGATCAAGAAAATAATATAATCATAATCAGAGCCAATTTGGCCTCTGATGATTCAAATCTCACAAACACAATCCAAATCTTTTCTCAGTCACTGTCACATCACTTTTAGAAACATCCCTATTCACCACTGAAACTCTGTGTGAAGAAGCTCTGCTGCCCCTGGTGGTGTGGGGGCGCCATCACACCTACAACCTGCTTTTCCATTGTTTTGAAGTAGAGGCTCAGATTTATTAGGCATCAATCAATCAATCTTTATTTGTATAGCAACACTCGTTATCTCAGTAACTGAAGAATAACTTTTCAAATGTAGGACCAACAGATTGAGAAACTCCTTTGTCCCTCAAGACATCAGACTGTACAACTCCTCACTGGAGGGGAGGAGGAGTGACAGGAAGACAGAGGATGGGAAGGAGCAGCAGCCAGCATGTAGCACTATATTTTTATTGTTTTATTTTATCTATATTTACATTTGTGTATATTTATTAATAGTTTTATCTATATCTATCTTTTCTTATTTATATATCTTTTTATCTGTAATAATCAACTGCTACTGATTCTTAATTTCCCTGAGGGAGGATTTCACCAAGGGATAAATAATGTACAATCTAATCTAATTTAATCTAATACACACAAATGCATCCAGAGATTGATCCATCCAGGCAGAGACAAAGGGACTAAAAAAGGATTTAGGATAGCAACAAATCCAAAAGTCCAGATCATAAATCTGTCCTCATCACATTTGTCTTTAACATCAATTTATTAAAGGTGGCATCTCAGTGTCAGAGGGACCTCACGTCTATATGGCTGAAAAGAAAGTTACTATGGAAGTCAAATCAACCATGGACAGAGAGATCAGTCTGATTACATTAATATCAATCAATCAAAGTTTATTTATATAGCACAGTTCAGACAAATTGAATTACAGCTCAAATTGCTTTAGACAAAAAAAAGATTAAAAAAGACATTTATACATATACATCCATATGATAATCACTTTCTTTAAACCACTTAACAAATAAACACTCAGCAGAGGTCCGTCTACTAAGAATATTCCTCTGGAGTTGTCATGAATAGTTGGTAGGATGTCAAGAGGATTTGGAGGCTAATGCATACAAGAAAAAGCAAAGCAATAAAACCAAGAAACATCAGACTAATGAATAAAACATCAAAAATACATTTTAAACAAATACATTTAAACATGTTTAAAGATTAAAATGAAACCTTAAATGAATATAATCTGCAGAGGAATGATGTTGATTAATGTAGCAGCGTCTACCTGAACTGCTATTAAAATGGTTGAACTGGTCTAAAAGTCTGAATTGATGTTAAATGATGTTTCTGTTGATGGTTGATGCTCATGGAGTGGAGCAGGTCATCATGACTGTTTGTCAGGGTCACACTGATATATGTGTGCTGTCTGCAGGAACTACCATGTGTTTAATGTGGTTGATCTGAAGTTAATATCAGGGACGGTAATGATGAAGGAATGGGGCTAAAGGAAAGGCTGTAGTTACTGAAGCTTAGTAATCAAAAGCTGCCAAAAAGACAAGAGCCAGAGAGGAGAGCAGGAGCAAACAAAAAGATCCCCGGCAGTCTGAGCCTGATGCAGCAGAACGACGAGACATGAGCTGCTCCAGGACTGAAATAAATTAATTATGTAAAAAAGGCTATTTCAGCAGAGTCTGCAGTCTATACCTCGGATTATCCACAAAACCACGCAACAGCTTCACTCCTGAATCCTGCAGCTCATTTACTCTCAGCTCCAGCTCTCTCAGGTGGGAGGGGTTGGACTTCAGAGCAGAGGCCAGGTGATCACAGCTGATCTCCGTCAAACCGCAGTCATACAATCTGAGCAGGGACCAAATAATACAGCTTTAGAAAACAATGTCTCCTCACTGACAGTCTAACCTGCCTTATTTGTCCATACTGCTACTACTATGGAAGAGCATTAGGGTCATGTTAGATGCAAAAAATTATTTTGGGGAAGTCGACATTTAAGTTGAAATTCCAAGAAAAACTTGAAATTTCAAGAATAAAGAAGAAATGTTGAGAACAAAGTCAACTGACAATGTATGCCACTTTTCAACTTTTTCTCAACACTTCCACTTTTTTAGACGACGTTTCACATTTTTTGTTTACATTTTGACTTTTTCTTTAAATTTCGAGCTTAGTGTCAATTTCCTCAAAATTATTTTCTCCATCTAACATAGCCCGAAATACTCTTCCATAAAGATATCTGTATAATGTATATAATAGATTACATAATATTATATTATATTATATTATATTGTATTAATTTATATTAGATTAGATTAGATTAGATTAGATTAGATTAGGTTCACTTTATTAATCCCTTTGTAAAACTCCCTCAGAGAAATTAGGATTCAAGTAGCAGATGTAAAAAAAAGTAGATGTATGATGAATAAAAAAAATATGGATATGAAAAATGAATAAATCTAAGAAATGAAGTCATGAATACATTTAAAAATAAAGTAATAGAAATTAAATTAAAAAAATTAAATTGATGAAAAAAATTAATAAACTAAAAATCATGGTATAGATAAAATGTGATAAATCTATCACATTTATCTCAGCACAGATTTTAAACGTGGTTTCTGACCTCAGAGTTTCCAGTCTACACCCCGGCTCCTTCAGAAAATCACACAGCAGCTTCACTCCTGAATCCTGCAGCTTGTTTCCTCTCAGGTCCAGCTCTCTCAGGTGGGAGGGGTTGGACTTCAGAGCAGAGGCCAGGTGAGCACAGCTGATCTCCGTCAAACTGCAGTAATCCAATCTGAGCAGGGACCAAATAATACAGCTTTAGAAAACAATGTCTCCTCACTGACAGTCTAACACAGGGGTGGCCAAATGGTGGCCCAGGGGCCATATGTGGCCTTTCACTTCAGTCAATGCAGCCAACCAGTAACCCCCCCCCCTAAATTCAGATAGGTGATAAAATATTTTCTCTAACCTTAGATTGCTGCTACGTGCTTTGTTTCTCTCTTTTTTTTTTGGTTTGTTTGTTTTTTTCTTTTTTTACATGTAATTCAAGTTTTTACTATACTATGATTGTATCTCTAAAAATATGTTATGAGACATTAAAATATAATTTATAGTACTGGTAAAAATCATATTTGGAAACAATGGTAATGGGAACATAAATGTGCTTTAAAAACAGGTAAACATTCGTTTTTTTATTGTTTTAAAAAGAAGCTTGAATTAGTTTTAGTTCTGTGTCATGCTCATTAGGTCATGAATTTAAATTGTGTTTGAGTTAGAATACATAAGTGTTGGTATAATCAGTTTTTAAGCTTTATTGTTGCCATTTTTTCAATTTTTTTTATCGAAAGTGCCAACAAAACAGTGCAGTCCTTTGGCACTGAAATATAAATGAATGTGGTCCTTTTCTGTTGCCCACCCTTGGTGTAACCTGTCTGATTTGTTCATACTGCCACCTAGTGGACATACATATGTATACTGTATATATTAGATCAGATTAGATTCGATTATCAATCATTTAATCAATCAAATTTTATTTTTATAACACTTTTCATACAGAAATGAATAAAATAAATTAAAATAATTAAAGTTAGAAAATTGAATACAGTTAAAAATACATCCCATCCATCCCCATCCCGGCAATCCACACACAGCACACACACTCACTCACACACACACACATACAAAGACATGAGGACGAGATTCTAACAGAAAACAGAGTCAGAGGACTGAGGAAACACCATCTTTCACTAAAAATGAGAAACACTGGAGCTAAGACTAAAATAACAATGAAAAATCTTGATAAAGCAGATTAAAATAAAAAACAATCATATCATGAGAAAATAAATATGTAAAGAAAATGCAATCCTAAATAGTAATATGGTAAAATGAGATAAAATGCACTGAAGCAAGATGGTGGGAAAAAATAAACAGATTAAAAAAACTCCAAACAGTAAATCTGAACTAAATTGACATAATAAAAATATTAAAGGAATTAAAATTAATATACAAATAAGACTGAATTATAATAATAATAATAATAATAATAATAATAATAATAATAATAATAATTACAATAATAAGCTTAAAACTAGACTAAAAAGGTCGGTCTTGAGTTTGTTTTTACAAAACATGAACAGTAGCTGCTGGCCTGTATTTATCTAAAATCAATGGGTCCTAATTGTTTCTCTTCAGAAGAGATTTGACCACCGCTGTTTTAAAAGCAGCAGGACAAACACCCATCTGAAGAGAATAATTCAAAAAAATATTAAGAAGGTCTGATTCAAAAGAATTGTAAATTTGTTTAAAAGAGATGTAGGGATGGGATCTAACAGGCATGTCACTGGTTTTACTTTGGAGACAACTTTTTCAACCATTTCAGAATCAACCAGGAAAAACTTCTCCAGAGTTTCTTCATTACAGTAAAAACTCAGGAGTGCGAAAAGTTTTAAAGTGATATTCTGGGATGGAACAAGTTGGGTCCTATCACAAGGTTTAGGGCAGAAATTACCCCTACAGCAGTGTTTCTGTGCAGCAGAAGCTCAGGGCACACGCACCAAACAACCCCTCCCTGCTCGCTTGCCGGTTTCCTCTGCACTCAGACGGGGCCATATTTTACTTGACCAAAAACACAAACAGATGGACTCCCACCGAAAAAATCTGATATCGGTCTGCATTCACGCTTTATTGGGAGAATTTTCAGCTCGTTACTTTCACACAAAAACACCGCTAAATAAGGCTCTAGTTCTCATCGTGGCGTAAAACGGCCTCCGCTGCAGAGCCACAGCGCCTCGTAGCCAGAAAATTTCAAGACACTCTCAAAAATTCTCTCAATAAAGCGTGAATGCAGACCGATATCAGATTTTTTCTGTGGGAGTCCGTCTGTTTGTGTTTTTGGTCAAGTAAAATATGGCCCCGTCTGAGTGCAGAGGAAACCGGCAAGCGAGCAGGGAGGGGGTGTTTGGTACGTGCGCCCTGAGCTTCTGCTGCACAGAAACACTGCTGTAGGGGTAATTTCTGCCCTAAACCTTGTGATAGGACCCAACTTGTTCCATCCCAGAATATCACTTTAAGTTGGGTGAAGGAGAGATTTGCTCTCATTGAATCAGATTTACTGCAGAAGTGGACTGCAAAATCTTCACACACTGACTGTGTGGAGAAGTGAATGGGACGGATAAAATCAGGGTTAATTAAAAGATCAGTGGTTGAGAAGAGGATTTTTGGGTTATTGTGGTTTTCAGCTGTTGGTTTTGAAAAATGATTTCTGTTAGCTATGTTGATTGCATTATTGATTATTGACAATTTGATTAGATTACATTACATAACATTAGAACTTTATGAATCATTCTTTCTGTATGTCACTGTTTTAATTGATGACTTTCATTGTTTTCCTCACTTATTCATACTGTATTGAGTCTGTGTGACTGTTTGTTGAAACTGTGTTTTGCTGCCATTCTTGGTCAGGACTTCCTTGGAAAAGACATTTGCTGATCTCAATGGGACTAACCTGGTTGTCTAATGGCAAAATAAAATAAAATAAAATAAAATAAAATAAAAATAAAATAAAATAAAAATAAAATAAAAACTCCCTCAGGGAAAAAGGGATTCCAATGGCAGTTTACAAAGAAGCAGGTAGAAAAAAATATTGAAAATATAGATATAAAAAAGTAAAAATAAATCTAAAAAAAATAAAAGGATGAATTCATGAATTAAAAAAGGAATAAAAAATTAATTTAAAAAAAGGTTAACTAAAACCATGGTCCTGGCTTAAACATATCACATTTATCTCTGCACATTTTTTAAACGTGGTATCTGACCTCAGAGTCTCCAGTCTACACCCCGGCTCCTTCAGAAAACCACACAGCAGCTTCACTCCTGAATCCTGCAGCTTGTTGTTACTCAGGTTCAGCTCTCTCAGGTGGGAGGGGTTGGACTTCAGAGCAGAGGCCAGGTGATCACAGCTGATCTCCATCAAACTGCAGCGAGCCAATCTGAGCAGAGACCAAATAATACAGCTTTAGAAAACAATGTCTCCTCACTGACAGTCTAACCTGCCTTATTTGTTCATACTGCCACCTAGTGGACAAACTACAGAAGAGTATTAGAGACATGTCAGATGGAGAAAATTATGTTTATGAGCATTGAGGCGTCCTCTCCTCGTCACAGTTGAAATTTGGAGAATAAAGTTGAATAAAATTTGTGCATAAAACTTAAAATGTTAAGATTAAAGTCAACATACAATATGTTGACTTTACTCTCAACATATTCAACTTTTTCCTCGACACTTTCACGTTTTTGTTGACATTTTGACCTTCATCAAGAACTTTTTATAAAATGTTTTTCCAGAATGATATTCTTTAATTTTGACTTTATTCTCAAAACTTTGACTTAGTGTCAACTTCCCCAAAAATATTTTTCCATCTAACATGGCCCCTATACTCTTCCATAAACAGCAGACATATTTGCTGTTTATATAGATTTAATTAGATTAGATTGGGTACACTTTATTAATCTTTATTATGCTTGGAAACTCCCTCAGGAAACAACGATTCAAATCACATACAGTCAGGCCAGGCCAAAAGTTTGCTGACCTCATTCAATGTATTTTTTTATTATTTATCACTAATTCCATTTTAGATTCTCTCTGAAGTAATGATGGCCTCTTGTTTCTCTTAACTTAGCTGATTGGTTCTTGCCATAATATTAATTCTAACAGTGTGTCCTAATAGGGCTGTGGGCTGTGCATCAGCCTGACTTCTGAACAACACAAATGATGGTCAACAACAGATAATAAGGCAAGAAATTCCATGAAGTTATATCTATGAATAAATGAATTGAAATAAATGATTAGAAATAAAATGAATTAAAATAAAAAAGAATAAAAAAATGAAATAGTAACTGCTCACATTTGAAAGTCATGGTACATGTCTTAAATATATCACATTTATCTTCTGCTCCATGATGTTTTTTACACATGGCTTTACAGCAGGCTGCTGACGTCAGACGTGTCTGTCAAGACTTCCGAAGCCTGCAGGTTTCTCGATTATGCCACACTCAGATCAGCTTCTCTCCTCTCTCCTCTGTGGAATGTCCTTCAATATGGCTGCTCACAAAGTACTTCCATCGAGAGGGAGGGACTGCATAGGCCAGGTGAGCAATTGCTGCTCCATTTACCATCAATCTGGGAACTGGGACCAAATAATACAGCTTCTCCGACAATTATCTCCTCAGTTGAAGTCTGAAAAAACATGTCGATCTACCAGGCTATTGTGGCCTGTTGTTAGCACCTCGTTGACCCACATGAAGAATGTGATTATCACTATGGCACAAAATATAAGTCTTACAACACTAACAGCTGAAAAAACACAACAGAAGTTGCAAACAAATTGATTATTAGAACAAATAACTGTTCACATTGCCATCTTTGATTGTCAACTCATAGTAACCAGTATTCCGACCTCGAGCGTTGATGAAATTTTAACAAGTATTACCTTAGAGCTGTCTCCTCACTGACAGTCTGCTTATGTGTATACTGCCACCTAGTACAAACTACAGAAAGTATTACATGTCAGATGTATTTTAAAAATATTTTTTGAGGTATTAAAAAATAATAATAAGTATTAGTAAAAAAAAACATAAAAAAACAAATAAAATGTTAACATATTAAAAATTTAAAACAGGTTAGTTTTTTCATTCTCAACATTTTAGTTTTTTTTGGAATTTTTGTTTGTTTGTTTGACATTTTGACCTTCACCAAAAATTTTTTGTTTATATTTTAAAAAAAAATATAAGTTTCAAAAAAAAAACTTTTGTTTAATTATTAATTTTCCCAAAAAAGCCTGACTTCTGAACAACACAAATGATGGTCCAACCCCATTAATAAGGCAAGAAATTCCAAGTGAATGAATAAATGAATTGAAATAAATAAAGTAATAAAAAATTAATTACTAAAATTTAATTAATAAAGAAAATAAATAGATCCATAAAAATCATGGTCCTGTCTTAAATCTATCACATTTATCTCAGCACAGATTTTAAAGCGTGGTATCTGACCTCAGAGTTTCCAGTCTACACCCCGGCTGCTTCAGAATTCCTCACAGCAGCTTCACTCCTGAATCCTGCAGGTTGTTGTAACTCAGGTCCAGCTCTCTCAGGTGGGAGGGGTTGGACTTCAGAGCAGAGGCCAGGTGATCACAGCTGATCTCCGTCAAACTGCAGCCCAATCAATCTGAGCAGGGACCAAATAATACAGCTTTAGAAAACAATGTCTCCTCACTGACAGTCTAACACAGGTGTGGGCAACTGGCCCAGGGCCATATGTGGCCTTTCACCTCACCCAATGACCCACCAGTCGCTCCCCCAAAAAAAAAACAAAACAAAACAAAAACAAAGTGGAAAACAAAACAACAGTTGCCAAATTTGATTCATCATGAGTAACCAGTAGTATGTCATGCATAAAATCAGATAAGGTGATATTATATTTTCTCTAACCTTAGATTGCTGTTACGTGCTTTGTTTTTAACAAGTAATTATAGTTCTTACTATGCTATGATAGTATCTCTAAAAATATTTATGAAGTATTGAAAATATAATTTATAGTATTGGTAAAAAAAACATTTGGAAACAATGGTAATGGGAACATATATGTGCTTTAAAAACAGGTAAACATTCATTCTTTTATTGCATTTAAAAGAAGCTTGAATTAGTTTTAGTTATGTATCATGCTCATTAGAGCATGAATTTGTAATTGTGTTTGAGTTAAAATATATAAGTTTAGGAAAAATTCTCTGTTAAGATTTATTGTTGCTGTTGTTGATGGAAATAATTTTCTTTGTTTAAAGTGCCAATAATACGTAACTGTGTGGCCCTCGGGCACTGAAATATAAATGAATGTGGCCCTTTTCTTTTGCACACTCCTGGTCTAACCTGTCTGATTTGTTCATTTGGCACCTAGTGGAATTACAGATGTGTACTGTATATAAAACATTACATAAGATTAGATTAGATTAGATAGAACTTTATGAATCATTCTTTCTGTTTGTGACTGTTTTAATTGATGACTTTCATTGTTTTCCTCACTTACTCGTACTGTAGTGAGTCTGTGTGACTGTTTATTTGAAACTGTGTTTTGCTGCCATTCTTGGTCAGGACTTCCTTGGAAAAGAGATCTGCTGATCTCAATGGGACTAACCTGGTTGATTAAAGTTCAATAAAATAAAATAAAATAAAAATAATCCCCTTGGGAAACTCCCCTACAGAAAATAGGAATCCAATAGCAGTGAACAAAAAAAAGAAAAAATAAATACAAAATATAGATATAAAAAATAAAAAATAATCCAAAAATTAAAGAATGAATTCATGAATTAAAAAATACATAAAAAACCTCAGAGTCTCCAGTTTACAGTCTGGACTCCTTCAGAAAGTCCCACAGCAGCTTCCACCCCTGAATCCTGCAGCCTGAAGTTTTGTACTCAGGTTCAGCTCTCTCAGGTGGGAGGGGTTGGACTTCAGAGCAGAGGCCAGGTGATCACAGCTGATCTCCGTGACAAACTGCAGGAGCCAATCTGAGCAGGGACCAAATAATACAGCTTTAGAAAACAATGTCTCCTCACTGACAGTCTAACACAGGTGTGGGCAACTGGCAGCCCAGGGGTGTGGCCTTTCCCACTGAATGTGTACCCACCAGTCCCCCAAAAAAAATAAAAAAAATAGAATAAGATAAAATGACATAAATCAAACTGGAAAACAAAACAACAGTTTCTGAATTTGATTCATCATGAGTAACCAGTATGTCATGCATAAATTCAGATAGGTGATAAATATTTTCTCTAACCTTAGATTGCTGCTACGTGCTGTGTTTTTACAAGTAATTATAGTTCTTACTATGCTATGATTGTATCTCTTAAAATATTTATGAAGTATTGAAAAATAAATTACAGTATTGGTAAAAAAAAAACATATTTGGAAACAATGGTGATGTACGGAAGCCCTAAAGGGTCACGTTTTTTCACATTTTTTAGCAGTGTTTCTCGTGAAATGTACAAAATTTCAGTCATTTTCCGAGATCTCAAATTATTTATGTCGTTATCTCGGGATAATGAAGCTTGTTTTCGAGATCTCGACATAAATAATTACCACGGATAACGACATAATAAGTCGAGATCTCGACATAAATAAGTCGAGATCTCGAGAAAACGACTGAAATTAAGTCGTTATCACCAGAAAACACTGCTAACAAAACATGGAAAAACCATGGCCTTTTAGGGCTTCTGTAGTGATACATATATTTGCTTTAAAACGGGTAAACATTCATTCTTTTATTGCATTAAAAAGAAGCATGAATTAGTTTGAGTTATGTGTCATGCTCATTAGATCATGAATTTTTAATTGTGTTTCAGTTAGAATATAGAAGTGCTGGTATAATCCTTTGTTAAGCTTTATCGCTGATGTTTTTTGTTTATTTATATTTTTATTGAAAGTGCCAACAATATGTAACAGTGAGCTCGGGCACTGAAATATAAATGAATGTTATTTCAGTCACCATGTGGGCTTTTCTTTTCTTTAACAGAAGGGTACCAACATTTTAGTCTGCGTGTGAACATACTGCAGCAGACTGGTTTGTTCAATAACCCCATTCACCTGCTGTTTCAAGCTGTAATGTTCCCTATGGTCACACGTGGCCTCACACAACTCCATCATATCAAATTCATCTCAGCACAGAGGGAAAGAAATGGTGTCTGACCTCAGAGTCTCCACTTTACAGTCTGGACTCTTCAGAAAGTCACACAGCAGCTCCACCCCTGAATCCTGCAGCCTGAAGTTTCTACTCAGGTTCAGCTCTCTCAGATGGGAGGGGTTGGACTTCAGCGCTGAGGCTAAAGAAGAACAGCTGATGTCTGACAAATCGCAGGAGCTCAAACTGAAAATGAACACAGAGAAATATTTACTGCAGTGATCCTCTGAGGGGACATTCGACCTGGAGATGAGACTTTTCTCTTAGGGGTGTGTACTGTGTGTAGTTACATTGCTGCTGTTGTGGACATATGGAGCTTAAATAACTACAGTTACAAATATTCTGACATTCCTCTAGCCCAGGGGTGGGCAACTGGTGCCCCAGGGGCCACATGCGGCCGTTCATCTCACTCCATGTGGCCCACCAATCATTTCCAGAAAAAAAAACAAGAAAAAAATGGATTTCTGAATAAAACATAACATCAACTGCTGCATATGATTTATCATGAGTAAGCAGTACTGCATAATGCACAGATTATGGAGGTGATAAAATATTTCTACCAACCTTAGATTGCTGGGACATTTTTTTATTTTACAAGTCACTAAAAGAACTTTGTTTTATTGTTGTCTTTAAATATATTTTACTAGGCCTTAGAATATAATGTATAGCATAAGTAAAAAATATATTTGGAAATATTGATAAAGATAATATAATTGAGATTTAAAATCTGAGAAACATTTCTGATTTTATTGAATTAAAAAGAAGCTTACATTGGATTTACTTTGCTGTCAGACTCACTAAATTGTTACTTTTTATTTGTGCTTGAGTTAAAATATAATAATGTTGGTATAATTATTTTTTGAAGCTTTATATTTGATATTTTTTGCTTATTTATATATTTTTTCCAACAATTTGTAACAATGCAGCCCTCATATACTAAAAAAATGGATGGCCCTCCTGATAGTCAAAGTTGCCCACCCCTGCTCTAGCCCATTCCTTTATCATTACAGTTCCTGAATTTAACTTTAATCCAACCCTCAAGTATCAACACAAAGAAATGTGAATTTTCCCTCATTATGGACAAACCCCAGCCTCAGTCAATGAGCAGAGACCAACAAACCAGAACACAGTTTATGAACTCACTTCAGAGACTCCAGTCTACAGTGTGGACTCTCCAGTCCACCACAAAGACGCTTCATTCCTGAATCCTTGGGACGATCGAAGCTTAGATCCAGCTCTCTCAGATGGGAGGGGTTGGACTTCAGAGCCGAGGCCAAAATCTTAAAGTGAGTGTATGACAGTCCCCTGTCAGAAAGTCTGTGATGACAAAAACATCATGGAATTACTGCCATGTGGACCATCCTGATGATATGAAAGACAATTTACCCACTTAAAAATGGGATTTAGGGAACTAAAAAGAAAAAAACTTAGTCATGATTATGAGATAATCAGTCATAATAATCAGATAAAAAGTCACAATTATGAGGAAAAGAGTTGTAATTATGAGATTAATTATGACAAAAACAGGCAAAATTCTGAGATAAAAAGTCTAAATCATGAGACACCATTCGTGCATGTGGACCACACCCATAGACTTTTCCCTAGCCACATGCCTTTGATTTTGTGTCTCATAATTATGACTCTTTTTTTCCCCTAAATTAATTTCTTTTTAAGTGGACGAAACGCGCCTCCATATGTTGATGCTTCAGTTCACATCAGGGATCATTTCTTTCTTTTTGTGTCCGATGATATTTTACAAATCTTCTTTTGCCACTTCATGAACACTGACAGTAGGCTACACATTTTTATTTAACATCACAAAAGATATGCTGGAATGGAAAATTTGACTACAGCAAAAAATCATCTTTGCCACAGGCTGAACAATTTAGAGGGAATGTAGAGGAACAAAGCTGAGGCACCATAGTCTGAAAGTCCTTCAAGAGAAGCACAACTAACTTTTAATGGAATCAGATCTGGACTTACCGAGCTTTTCTGCAGTTCCTCACTGCTGGAATCAGTCTGAGTCTTCCTTCAGAGGAGGCCTTGTACTTCTTTAAGTCCAGTTCATCCACAACCTCCTCTGACATCTGCAGCATGTAGGCCAGAGCAGAGCAGTCAAAGTCAGAGAGATACTTCTCTGATCTGTTGTCTGATTTCAGGAGCTCTTGGATCTCCTGATGTACGGAGTGGTCGTTCATTTCTGTCAGACAGTGTAAGATGTTGATGCATCTGTCAGGAGAGACATTGCCCCTTGTCATCTCTTTTAGGGACTGAATGACTCTTTGAATGATATCTGGACTGTTGTCTGTTTGGCCCAGAAGTCCTTGTAGGAGTCTTTGGTTAGACTTCAGTGAAAGGCCATGAAGAAAGCGGACAAACAGGTCCAAGTGACCGTTCTTACTGAGAAGAGATTTCTCCAGGGCACTCCTGAGGAAGACTTCCAAAGATGCACCACTCCAACTGTCATTTTCGTTGTGCAAAGAAATGTCTCTAAAAAATACCTGCCTTGAATTCCCCTGTCTTTGCAGGAAAGCTTGGAGTATTTCTGTGTTTTTGTTTGTGAAGCAGTGGAACATGTAGACTGCAGCCAGGAACTCCTGAACACTCAGGTGAATGAAGCAGTAGACTGTCCTCTCAAAGATCACGCTCTCTCTTTTGAAGATCTCAGTACAAACTCCTGAGTGCACCAAAGCTTCAGTGACATCCAGACCACACCGCTCCAGATCTTCTTGGTAGAACATGATGCTTCCTTTATCCAGATGTTCAAACGCCAGCCGCCCAAGCTTCAGGAGAACTTCCCTATCAGAGTCCATCAGCTCCAAAGACCTCATGTCCTGACCCTCCTTGTACTTGTGCTTCCTCCTCTTCATCTGAACCAGCAGGAAGTGTGAGTACATGTCGGTCAACGTCTTTGGCAGCTCCAGTCTTTGTTCTGCACTCATCATGTGCTCCAGAACTGCAGCTGTGATCCAGCAGAAGACCGGGATCAGACACATGATGTGGAGGCTCCTGGATGACTTGATGTGTGAGATGATCCTGCTGGATAGATCTCCATCTCCAAACCTCCTCCTGAAGTACTCCTCCTTCTGGGCGTCAGTGAAGCCTCGAACTTCTGCAATCCTGTCAACACATGATGGAGGGATCTGATTGGCTGCTGCGGGGCGGGACGTGATCCAGATGAGAGCAGATGGGAGCAGATTCCCCTTGATGAGATTCACCAGCAGGGTGTTCAGCTGAGATTTCTGTGTGACATCGGACACGGCCTCAGAAGAACGAAAATCCAAGGACAGCCTGCTTTCATCCAAGCCGTCGAAGATGAACAAAAGCTTACAGAGAGCAAGAGTCTCCACGGTTAGCCCCTTTAAAGTTGGATGGAAAACCCAGAGAAGATTAAGAAGACTGTAACTCTCATTTCTGATCAAGTTCAACTCCCTGAACGAAATCAGAACCACCAGCTTGATGTCTTGGTTCTGCTGACCTTCTGCCCAGTCCAGAGTGAACTTCTGCACTGAGAACGTTTTTCCAGCACCAGCAACACCGTTGGTCATAACCACTCTGATGGGTTTCTGTTGGCCGGGGAAGGCTTCAAAGAGTTCATGGGGCTTGATTGGAGTCTCATCAATAATTATCTTGTTTGCTTTTTCAAGCTGCTGAACTTCATGTTGAGTGTTCACCTCTTCGCTCTGCCCCTCTATGATGTAGAGCTCAGTGTAGATTCTGTTGAGGTGGGCTCTGCTTCTTTCTTCACCCGATCCTTCAGTCACACATTCACATCTCTTCTTCAGACTGGTCTTATGTGCATCCACAACCTCCTGCAGGCCTCCTTTAGACAACAACAGAGACAACATTAGCATCATGACCATTGTTTTACTGTTTGTAAGAATCAAGAAAGAACACACCTTTCCCCTCTCCATTTCTAGCCCATTTCATAACATGCTCATGTTTATATTTTTGCAGAAGGATTTTACAAATCTGAAGAGAACTTTATCTGTTAGAGGGCCCAAACAGGAAGATAAAAAACTCAACTCAATTCAACTTTATTTATAAAGCACTTTAAAAACAGCCACAGTTGAAACAAAATGCTGTAAACAAATAGAACGGATAAAATAAAGAAGATATAAATACTAAAACAATTGTTTCAATGTTTTTATAAACCCAATTTAAAAACAGTAGAAACAATAAGTAAAAGCAAACCATAAAGCAGGAGCCGAGTCTCATGCAGGGTCAAAAGCCAAGGAATTAAAATGGGTTTAAAAAAGGCATTGAACTGTTTTAATTGTACATTATGTGCTGTGCTCCGATAATCTCAACAATCATAACCATTCTGTCCCACCACCGATCTAGAATCTAGTCCTCCAAGACAGAAATCTGATCAAACGTGATCAAACAAAATGAAGAAGAAGAAACATAGCATCAACTGGAAAACACAACATGGAAGAGAGCAGAGAAGAGGGGATGATGGGGGTCTATGGACTACTTTTGTTTTGACAGAATAATCCTGGACGAACAAATGAAAAGACTGTGGAAAAAAAGACAGCGTAACACGAGAGCTGTTCCTCCATTCTGAGCTCTACCCAACTTCAAGTTTCAGTGCAACCATGTTGGGTTTTTTATACCTGCTTCCTTTTTCCTTCATCTGCTTGTTAATTGATTGGCTACATTCACATCACAATTCATGGAGTCATGACTCTGATGCTTTCCTCATACATGAAGTTTAATATTTACGATTGTCTTCCACGACCTGTTTCAGAGCTGATTATCGGGATGAATATCATTGCTTATACTTCTATAAAATGATCACCACAACCATTCAGACATGAGGACCCTCCTGAAAACCAGATGTAGCATCTCAAGAGGCTAACCTCTAATAAATCAGACGACAGGTCTATGGTTCATGGACCTGTCTCTAACTTTAGTTCTTACTTTAGTCCATTGGTCTCCTCTTCCCTCCCTTCCTTCACCCTCACACCAACACAGCATCGTGTGGATTTGCTGTTCATCATGAGACTGGGATCCACATTCAAGATTTCCTGCTGCTTAACAGAAGGTTTTTTCTTGCCGCCATGATGGAGGGATCCATGATTGGCTATTTGGATTCATGTTGGGTGTTGGATGTATATATATGTATATATATGCATATGTGTATTTTATATGTATATATGTATCTATGCATATATGTGTATCCATAAAATGAAGAGCTTTATGCTCTATTGTAAAGTGTCTTGAGATAACACTTGTTATGAATTGGCGCTATACAAATAAAGATTGATTGATTGATTGATTGGTGAATTGACTCAACACCTCAGACCACAAGATCATCTTTGTAAGATCATATCACAGTTATTATGATCAAAATTATCAGGGTTATCATTATTATCACAGTATAGTTGCAGTGAGCTCAAAATGCTCAAAAATTACTTTAACACAGTCGTCAAATTATTTAACCTCTTTTACATTACAATTTTAACAGGTCTTTTGTCTTTTTTGTCAGTAACTGTGTCAGGAAATGTCCTATAAGTAAAGTTGTTTAAACTTTTTTTCATCAGAAAATAAAAGTAAACAATTCTGGAAAGTATGTCATTTTTATGTTTTAAGTGCTTAAACTGTATGTAATACAAGAAAAGAAAAAAAACAGATTTGAACATTAAACAGGACTATCTTCATGAAAAATTGTATCTGAAAATGTTCAAAGTTTTGAGATGACCAAAAATAATCTTAGTCTATTTTACAAACACTCCCACATTTTAGTTTTCCTTCAGCATTAGTGTCCATGTTACAGCTCGTTATGAGACCATGTCCAGGACTTTTCTTTTTTTTTTTAACCAACGATAGTCCCTGAAGCAGTTAGCCCCCTTCATGACTCTCCTCTGGTCTCCCATTTCCAAGGCAGATCTCCTTGACTTCTCTGTCTTTAATATTTCCAAATAACAATTGACTAAATCCATAACACATGAACTATGACAGAAAAAGACGATCTACTGAGAAATATGGTGAAACACAGCGAATAACTGGCGAAAGAACGGGAACAACACACTCCAGAATGATACTAGTGCTGTTATTTCCAACCTTTATACATTATTTACTCAGAAAATCCTGATAAACCTCCTATAATTCACTCAGGAATGGCTCTCTGGATCCTCTCTCTCTCTCTGCTCGTTTACTTGAGGAGTTACAGCAGTTTTAATCACACACATTTTACTCTTTCACCTCACCCAGCGTTTTAGACAGGGTGACTGTCGTCAATCAGTTTCCCCTCGACATCCTTGTAAATGGACTCGGTAAATGGACTTGAGCTTATATAGCGCTTCTCTAGTCTTTGACAACTCAAAGCTGCTTTACACCACAGGTCACACCTACCCATTCACACCCATTCACTCTCACATTCACTCACTGATGGTTCAGAGTTTCTATGTTAGTTATCCATCAGTCTTTCTAACACATTCGGGCCCTTTCATACCCATTTACACACCACTGGCGTAGCAGTGGGAGCAACTTGGGATTAAAAGTGTCTTACCAAAGGACACATCGCCATTTGTCTCCCAGAGCTGGGCTTGAACCTGCAACCTTCCGATCAATGACCAATCACTGATTATCACTGACTATCCAACTGCTCAACCAACGCCCCCAATCCAAATCCAAAGTTTGACCAGACTTTTGACTTTGTCCGTTTCAAGTGGAAAAACCTGTAAGACTCTGAGCGAGGCTCTAGCTGCTCAGGCCAAACATTACAGACTGCTCCTCCGTCTGTGAGAGACAACACCTCAGAGAATCCTTTTCTAGTGATTTAACTGCCATAGATGGCATTTGTCTGGCACCAAGCACACCTGTTAGAAATCTAGGAGTGCTATTTGATCAGGACTTATCCTTTAACTCCCACATAAAGCAAATTTCAAAAACAGCCTTTTTTCATCTTCGTAGCATCGCTAAAATCAGGCCTATCCTGTCCCAGAGCGATGCTGAAAAGCTAGTCCATGCTTTTGTTACCTCTAGACTGGATTATTGTAATTCTCTGCTTTCAGGCTGTCCCAGCAAGTCACTTAAGACGCTTCAGCTGGTCCAAAATGCTGCAGCACGTGTGCTGACTAGAACTAGGAGAAGAGACCACATTACTCCTGTTTTAGCTTCTCTGCATTGGCTTCCCATTAAATATAAAATAGAATTCAAGATTCTTCTCCTCACCTATAAAGCTCTCAGTGGACAGGCACCAGTCTATCTTAAAGAGCTTGTAGTGCCGTACAACCCCTCTAGAACATTACGCTCCCAAAATGCCGGCCTACTTGTGGTACCATTAATCTCCAAAAGTAGTATGGGAGGTAGAGCCTTCAGTTATCAGGCTCCTCTTCTCTGGAACAATTTACCAACCATGGTTCGGGAGTCTGACACTCTCTCTAAGGCTAGACTTAAAACTTTCCTCTTTGATAAAGCTTTCAGTTAGGGACCAGCTCATAGTTCATAGTTTATAAATAAATAAATAAATTAGTTCATCAATTAGACTCATAGCTTAGATGCAACAGGTCTAGACTCGGGAGTCTGGCACAATGGGCTCTATCTCTCTCTCTCTCTCTCTCTCTCTCTCATCTCTTTGCCCCTTTTGTTTGCTCCTGTACTGTCTCTGGCTCTTGTCTTGTAGGTGGCCTGGGATCCTTGGTGGAGACTGCCTGCGGCTGTGGAGTCAAAGCCTCAAAACTACAATTATAAACATGACACATAGTTGGCCATTTTATTAGGAACACTCCATTCCCATTATCATTATAGCTATTTATACAGATATTAGCATGATCTCCATATCCATGATCGATACATCTACAGTATCTATTCTTTATTACCACATCGGCATGAGTTCCCTCTTGAAAATGGGATGTCACATCTCAAGAGGCCTTTAACACATTTATATTTAATGGAGACAAATATGGTTGGGATGCACTTGTGGTCTGGGCACCCATGAGTTCCTCACTACCATAAATTCTTATTTTCAGTAAGAATATCTATGATTATACTTCTAGAAAATGATCACCACAACCATTCAGACATGAGGACCCTCTTGAAAATGAGATGTAGCATCTCAAGAGGCTACCCTCTAATAAATCAGACGACAGGTTGATGGTACATGAATCTGTCCCTAATTTTAGTTCTTACTTTAGTCCACTTGTCTCCTCTTACCTCCCTTCCTTTGCCCTCACACCCGACACAGCATGGTGTGGATTTGCTGTTCATCATGAGACTGGGATCCACATTCAAGATTTCCTGCTGCTTAACAGAAGGTTTTTTCTTGCCGCCATGATGGAGGGATTCATGATTGGCTATTTGGATTCATGTTGGGTGTTGGATGTATATATTTGTATATATATGTATATGTGTATTTTATATGTATATATGTATCTATGCATATATGTGTATCCATAAAATGAAGAGCGTTATGCTCTATTGTAAAGTGTCTTGAGATAACACTTGTTATGAATTGGCGCTATACAGATAAAGATTGATTGATTGATTGATTGAACTGCTTCACAGAGGAGCAGACACACATAGTTCAGGCTTTTCCAGTCAAAGAGCAGCATCACTGTGAGTTATTGACACAGTGTGTTGATCAAATATGGTTTAATGGTAATTGTAATAGGACATGGTAATGATTACTGTGGGAAATTTTACTGCGGTTTACCATTTTACCGGTAACTGTTACATCCCTAGGTATAAGTCAGTTATCTGGTGTTTGCTGTCCTTGGTCGGGAAGAGGGAAAGTCGGGACAAAAACAGCCTGATAAACTGTGTGAAAAGTTTTAGAGTAAAACAATTCTACTAATTTAAAAAGAAACAATACTTGTCAACTGCAATAAAAATCTCTTTAATTGGACGCAATTCCAAATTTATCTATGAAATTTAGCTTTACTGCTTGGCATTGAGTGTGAATTATTGAATATAGATTCAGGCAAAATAAGTTTTTTTTGCTATTAATTAAACATTTTATTATCATTTTATTGATAGTACCCTTTTATTTGTAACAATCTGAAGCTGAGAGTAACGCCAATGGGAGCCAAAGTTGCTCATCCCTGCTGTAGGAAATATAATCCAAGTGTTTGAGAGACAGTCGATGAGCAGCGGAAAAAAAATATCCTGAAGCAAAGAGGCACAGCCCTAACATTTATAACAAACATCAGCAAGCTGTTGTCTGGTCTTTGTAAAGTGCAGGTCTTACCATCTGTCTGCTGCCCAGGTCTTGCTGCGTCGGACACGAGGCTCCTGTTTCTGGATAAAGAAAATATCACCTTAGATTTTTGTGATGACCCTTGACCTCAAGCTCAGCAGGTCACACACACCTTGTACAGAACACTACATCCGAGATGCATTTTCAGAACGCCTCCACTCTGGACATTGGTTTTGAGAGCCAGCAACTGGTGCTAAGTCTGGCTATAGCTCCGAACCAGCCCTGGAACCAGCTTGGTGGAAAAGGGGTAACAGTGGCTTAGTACCTCCGCCAAGGAGGTTATGTTTTCGGGAGAGTTTGTCTGTCTGTCTGGGAACAAAATAACTCAAAGAGTTATGGATGGATTTCTATGAAATTTGCAGGAAATGTTCAGCATGGGAGAAGGACGAAGTGATTCAATTTTGGTGTTGATCTGGATCAGCGTCTGGCCGCCATGGCGAAAAATGTGATCTACGTGAATAACTACTGAACTAAAATAGATATCATTATGAATCCAATTGCTGATAGAATGTTTTCATGGTCAAGGAATCTAAATATTTTGATGAAATAAAGGTAGGACTAATATTTATGGTGAAAATCACAAGTCGGGAGAAGACTGTGGTGCTGGAGGAGGTCTGCGCTCTGGGTGCTTTCATGCAAAATATGGCTGATCAAAAACTTCATAAAAGGTCCTTAAATGTTCTAACTTTGTTTTATCCTAATCTAGTGTTCAAGATAATAGACAGACGGACGGACGGACGGACAGACAGACAGACAGACAGACAGACAGACAGACAGACAGACAGACAGACAGACAGACAGACAGACAGACAGACAGACAGACAGACAGACAGACAGACAGACAGACAGACAGACAAGCTTGTGTTTCATGATCAACACGGGCTGTTGGACGACAGAATCACACACTGAGTTCCTCTAAGATCTCTTACTTTGGCCCTGAAGCTCCAGGTTGATCATTAAACTCCATATTAAAGTCTTTGGACCAGTCACTCTGTAGGGACAAACATTCGGACACCTCAGACTCTGCCATGTCTTCATCTTCCACAGGAACACTCATCTTATCTGAGGAGAAAAAACAGGTCAAAGACCAGAGAACAGGAGAAAACTCACATGCAGAGAGACAAAGGCCAGAGGAAACAGCTTTAGAAGAGCAGTGCAGCACCACAGAGGCTCACTTTACTCTCATGTCTTTATGTTACTAACTAACACAGCCCTTCCTGGAGTTTCTCTCAAACATTTAGACAGTCTGTCACCAAACATGAACAAATCACATCATCACTTCCACCTTGGTGTCTTTGTTCACGGGTAACAGTGAGCAGAGACACTGACGGACACATTTGAAGACTGCAGGATAAATACTCACCTTATTTAGCTTTTCAGTTCCCCCTGTGCACTGTTTTCACAGACTGTAGCTCAGAGTTCAACACCTTCATAAATATCAGGACTTTGAACCGTCTGATTTGATCCATGGTTCATCAATGATTAAAGAAGGAAGAGGGAAGTAATATGAGAATCAGCTTTGGTCGGGAAGAGGGAAAGTCGGGACAAACACAGCCTGATTATTTTTGTGTGATAAGTTTTAAAGTAAAACAGTTAAATTCATTTAAAAAGAAACACAACTGCAAATTTATCTCATGAAATTTAGCTTCACTGCTTGGCATTGGGTTTGAATTATTGAATATAGCTTCCAGTAACATACAGATTTTTTTTGCTATTAAATTAAACATGTGGCCGGGGAGAGGGAAGTCTGGGCTTCCCTGCTTAGGCTGCTGCCCCCGCGACCCGACCACAGATAAGTGGAAGAAGACGCACGGTACGGTATTTTATTATCATTTTATTGATAGTACCCTTTTATTTGTAACAATCTGAAACTGAGAGTAACGCCAATGGGAGCCAAAGTTGCTCATCCCTGCTGTAGGAAATATAATCCAAGTGTCTGAGAGACAGTCGATGAGCAGTGAACCAAAAAATATCCCAAAGCAAAGAGGCACAGCCCTAACATTTATAACAAACAACAGCCAGCTGTTGTCTGGTCTTTGTAAAGTGCAGGTCTTACCATCTGTCTGCTGCCCAGGTCTTGCTGTGTCGGACACGAGGCTCCTGTTTCTGGATAAAGAAAATATCACCTTAGATTTTTGGGATGACCCTTGACCTCAAGCTCAGCAGGTCACACACACCTTGTACAGAACACTACGCTGGTGGATTATGTAGAAACTGTCCATATTATTTGCTGATCACATTCATATGGCTTCATATTCATTTACACACATGATTCAAAAGGTGGGAGAAACTGAGGGGAAGTATCCTGTCTGAGCAAACACTGACATGTGACTGTATCAAACTCCTGGATTTCATTTTTAAAGATGACGTCCCTACCAACTGAGGCCCTGTTTATACGGAGATACTCTCACCTGAAACACACAGGCTCTTCATTTGCGTTTTCAAAAGCAATCCACGTTCACATGAAGACGCCAGAACAACTGAAAGCACTGTAGTGTGCATGCTGGTTCAGTAGATGGTGATGTAGGTTTGCAGAGATACAGCGCTGCTACAACACACGCAAGAAGAAAAAAACTTTTCACAAACAACAATGGTGAGCGGATGCACGAAGACGCAGGAGTTTCAACAAATCTGTCTGGATAGTTTCGTCTGGATAACAAACTGAGCACAGTAAGCAGCTCACATGTTACTCTGTAGACACTGAAGCTGTTGTTCCTGGTATTTGAGTGCAGCCTTCATGTGAAAGAGTACTGCACACGCGATGCATTTTCATTAGCTCCACTCCGGACCCTGATTACAAAGGTTTGTGGATTCAGGCACTTCAGGCATCATTCCCATGAAAACCAGAGGCAGAAACGCAATGAAAGGTTTGGATTTGACAAAAAATAGCCGTGGAAACACCACCTGAACCACTGTCACCTCAAACAAAAAGTGACTCAAAAGTCTTGAGGCCTTTATAAACACCAGCAGGGCAGACTGATTTTGCCTAACAGTGGTGATTGCTCTAAGACTGCAAGGGAAGCTCAGCTTCCCCTAAAATGTCCTCAAAAATAGTGGTGATATGTACTGCTGTTTGTACATTTCATTGACTAAATATGCTCAAGAATACCTTCATCTTTTGTTCAGAATCAGCTTCTTATCACAGGTAACTGGAGCGACTTCCTTCTCATTCATCCCTGCAGCGTCTCAGCGCTTTAACACAGTCGGACGCTGAGCATCTTCAGACTTCGATGGGGAAGCGTAGAGTGGGTTGTTCACTGTGGAAACTGGACGGTCATTGGATAAACGCTGGGCTTTGTCCCGCCCATCGGACGCTCAGCGTCTCTGGGGGTCTATGAGGCAGTGGGCTGGCCTGGACGCTCAGCTTCTGCATGATGATTGGATGATCTGTCTGATGCCGAATCCCTTTTTGATTGACAGTGAAATGAGCCAATCAGCGATCTTGAAGTATAGCCCTCCACTGGAGCATCTTCTAAGTTTTACATTCAGCTGTTCTGGAGAGGAGCTTCTCCTGTTTAAAGAGGCTGAAGTCTTACACCCACAACACAATGGGCCAAGACCGTTCAAGCAGTCTAGCTCTGCTGGCCATTGAGAGAACACTGGTAAAATCCCTGGAAAAGACACCTAGTTGGTACGACAGGGTCACAGATCATTTTCTTGAAAAGGAACGGAGGGTAGAATTTACATTTAAATAAATAAACAAATTTATGATGTAGGCCGGAAAAAAATGAGCTTCCCCTCCTTGACTGACCAGCAGCCGCCACTGTTACCTAAATGTAGTTGCATTATGAGAACACCTAGACAAAATGTAACTTAACTAGGACTTAAATTCACATTATCACCCTGTCATGCTAACAATGCTAATGTAGTCACCATGGAGATGTACTGCCCCTGTTACCAGCCTCTGACCTGTTGGCGCTTTGCATTATGGTAAACAATACACAAGGTAGACTGGGCGAATTCAGTTTTCAACTGTTCAAAACTGTGGAGAATCTCTGCTCTGAGTGTAGCAGAGTGGAAGCCTAATGCAGTCCTCAGGTGATCGGTGTTACCGTGGCATGTACAGGGCTCAGTCGGGCTGATTGTGGCTCAATCCTGAAAGCTTTCTGTGGAAAACTGACAAGGACGTATCAGTTTGTGCCCTGACTGTGTCATGTTCAAGACGGTGCAAGTGATGGGGCTCAGCTAGTCTTATGTGAAGTGAACTGAGCTCGAGTGGGGTTGAAGTCACATCCTCATACTCTGTAAAAGGTTGTTTTAAATTTTACAGTAACTTACTGCTAACAGGATGCCTGGTACAGTAGCAATAACCTATTTTAATTTGCATCATAATTAGTATTTAAAACTATAGGATAACAGCTGTATATGTATTTATTTAAGTTGTCATTACTGTAACATGGTTTCACCAGAAATACTGTATTTCATTCAAAGGATCATGCTGTATTTTATTTTTGTGCATTTAAAATAAAACTGAACTTGCTATATTTTAGTTTGTTTCACTATATTTTTTAACTATTTCACTGGTCATTTATTAGCAAGATATCATTTTGTAAAAGAAAAAAATTACATCAAATTTTATGCAATCTAATGCATTCATCAAGTATTTGTTTGACCCAATAATGTGAAACATTTGATGAAATAACTCCTGCCTGCTATTGGCCAGTTTTCCTGGACAAACTGGAATTTTCTCTTGACCTATTGCCCTTTTCAGTCACTGACTATGTAGATATTTTACAGCAGGTAACTGTAGATTTGATGGTAAAATGCTGTAAAGTTTATATAAATCTGTAAGTTTTCCCACAAACATTGACATTTACAGTAGATGACTGTTTGTTTTTACAGTAGGTAGCTGTAGATATTACAGTAAAATACTGTTGAGTTTACAAAATCAGTTACAGTGTACCTAAGGGCAACTTGAAGTCACCAATCAACCTGATGAGCCCGTTTTTGTTCTGTGGGAGGAAGTTGGAGTGCCTGGAGAGAACCCATGCATGCTCGGGGAGAACATGCAAAGGCCCTGACAGACAAAGGGATCAAACCAGCAACCTTCTTGCTGTGAGGCACGTGCACTAGCTGCTGTGCCACCGTGTGGTGCTGTGTGGAATAAATCAATTTAGATCAAAATTCAAACTCAAATCATGTTTTAAAATGATATTCCAGGATGGAACAAGTTGGGTCCTACCACAAGGTTTAGGGCAGAAATTACCCCTACAGCAGTGTTTCTGTGCAGCAGAAACCCAGGGCGCTCGCATCAAACCCCCCCTCCTTTCTCCGGGCCTGCTCGCTTCCGGATTTCCTCTGCACTCAGACGGGGCCATATTTTACTTGCTTTTACTTTACTCACTGTAATATCTCCATAACTAACTGATTACAAACATGTAAAATTCAGAGGATTACAAATGTGTGATGCACAGGAAGTAGGTAAATTGCCTTTCAAAATAAAACTAAGCCAGACAAACACATTTTCTTTAAACATTATATCCTCCCCTAAACCATACATTGCTTGAAATGCACAGTGATGACACACAAGACACGGATGATCAAAGTTCTGAAGGATTTGTTGTTTCTCAAACAACAACAGGCCCTTAAACTTGGTGATTCCCAAAGAAGCCCTGGCTGCTTCTCCCATTCAAATGAATGGGAAAGGAAAACTCAGAATCAGACATCCTGCGTAAGTTAAGATTTTACAGACAAAAACAATAACTCATAAAGCTTAAAAAATGACACGGTTGGCAGGGCTCTCAAGTGCGACCATTTTGGTCGCATATGCAACCAAAATTTGTAAGAGTGCGCCAAACATTTTTTGTTAGTCGCACCGGTGCGACCTCCCGAAAACAAGTCTCTCATCTCCCTCTCTCAAATCTAAAATTTAGAAGTTGAGAGAGCACATCTCGATATACCTACAAGCGTAATATAGCCTATTAATGTTGACAAAAGGGACGGCGGTGGCGGAAAATCTGCCTAAAACTGTCAAAGCGCATCACCTCCTTCTCCTCCTCTGACTCCGTTTTACAGCAGCCCCAGCACACGCACGCACGTCATGCGCACACACGCACACACAGCCCTCAGTAATCATCCAATCAGCTGTCAGTATGCAAAAGAGCCCAGACTGTGGTGTCAGGTTTCAGCAGGGATCGATAAAGCCGAAGACCGAGCGGAGCGCTGCCGGATACGTCTAAGAGACTGTCAGATAATTCATAATCAAATACAGTTACAAGTAAAACAAAGCAAAGTTTCATATAACATCTATATTTGTTCAGTCCTTCCTCCTGTTTAGAGGGAGTTTAAGTCACACAGGTACAGAGGTGAGTGCTCACACTCGGTGAGGACTACTGAGCTGACTGACAGCCCCCGACTGAACATTAAGCTGGGCTGTAAAAAAAAAAAAAAAAAAAAAAAAAAACAGATAAAAAGTAATAAATGCTCTGCTCTCAAAGTCGTTTTCATAAAGTAGTTTGAGAATTGTTTGTAATTATTTACCTTAGTTTCAGTTTTGTAAATATTGACCATAGTGTGAAGTCTTATTCTAGGTTCAAATTTATTGGAGAGTAAGTCCATCCAGTTAAATGTTATGTTGTTGGTTGTTAAAATATGGATATTTATTTCATTTTCAGCTCAGTATAGCACATTAGCTCTTAATATTTTGAAATATTTTATTTAACTTGAGATGTTTGAAATATTAAATTTCAGTTCAGTAAAGCACTTCAAACATTTTTATTTGGAGATGTTTTATTCTGCTTAATGTTTTAGCTTGAATTTGTAAATTTTATTCAGTGAAGCACTTTAAACACTCTGTTTTTCTCCAAATGTATATTTTTGCTTCAAATAAAGACAAGCATCTTATTCTTGTTTAAAAAGAATTTACATGATATTAAAGTTATGGACAGTGATAAAATGGTGACCCTATGGCGTTAAAGGTGAAAAAAAAATCTGGGTGCACCTAATTTTTGTGCTGGTGCACCTTAAGAAATTTTTAGGTGCACCATTGCAACCGACTCAAAAAGTTAGTCAAGAGCCCTGGGTTGGATTCCTGTCAAAATTTTACATAAATAGATTTTTTAAGAGAGATTGGGTCAAAATCAGAGGTGAAAGTAAACTGGAACGCACCGGAATGCCGTGCCGGTAAGAAATATATAGACCTCTTCAACCGAATGCACGGAACACCTCTAAAAAACAACTTTCACTCATGCACACGATGACAGCCCTTTCTTTTTCAAGCGAATTTAACTGAAATAAATGTAAACTTGATGAATACATAAAATCATCTTCAGAATATGCCTTCTGTGACACATTAAACAAGGTTTTAATGCGCCTGACAAACACTAGGCTATGATTTGTAGGCTACGGTACTCTCTTACAGTGAGAGGTGGCAACTTGTAGTAGGCAGTCACTCGCTGTAGCATAACCAGGCCGGAGCCCTCCAGAGCCCAGCTACACCACCTCGGTGCTGAGCTCCGCCGCCTTGGAGCTGGGCTCCAGCTTAGCCAAATAAATAAATCAACCAATTCAAAGTGGCACTAGTGCCGCGGACAACAGACCATTTTCACATGATCTGCTTGCGGGGCTCTCTCATAAGCACCAAGATGCTCAAAAATCAGAGTGCATCACCAGCGTATGATAAACTCATCCAGAGGTTTCCTGCATCACTTATTCTCCATGATATCAGAGCAATCTGAAGGACCAAGCTCCAAATGCAGCCTAGTATTAATTAATCAATCAATCAATCTTTATATATAAAGCACTTTTCATGCATAAAATGTCCTCATTTACAAGGGTGACCTGGCCAAGAGGTCAGCAGCACATGTCATAATTATACAAGTTCATGTTAAGAATGTGTAACACGTATTTATTATAAAGACTGAGGCTCCTGACAGAGCTGCAGAAACACACAGTAGTCTTATTTTGAGAATATAAAAAGGTTGAAAAGTAATGACACCGACAAACAGGAGGTCAAAGCGAGCATGAGGGACCTGCAACAGAGAGAGAACCTGTCCAACACTGCTTGCAACTTTAATTAGGGTCCTCGTCCACAGGGGGAGAACCTCTTCTAGTGAGAGCTAGAGATCCTTGCCTGAAGGGGTTCAGTATTTTATCATGTGCATTTAAAATAAAACTGAACTTGCTATAATTTAGTTTGTGTCACTATATCTTTAACTATTTCACTGGCCATTTATTAGCAAGATATCATTTATGAAAAAAAAAGTCTAATTTTATGCAATCAAATGCATTTATCAAGTATTTGTTCCACCCTATTGTCCTTTTCAGTAACTGACTATGTAGACATTTTACAGCAGGTAACTGTAGATTTGATGGTAAAATGCTGTAAAGTTTATATAAATCTGTAAGTTTTCCCACAAACATTGACATTTACAGTAGATGACTGTTTGTTTTTACAGTAGGTAGCTGTAGATATTACAGTAAAATACTGTTGAGTTTACAAAATCAGTTACAGTGTACCTAAGGGCAACTTGAAGTCACCAATCAACCTGATGAGCCCGTTTTTGTTCTGTGGGAGGAAGTCAGAGTGCCTGGAGAGAACCCATGCATGCTCGGGGAGAACATGCAAAGGCCCTGACAGACAAAGGGATTGAACCAGCAACCTTCCTGCTGTGAGGCACGTGCACTAGTGCGCTACCGTGTGGTGCTGTGTGGAATAAATCAATTTTGATTAAAATTCAAAATCAAATCATGTTTCAAAGTTTCAGAGCAGTGCTGAAAATGAATTAGTGACTGAAATATATTGTTAATAAGACAGATAAAATGTTACAGTGCAGCGCTGTTATAAAAGATAAGAAAAGAAGGACAATATAATCTACTCAATGGCAACTATAAACTATGGGTTAGGCACACAGCCACCATAAAACTTCTTTTGGAGGTGAATTATTTCTGTAAAAAAATTCAGATTTTAATCTAAGAATCTGAAAATCAGAAATCTAGACCCATGAAAAACATAATTGGAGATTGACATATTTGTTATTTACATCTGTAAAAATGTTAGAAATCTTAAAGCAAAGTCAAAGTTCTGACTTAAATCTCAGAATTCTGATTTGAATAAAATTTAAAAGTCTGAGATTAAAGTCAGAATTCTGGACCCCTCAAAACAACTGAAAGTTTGTCGTTAAAGGTTCGTAAATAAAATCACATCATTTTGAACCAAAATAAAATGAAGCAAACTGTAAAACATAAGACTTAAAATGTATAAAACAGGTCAAAGAGCAGAGAACAGGAGAAAACACACATGCAGAGAGACAAAGGCCAGAGGAAACAGCTTTAGAAGAGCAGTGCAGCACCACAGAGGCTCACTTTACTCTCAGGTCTTTATGTTACTAACTAACACAGCCCTTCCTGGAGTTTCTCTCAAACATTTAGACAGTCTGTCACCAAACATGGACAAATCACATCATCACTTCCACCTTGGTGTCTTTGTTCACGGGTAACAGTGAGCAGAGACACTGATGGATTAAAATCAGAAGTTTGAGAACAAAGTTAGAAAACTTTCATTAAAGTCAGAGTTCTTGAGATTCAATGCAGAATTTTGGGAGTGGCCCTTTGAGTCCCAGCTCAACTGTTTGGTCAATGAATTCAGGAATATCTGATATGTTAAAAAAATTCAAGTTTTTATAAGATTGATCTAATTCTGATTTTTAATGTAAAAGATGTGAAGACTGCAGGATAAATACTCACCTTATTTAGCTTTTCAGTTCCCCCTGTGCACTGTTTTCACAGACTGTAGCTCAGAGTTCAACACCTTCATAAATATCAGGACTTTGAACCGTCTGTTTTGATCCAACTCAATAAAAAAGGAGGAAGAGGGAAGTAATATGAAGAATCAGCTTTAACCCTTTAACTTCAACATCAACTGTTTGGCAGAGGACAAAAAAATCCCAAAAAAATAACACATCATTGTTTGTTTTTGTCAGAGTTTTAGGATACAGAAAAATCTGCAAATAGACCAAAAGAACTGATATTTCCTTTGTGTGGGATTAAAAGGTGTAAAAAGTAAATTGTTTTTATTATCACCCTCATATTTTAAAATACTTAACTTCAATGAGAATTTTTTTTTTTTTTCAACATTCTTTTTTATTGAATTTTTGGCACATAATTACCAGAAATTTACCATACCAATGCATGCATGCATTTTCACATTGGCAAATCATAACATTATGAAGAATAAAGGTATGCATATCTATAAAGATACATAACCGTAAACATATAAGTATATAGAATCCATCCCCCCCCCAAAAAAGGGGCCATATTTGCATAAAGTTGATCAAAAAAACAGAAAATGAATAAATGAATAAAATATTTAAAAGAAAATAAAATAATTAGCTATAAACACATACATACACATACAAAGTTAAAGTAATAACAATAATAACTAGAAAAGAAATAATAAAATACAGTAAAAGGGATAGAAGTGTTAAGTAAAACAGTTATGGCTAAAATAAATAAATAAATATATACATAAATAAGATTATATATAAATATAAAAAAATAAATGATAAGAATCGTTGTAATATATAGTGACATTATAATAAAACACAAACCCATACTTAAAATAGCCACAAGGCTAAAGAGAGAATAAACTAATAATAATGATTATAAAATAAATAAGTAATAATAAATAGTAATAATAATTATAATAAAATAAGAATTCAGAATATGATTATGATACCAGTAAAAATTAAAAAAGTGAGAGGCCAGAAGAGGGAATGCACATACTGCTATTTAGCAAATCATGCATTGGTATTTCTTTTTTCTTTTTTTTAAAAAGTGCTTATTTGTGCCAGAAAAATGAACAAGAAAAAATTATACACTTACTGAGAACATCTACCAGAACAAAACAAAATGAGAGAATTTTAAGTTATTTTATTGCTATTTTATTTGCAAACATTTAGGTCTTTTCTAATTGATTTTGTCCCAAATATTTGTGAGATTTTGTCCCAAATATTTGTGAATTTTAAATCATCAGATAATTAACTTTTAACTTTTTAAACCTTTGAATCCCACACCATGAAAATATCTGTTTTTTGGTTTGTTTGTAGTTTTCTCTGTTCCCTGAAATGTTAAGGGAAGCAAACACTGATTTGATGTGTTCTGTTTTATAAAACATTAAATAGGCCTGAGTTTATTTTTGAGCTCTGCCAAACAGTTGAGCTGGTAGTTAAAGGGTTAAGAGGAATGAAGTTGGCTTAATGACTTGAAGAAAAAGAAGCTGATTTTGGCCCAGATTTCTTCACAGCACTTCTGTGGACAGAGACAAAGGAAATGAGTGGAACAGATTGAGACAGGCAGATAGGCAGTCTTGTGTCAGAGCCTTTTCTACTGTAAAGCACTTTGGTTGGCCACTGGCTGTTTAAATGAGCTCCAGAAATAAAGCTGACTTTGGATTGACATGGACAAATGAACCATGAATGAATGTTTGAATTTATGTATGTATGAGTGAAGTATGAATGTATGAATGTTTAAATGTATGAATGAATGCTTGAATATATGAGTGTTTGAATGAATGAATGTTTGCAAGTATGCAAGTATGAATGTTTGATAATATGTTTGTATAAATGAATAAATAAATTGTTCCATACTCAGTTATGAGGACACCATCTCCACAAGTTAAAAAAGAACTCATCTTTATTGAGACATTCAGGAAACAGGAAATAAATACAGAAAGGACAGGTTTTCATCTGACAAAGAGAGGGTTTCATTTACACAAAAATAAAGACAAACAGATTATTACATTTTCATTTCATTGACTTCAGCCACGTGGCTGATGCAAACCTTTTAGCAGACAGAGAAACAGCCGTCACCTCAGGTTCAACTAAAAAGAAATAAAGAACAGAAGATGAACTTGTGAAGAAAATGACTTCAGAGTATTTCTGAAATTTAAGACAATACCGCTGCCATCCAACATATTTACATCCTCAGTTATGGGGATCTTGGTGCATGAATTCACTTGATCATGAGCTTTCTTTTTTTAGAAATCAGATTTCAAAATGCAGACATGACCTGTGACAAAACTACTAAGCTGATAAAAATGTCTGATTACTGTGTGGCAAAGATCTTGGCACGTTTCTGTTCAATGAAACAGAGTAAAGTTTGATGGGAACACACTGTTGAAGTTGAATTTGCGATATTAGGACAGTTTTTTATGTGCTGCAGGCTACAGTAAAAACATAAAGACAAATTAGAAGGTTTAATAAATGTACATCAGGATAATTATGACAAACAAAGGAAGAGTTTCAAATATTGGCAGTAAAATTAACCCTTTAACTACCAGCTTAACTGTTTGGCAGAGGCCATCAATAAAAAAGGGAAATTTAATGTTTTAAATCAAATTGTTGTCTGATTTAATTCACATTACAGGAAACAAAGAAAACTACAAACCAAACATATTATGTTGTGGAGTTTAAAGGTTAAAAAAACTTAACAATTCATTACATGATAACATAAAAATGAAGAAATATTTGGGGCAAAATCAATTAGAAAAGGCAAAGATTTCTGTAAATACAACTAAATCAAAAATAAATTAAAACAGATTATATTGAGTTTGAAAACATAAAAAAATTGGATGAAAAACAGATTTTTTTTTTTTATAAAAATCAAATTAGTAAATGGGCAAGTATTTAAAATAATTATGTTGATAATGATAATGGCTTTTAGCTTTTAAACCTTTAAATCCCACACAAAGAAACAAACAATAACATGTTTTTAATGCACCAAATAGTCCTGAATTCATTGACCTCTGCCAAACAGTAACTGGGAGTTAAAGGATTAAAGAATACTTGATTAAAAATTCAATGTTTCTGCACCAGGATACTATTTTAGATTAAATAATACAAGCAGTCAGACAAATCTCATGAGGAGTATCACCAGGAATGTGATGTTTTCAGGTCCTAGACCTTCATCAGATCCCCTCCAGATTGTCTTAAAACCACAGAAACACTTCAAGATCATGAAAACTCATTTTGATGAAGACAAAATGACCCTGGAGATAGTATAAGTTAACCCTTAGAGTATGGTTTCATCCATTAAAAACACTGAAGACACACTTAGAACCAGTTGTGGCAAAAAGAAGCATTCTCATGGTCAACAGAGCCATCTTGTGGTGAAATAGCGCCACTACAGCTTAAACAGATGAATGTAAACTTGCTGCGTCCATCACCAACAAATATATTAATGTTCAGGACTCCACACACTCTTTACATAGGCAAATTGTTTGGGATATACTTAAGGACAGTGCCTTTTATGAAACAAGTTCAGTTCACATTTGGGCGGGTAGACAACTGTGTCTACGACAATGCACAACTGTAGACTTCCTCACAGTCATGCTCATGAATCGCATTAGTTCCAAGTACATTTTTCTTACATAGTTTGCTGTTGACAAATAGAAAATTAACAGATAATGCCTACAATCCGACAGTGACATACAGTAAGTGGGGGGCTTTTTTTGGCATGTGCAGCATCTATGCTGCACCAGCAGAGGTCATACTTCACCATCAACTTTCTCGGATGTTCAAACGTGCCTCCGTGACAAGGTTGAAGGAGTAGGCTGTTTTCTGCATTCATGTCAGTTGTGATTGTTGATCTCTGTATTGTTTAATTCAAAATATTATTGATTGACCATGGTCACGACTCATAAAAAAACCCCAGTTCAGCACCATGGAGAGTGGCTACGTTATTTGCAAGTCTATCAAGCGGACATGAAGTAAAGCAAACCAAGAGATAAACAGAAACATGAGGCCATGGTCACAAATCATACAACACAGAGCAGTTCAGCACCACGGAGAGCGACTATGTCATATGTAAGTCAATCGAGCGGACATGAAGTAAAGCAAACCAAGAGAACAACAAGAACATGAGGCCATGGTCACTTATCATAAATTAACACAGAGCAGTTCAGAACCTCGGAGAGCAACTTTGTCATAAATGTCGATCAAATGGATATTAACTAAAGCAAACCAGGAGACCAACAAGAACATGAGGCCGTGATCAGAAATCAGAAATCAACACGAAGCAGTTCAGCACCACGGAGAGCGACTGTGTCAATTGTAAGTCAATTGAGTGGACATGAAGTAAAGCAAACCAAAAGAACAAAAAAAAACATGCCGCCATGGTCACTAATCATAAAACAACGCAAAGCAGTTCAGCACCACGGAGAGCGACTATGTCATATGTTAGTAAATCGGATGGACACATGGTAAAGCAAACCAAGACAACAACAAGAACATGAGGCCATGGTCACTTCTCGGAAAACAACATGAAGCAGGTCAGCACCATGGAGAGCGACTATGTCATATGTAAGTCTATCAAGTGGACATAAAGTAAAGCAAACCAAGAAAACAAGAACATGTGGCCATGGTCACTGATAATAAAACAACACAAAGATGTTCAGCACCATGGACAGCTGCTATGTCAATTGAAAGACCATGAAGCTGAGCCAACGAAGAGAACAACAAAAACATGTGTCCATGATCACTAATCATAAAACAACACTAAGGTTCAGCACCACGGAGAGCGACTACGTCAATTAAAAGACGTTCGAGTGGACATGAACTCAAGCAAACCAAGAGAACTTAAACATGCGGCCATGGTCATAAATCATAAAACAACACAAAGCAGTTCAACACCTCGGAGATCAACTATGTCATATGTAAGTCTATCAAGTGGACAGGAATAAATGAAGATCAAAAAAATATTATATTTACCTGTTGGCCCTTCTGAATTAATAATGTCATTGCCATTGGGGTCAGTAAGGGTGTAATCCTCATCATCTGCCATGGTGACCTTTAGTTTTTGCAGGATGCATGAGACGGTTGCCTCTGCTTCTGTAAATCACACCATGACCACTCTTCTTGAAAATAGCTTCCCCTCCATCACCTCGGACACATGAAGGGCCCCGTAATGCACAAATAATAATGAAGAAACCGAGCTACATAACTACATTAATTTGGTCAAACAGCCCGTGTGAGACCATGCAAAACTCTAAATGCATCATTCTTCTGTTTTTGTCTTTAGTAATATGTTGTTTCTGTCCAGTATGCTCGGTTTGCTTAATATTACATCTAATTTCTATCAAACATAAATGAAGAGCTCTTTTTAAAAGCACTATAAATCCTTTTTCATTTAGAAAAATGACATAATTTACCCAGACCCACCATTGGATTGGCTGGGGAACTGAACTTTGAAATACAGTTTAAACAGGGATATAGAGCTTTCTGGCATTAAATACTGATAGGACAGGTAGTACAATCAGTATACAAAAGAACAGCACTGAGTAATATAGATTTTTTTAATTTTGGCTTTTATAGCATTTTGGAAAAGAACTCTTCAAATATAATTACCATTATAATTTGTCCTTTTAATGAGAGCTTTCAGTTACCATATGTCCCTACCTTTGAAATGTGGTGTGGAAACCGATCTTGCCAGTTTGCTCATGTTCACAGTGGTCCAAACTGTTGAGATGTGGATGGCGGTGTTGTATAGGCCGGTGCTGCCCCTGTCCCTGGATTCTCCCCAGCTTCTCCATGGACTTCATAATGATCATGGTCATGGAGGTCCAGGGAGCTGAAACTGCCATCCTCAACTGGAAAAATGGCAACGTTTGCAGGATCGATATCGGTATCTTTACAATTCAATACTTCATATAAAATCAAAATATGAAGCGATGTTCCAACTCTGCTGATCCAGACTTGTATGTTGCTCAGCGGTCGTGGAAAAGCTCAGTAACTGATGTTCTTGGTGGAGGTCTGCGTGCTCGGGCTGCTTTTGTAGTTTTAATCATGAAGTGACAAGTTTGAATCTGTGGCTTCTTTCATTTGCAGGATTTCTTCATCAAGATTCATTGTGTGAATTTGAGCTGCACTTGATAAAGATTTATGAGAAATAAATAAAAACACTCCTATTGTTGTTGTTAATTATCAAGACTGTTACGGCTGCGGTCGCATCCCTCCCCTCTGTGTTAAATAACCTTTTGTGAGTCTGAGTATGAGCGTGTGTGTGAGTGCAGCTGCGTGATTGGTGCGTCCCCTTAGGTGCGGCCTGCGAGGAGAAGAGGCTGATTGGCCGAAGAGCAGGAGTGCTGGCCAATCGGGGAGATGGGGCGGTATAAGAACCTGGACCGCCTTCGCTCGGAAGATCATTTTGTACCTTACAGATCTCTGTTAGGCTGTGCTCCACTTGAGCTCTGTGTTGTGCGGCACGCGCTGTTATTTGGGGCCAGGGTTAGACCCGATTTTCATACACATTCACTCTTAAAATTTATGTTGTTAGATTCATTAGGTTAGGAGTGCTGTTCATTTGTAATTTCTGTTTGGTTAGACAATAGTAGGTGGTTTATTTTATTTTTATTTGTAACAAAGCTGGATAACGTTAATTTTAGATAAGACTCCTTTGGTTATATTTTGTTGGTGATTTGAACAGCACTCTCCGGCCCTTTTCTGTTGACTCACGTTGCTTTGTAATTATTTCAATTTTAATTTCTCACAATAAATGTCATCTAAATCACGATGATCTGGCCTTATGTTGCTTCCCTTTCCCCTTGACGAGCCGGGTTGTAACAAAGACCAATGCCAGCACATTTAGATTTCACTGTCATGTTAGATGCTTCTGGACTTAAATGATCCAGTCTGCAGATTATAAAAACATAAATCAATATAATGCAACACAAAATAAAACTCATTTTTACTTTGGCTGCTGTTTTTTTAATGTACCACCAATCACCACTTTTGGTGTAATTCTCCCTCAATGCCAATATATTTACATATATTGATATTATAATAATGTCCAATAAAACACTTTTCTTCCATCAGTACCTCATAAATCTGAAATCATTGTGAGAGTACATCCTGGCAAACAATATGAAGTACTTTTAATGTGTGTAAACCTCTCTCACACCACACAGTATATTCCTAAAATCAGACACTGACACTCACTTCAATGGTCAATAAAATGATTTTTTTTTTCATTAGTATTTAATAAAACTAGAATCTTTGTCAAGAGTACATCCTGGACTGTAGCCCATAGAAATATAAAACACTTTTACTGTGTGGGTTTCAAGTAATGTGTACTTAAAGTACAAAGACTGAAAAAAAAAACATGTTTCAATCTGTGGCTTCTTTAATTTGCAGGATTTCTTCATCAAGATTAATTTTGTGATTTTGAGGTGCACTTGATAAAGATTTATGAGAAATAAATAGACAAGAATTTTGTCATAATTTACCTTTTAAAGACAAAAAGACAGAACATTAATGTTTCTTTGTCATTTTAGATGTTTCAGGTCTTAAAGATCCAGTCTGTTATTTACAATTCAATATAATCTAACACAACATAAAACTCATTTCTACTTTCACTTGTGATTTTTTTTAAGTACCACCAATTTGGCTGTTACAAAAACTTTGTAAAGAATATATGCAAACCATATCCCATATGTTAAGCTCTTTCACCATGTAGTTTTCAAGTAATGGGTGCTTAAAGAGCAAATTAAACACATATTTCAGACATGTTTTAGTAAATTTGGTGTTGAATTAAATACTTTTCTTCCATTAGTAACTTGGATTTCTCTAAAATCAAAGAGTAAAAGTACTTCCTATTGCATGCCCATGTAGTCCAGAGTGTATTCTCTGCAGTTATTTAAGTTTCATGAAGTACTAATGGAAGAAAACTGTTTTACTGGACATCAAATTCATTGACCAGTCGATTTCATTTCATTTTAAGTCTCGCGCCATGCATTCATGACCCTTGACCTCTGCTGATTAACACAGTTCTATTATTACACATCTGCTTCATTCATGAAGCACAAAGAGGCATTTCTGACCTCATGTTTCCCGTTTCCCTCAAATGATGCTGAAGGGAAAACAGGAACACGTGAAGACGCTCAGGCGGCCTCCTTTAACGCGCAGCATTTACCGTAAAGTTATGAGGACAGGCGCGACTTCAGGAGGCGTTTTTCTGTCTGTCAGGAATGTTCACTCCCCCAGACAAACCCCTGTCCCTCCTCGAACTCTCTGTTCATTTTTCAGACCTCTCTTCATCCATTCTCACTCTCTCAGCCTGAAAATGCTCCTACCTTGATGCGCCATGACTCTGTGTTTGAACGCCGCGCGTCACTTCCTGTTTTAAATCAGGTAATCTCGCGCAAACTCTTGGTCACATGACTGGGTTGGTTCCAGATTAAAAGCCTTAGATAGTGCAGGGAGCAGGGCCGCTTATAGAGGGGGATAAAGGGCTCTCAGGGGCCCAGCCTCAAAGACATTTACCCACCTTTATTAAAAATATAAATGTTATTGACCTTTTTCAAAAATAATTACATAAAGACATGTGGACTTAACTTTCTGCTTCAGCACGGTTTATTTAAGTGAATATCTTCCAGAAAGGGCCCCTAATGGCTCTGTCAGGGGCCCAGCTTTTTCTTTATGCAGCCCTGGCAGAGAGTAATTCTATAAATATGAATAAAATGTCTTAAATATGAAGATTAAAAGAGCTGGTAGACTGATGGAGGGGCTGATGTGGCCCCACATCACTTCATATCATTGAGTATTTCATTGACAGCTTTGTAGTAAATATACATTTGTAGTAAATATAGGTTAGTAGTCAAGATAGTACTCATATTTATTTATAAACAGAAAACAGCTCTTGGCGTTCACATGTACGAATCTGCTTAAAGAGCTAATTCATTCTTGAACTTCACTGAATAATCTTTCTGATCAAAGTGTCATAAAACACAACAAACATGTTTTATTTTCACTTTCACTGCATCAGATCTTTTCAACAACTTCAAATCGAGCCATAAATATTAGTTTTTTATTCACATTTTATGTTTTTATGCCATTTTTTGCATAAGAACTCCATATTATTTCAAATGAGAAAAACAACATAAATGCGCAGTATATTCCAAAAATGAGGTGCAAAGTGGAATATTCGAGGTGAGGTTTTTACAGCAATGACTGGTCAATAACTGATGACACTGATGCTGTGTTATTTTGTAATAATAATAATTTTAATAATAGTGATAAATGGTATTTCTATTGCACTTTACATTTGTTGCAATCTCAAAGTGCTACAGAGTAAGATAAAAACAATTTAAAAAACAACTAAATGCAGTTTATAAAGAGTTAAATAGATTCTTTGAATAATGGCAAATCCATAAAAAGAAATTAGAAAAAGATATTTTGGGACAATGAGAGTTTATTAAAAAAAAACTTCTCACCTTTGTAGGTCTCAAAAATCCCTCTCATAAAAGAGATATCATAAAATTATATATCTTTTTCACTTTCACTGAGTCAAATCTTTTCACCTCCTTAAACCTAAACATAGATATAAAGGTTTTTTTTATTATTTTATTTATATCTTATATTTTTACTCCTTTTAGTCCAAACCCCTGATCTCTTTTGATCAAGAAAATAATATAATCATAATCAGAGCCAATTTGGCCTCTGATGATTCAAATCTCACAAACACAATCCAAATCTTTTCTCAGTCACTGTCACATCACTTTTAGAAACATCCCTATTCACCACTGAAACTCTGTGTGAAGAAGCTCTGCTGCCCCTGGTGGTGTGGGGGCGCCATCACAACTACAACCTGCTTTTCCATTGTTTTGAAGTAGAGGCTCAGATTTATTAGGCATCAATCAATCAATCTTTATTTGGATAGCAACACTTGTTATCTCAGTAACTTAAGAATAACTTTTCAAATGTAGGACCAACAGATTGAGAAACTCCTTTGTCCCTCAAGCCATCAGACTGTACAACTCCTCACTGGAGGGGAGGAGGAGTGACAGGAAGACAGAGGATGGGAAGGAGCAGCAGCCAGCCTGTACCACTATATTTTCACATTTTTATTTATATTTACATTTGTGTATATTTATTAATAGTTTTATTTAGATCTATTTTTCTTTTTTATATATATTTTTCTCTGTAACAATCAACTGCTGCTGATTCTTATTTTCCCTGAGGGAGGATTTCCCCAAGGGATAAATAACGTACAATCTAATCTAATTTAATCTAATACACACAAATGCATCCAGAGATTGATCCATCCAGGCTGAGACAAAGGGACTAAAAAAGGATTTAGGATAGCAACAAATCCAAAAGTCCAGATCATAAATCTGTCCTCATCACATTTGTCTTTAACATAAATTTATTAAAGGTGGCATCTCAGTGTCAGAGGGACCTCACGTCTATATGGCTGAAAAGAAAGTTACTATGGAAGTCAAATCAACCATGGACAGAGAGATCAGTCTGATTACATTAATATCAATCAATCAAAGTTTATTTATATAGCACAGTTCAGACAAATTGAATTACAGCTCAAATTGCTTTAGACAAAAAAAAAAGATTGAAAAAAGACATATACATATACATCCATATGATAATCACTTTCTTTAACCACTTAGCAAATAAACACTCAGCAGAGGTCCGTCTACTAAGAATATTCCTCTGGAGTTGTCATGAATAGTTGGTAGGATGTCAAGAGGATTTGGAGGCTAATGCACACAAGAAAAAGCAAAGCAATAAAACCAAGAAACATCAGACTAATGAATAAAACTCTAAAAATACATTTAAAACAAATACATTAAAACATGTTGAAAGATTAAAATGAAACCTTAAATGAATATAATCTGCAGAGGAATGATGTTGATTAATGTAGCAGCGTCTACCTGAACTGCTATTAAAATGGTTGAACTGGTCTAAAAGTCTGAATTGATGTTTGATTTTAATTTGATTTTGATTTTGATATCAGTCAATTTGACAATAGAAAATAAATACAAAAGGAAGAAAAATACAAAAGCAAAGCAAAAAGAAAATGAGATACCATCGAAACAGGGACTGACTGAAAAGGTGTAGGCTGAAGCAGAGCTTATATTGCCTACCCTTATCTCTTAAAAGTAAAAAAAATATAGATATATATATATACTCTCTCTCTTTTGTATGTACACAGAAACAATGTACCTTCAATATAATACATACATAATATATACCTAAATAGGTTTCTTTAGCTTACATCTATATACACATACATACATCCATATAAGCAAATATACTTATTTATATATAAATATATGAAACTAGACTTATGCATATATATGTACAATGTACAATGTAATACATTCAGTATAAGCTGGACATACTTCATACATATATGAATACGTAATTTTAGATTACAGCTATATGCACATATATACATCTATGCAAGCATATAATCAAACATATGTTCATATATATATGTACATACATACATACATATACACATACACACACACACACACACACACACACACACATATATATGTGTATATGTATATATGTATATATATATATATATATAGATATATATATATATAGATATATATATAGATATATATATATATATAGATATATATATATATATATATATAGATATAGCTATAGATATACATATACATACATACATGCATACATATACATATATATACATACATACACATGAAGCCAGAAATATACACTTTCACATTCCCAGATATATACTCTCCATATCAGACAGTCAGTATGAGGTAAATATAATTATTGGAAGACACTTGGATATTAGGAATAACAAGATATATACGCTTAATATGAGCTAAACAAAAATACTACAACACACTTTAATGTTATTTATATGAATTATATGAATAATGGAATATTTTTGTAATTATGAAACATATTATTGTATCGATCAAATATATAGATTAAATATATTAATATATAAGTATGGAGTTCATAGTCTAGTTCTGACATATATATATATAAATAAATACACACCTTTCTGTATATATATACATACATATGAAGCTAGATCTATACTCTTTCGTATTTCCATATATATGTTCTCCATATCAGACAATCAGTATGAGGTAAATATAATTATTGGAAGACACTTAGATATTAGGAATAAATAGATATATAGCCTTAGTATGAGCTAAACAGAATTACTACAACACACTTTATTTATATGAATTATATGAATAATGGTATATTTTTGTAATTATGAAACATATTATTGTACAGATTAAATATATAGATTAAGTGTATTAATATATAAGTATGGAGTTCATAATTCAATTCTTAAAGATGGAAGCACAGGTAAGAGCTACCTGCATGGCGTTTCCGCCTGACGCACCTCCGACGGTGCCAGTGGGGTAGCTGCAGGGTCATCAGCCGGGAGCCACCCTTCATTGATGTTTCGCTCCATTAATCCCGGAACATCTCGCGGTGGTGGAGCAACGGCAGGGACGTCTCCCTGCCGCCCCCTGCAGCCACCCCTAGGACCCCTCTTTCCCCCATGACCTGTCCTTCCTTCTCAGCCACAGCCAGAAGCTGGCTCTTTCCGCCTCTTCTGCCAGGTCTCTGGATGCCCTCTTCAGCTTTGGCCCAGTCACTCCAACCTTCCTGAGGAGGCGCTGGATGGATGTTCCAATGAAACCTCTGCAGCCAACCTCCACAGGGTAGATCATTGTTGACCATCCAGCTTCTCTGCAGTCAGCTACCAGCTCGGTGTATTTCTCCCTCTTCCTTTCAAAAGCAGCCTCCATTCCTCCCTCCCAGGGGACGGTTAGCTCTGCCAGGATTGCAGACTTGCTTGCAGGGGACCACAGGATGACGTCTGGCCTCAGAGAGGTGGTGATTATCTCTGGTGGGAACTTGAGCTGCCGGTCAAGGTCCACCCTTAAGTTCCAGATGCATCCAGGTGTTAGCAGTGGTGGTTTCTCCCTTTGGCTGATGTTTTGAGCTTGCACACCTTGTCCAACAAAGTGTATCATAGTCCGTGTCTTGAAAGGAGGGTCTTTGGCTGCTTCTGATCTTCGCACCTCGAGGACTTCTGCGAGCTTCCACAAGACCAGGTCGTGCCGCCACCTATACCTACCCTGAGCCAGAGCTGTCTTGCAACTGGACAGGATATGTTGTAGGCTTGGGTTTGGGGCATTGCAGAGCTGGCAGCTTTCCTCTGAGCCGTACCACTGGCTCAAGTTGCTTGGGCTGGGGAGGGTGTCATACGTGGCCCGTATGAGGAAGCTACATATTTATATAGGTATATACACACATTTCTATGAGAAGAAACATTCACGCAGTATATACAGGTAAACATGTAGGCATATAAGTATATAATAAATAATTAAATTTAATACTATATACTATTATCTCTCTATATACTCTCAGTATGGGCTAAACAGTATTATTACATATGCACACTTCAATTCTAATTCATAGAGGAGTATTGCATCATCAAGGTATTTTTGTAAAGTTTTTTTACGCTTGCTAATGTTGCAGAGGTTTTTATATTTGCAGCACAACTATTCCACAAATTCACCCCGTTGACAGATGGACAGCGACTTTTGCTAGTTGTGCCAATCCTGGGTATCTCGAAAAGAATTCTTCCCCTTAGGTTATAGCAGCTGTCCCTCATTTTAAACAGCCTCTGGACACTATATGGTAGTTGCCCACTTCTAACTTTATACATCATTTGAATTAACATATAATCTACTAAGTTATGAAATTTAATAATGTTATGTTTAATAAATAGTGAGTTAGTGGGCTCTAGATAGGGCTTTTTGCTTATGATACGAATAGCCTTTTTTTGTAATAGAAAGATGGGGTTTGTGTGAGGTGGCTCACACAATGTTTCTGTTGATGGTTGATGTTCATGGAGTGGAGCAGGTCATCATGACTGTTTGTCAGGGTCACACTGATATATGTGTGCTGTCTGCAGGAACTACCATGTGTTTAATGTGGTTGATCTGAAGTTAATATCAGGGACGGTAATGATGAAGGAATGGGGCTGAAGGAAATGCTGTAGTTACTGAAGCTTAGTCATCAACAGCTACCCACAAGAAAAGAGCCAGAGAGGAGAGCAGGAGCAAACAAAAAGATCCCAGCCAGTCTGAGACTGTTGCAGCGCAACTATGGTATATCCACAGAGTCTGCAGTCTCCAGGCTGGATTCTTGACAAAATAACACAGCAGCTTCACTACTGAATCCTGCAGCTTGTTTCCTCTCAGGTCCAGCTCTCTCAGGTGGGAGGGGTTGGACCTCAGAGCAGAGGCCAGGTGAGCACAGCTGATCTTCGTCAAACTGCAGTAAGCCAATCTGAGCAGAGACCAAATAATACAGCTTTAGAAAACAATGCCTCCTCACTGACAGTCAAACACAGGGATGGCCCGGGGGCCACATGTGGCCTTTCACCTCACTCAACGCGGCCCACCAGTCACACAACACCCCCCCTCCCAAAAGAAACAAACAAACCTTAAAAAAAAGTTGCTGAATTTGATTCATTATGAGTAACCAGTTCCACCTCATGCATAAATTCAGATAGCTGATTAAATATTTTCTCTAACCTTAGACTGCTGCTACGTGCTTTGTTTTTTACAGGTAATTAAAGTTCTTACTATGCTATGATTGTATCTCTAAATATATTTTATGAGGCAATAAAGTATAATTAATAGTACTGGTACAAAACATATTTGGAAAAAAATGGTAATGGGAACATAAATGTGCTTTAAAAACAGGTAGACATTCATTCTTTTATGGCATTAAAAAGAAGCTTGAATTAGTTTTTGTGATGTGTCATACTCATTAGATCATGAATTTTAATTGTGTTTGAGTTAGAATATATACAGTTGCATGAAAAAGTCTGTGAACCCTCTGGGATTACTTGCATTTCTGCTTAAATTGGTCATAAAATATGTTCTGATCTTCATCCAAGTCACATCACTAAACATGATAAGTTTTCATGTTTTTATTCAACACACTATGCAAACAGTCACAGTGCAGGGTGGAAAAAGTATGTGAACCCCTAGGCTTATTACTTCTCCAAGAGCTAATTGGAGTCAGGAGTCAGCCAACCTGGAGTCCAATCAATGTGATTAGATAGGATGTGTTGGTTAAAGCTGCCCTGCCCTATAAAAAACACACACCAGTTGTGAGTTTGCTGTTCTCAGAGGCATTGCCTGATGTGAACCATGCCCCACACAGAAGAGCTCTCAGAAGATCTACCATCAAGAATTGTTGACTTGCATGAAGCTGGAAAGGGTTACAAAAGTATCTCTAAAGCCCTGATGTCCATGTGTCCACGGTAAGACAGACTGTCTACAAATGGAGAAAGTTCAGCACTGTTGCTGCTCTGCCAAGGTGTGGTGGTCCTGTAAAGAGGACTGTGAGAGCACAGTGCAGAATGCTCAATGAGGTGAAGAAGGATCCTAGAGTGTCAGCTGAAGACTTACAGAAATCCCTGGCACATGCCAACATTATTGTTGACAAATCTACAATACATAACACATTACACAAGAATAGAGTTCATGGGAGGACACCATGGAAGAAGCCAGTGCTGTCGAAAAAAAAAAAAAAAAAGCATTATCCAATCCAACTTTATTTGTTAAGCGCTTTAAAAATCAACCATAGTTGAAACAAAGTGCTGTACAGGAGAATAAATAAAATACGAGATAAAAGAATAAACATAAAACATAGGTAAAAAGAATCTTCAAAGACAAGGAACAAGTTAAAAGACATAAAACCAATTAAAATGAAATAAAAACGCAGAAGAAGCAATCAAGATAAAATCAAAATAAAAAGTAAATAAACAATAGTAAAATCGCCAACTACTGTGCATCAAAAGCCAGGGAGAAAAGGTGGGTCTTAAGGAGGGATTTAAAAACAGGCAGAGACGAGGCCTGTTTAATATTTTGAGGCAGCCCGTTCCAAAGTTTTGGGGCTGCAACAGCAAAAGCACGGTCCCCTCGGAGCTTCCGCTTGGTCTTAGGGACCTTCAGGAGAAGCTGGTCGGCTGACCTGAGACAACGGGAGGGTGTGTGAGGGTGCAGAAGCTCAGAGAGGTAGGGCGGGGCAAGACCATGGAGGGATTTAAAAACAAATAAAAGAATTTTAAAATGAATCCTAAATTGTACGGGCAACCAGTGAAGTGAGGCTAAAACAGGGGTAATGTGCTCATATTTACGTGTGCCAGTTAAAAGACGTGCAGCTGCATTTTGTACCATCTGCAGGCGGGCGATGGAGGACGCACTAACCCCCACATACAAAGCATTACAGTAATCCAGCCAAGTGGTTACAAAGGCGTGGATTACCAATTCAAAATGCTGCTTATAAAGAATTGGCTTTATTTTAGCCAGCTGCCTCAAAGGAAAAAAGCTGGATTTCACAACAGCCTTAATCTGCCCATCGAGCTTAAAATCAGGATCCATTTTAACCCCCAGGTTTGTGATGGCCTGTTTGTTGTACTGAGCCAGGGAACCCAGATCTACAGAGGGTGTCCCGGACGTACCACCAAAAACCATTACCTCAGTCTTTTTGTCATTAAAATATAAAAAATTTAGACCCATCCAGGCTTTTATGTCATCAAGGCATTCAAACAACAGTCGAAGAGAGTGCTCATTATTCTTATTGAGAGGGACATAAATCTGACTGTCATCCGCATAACAGTGGAAAGCAATGCCATGCTTCCTAAGTACTGATCCTAGGGGAAGCAAATAGAGAGAGCTGTATGTTTGAAGTTTGCAAAAGAGCACCTGGATGTTCCACAGCACTACTGGCAAAATATTCTGTGGACAGATGAAACCAAAATTCAGTTGTTTGGAAGGAACACACAACGCTATGTGTGAAGAAAAAAAGGCACAGCACACCAACATCAAAACCTCATCCCAACTGTGAAATATGCTGGAGGGAGCATTATGGTTTGGGGCTGCTTTGCTGCCTCAGGGCCTGGACCAATTGCTGTCATCAACAGAAAAATAAATTCCCAAGTTTATCAAAACATTTTGCAGGAAACTTCAGACCATCTGTCCACCAACTGAAGCTCAACAGAGGATGGGTGATGCAACAGGACAACGACCCAAAGCATAGAAGTAAATCAACAATGGAACGGCTTCAACAGAAGAAAATACGGCTTCTGGAGTGACCCAGTAAGAGTCCTGACCTCAATCTGATTTATATGCTGTGGCATAACCTCAGAAGAGCCATTCACACCAGACATCTCAGGAATATTGCTGAACTGAAACAGTTTTGTACAGAAGAATGGTCCAAAACTCCTCCTGACCGTTGTGCAGGTCTGATCTACTACAGGAAACGTTTGGTTGAGGTTACTGCTGCCAAAGGAGGGTTGATCAGTTATTAAATCCAAAGGTTCACATACTTTTTCCAACCTCCACTGTGACTGTTTACATATTGTGTCGAATAAAAAAAAAACAGAAAGTTACGGATGTAACTATGGTTCTATAAATCCCAAAAGCACTGAATATTCCCCTTTGTGCATGCGCAGTGCGAGTACGTGTACCAACAATGTCACTTGTGACCCCTGGATGACCCCGAACAAGCTATATCTTCCGGCGTCAATCCAGGACACTTTCCTACAGAATCATCTCATGAGCAAAAGAGGATTCTGAGTGATCGACAGCTTTGGCAGTCATTCAGGATTCATAGAACCATAGTTACATCCGTAACTTTCCATTCTATTTCATCCCTGCTGACCGCCAGAGGCTGTGCTTAAAGCACTGAATGACTTATACCAGAAAAGTCATGAGGAATCCAGCTTACCACCCATCAGTGAGTATGTTCAGAGGACTCCGGTTGAAGGACCACAGCCAATGGATGGGGCGTGGTCATATTATCTCAGTAGAATCTGGAGAAAGTGCCCAGTGATGCCCATGAGGCTGCAGCACATATGTCCTCCAGTGGCAATCCCCTCAGGGCAGCCCCTGATGTAGCCACACTTCTGGTAGAGTGGCACCTCACACCAGGTGAAAGGGGACGCTTACTTGCCCGATATGCATGGACAATGACGTCGACAACCCAGTGGGACAAGCGCTGTTTGGAGACAGCACAACCCCTGCTAGAACCATCGTAACAGACAAAAAGCTGATCAGACCTCCAAAGACATGCAGTGGCTGCAGTGTAGACCTCCAGAGCCCACACTGGACACAACAGTTTGGGCTCATCCTCCGTCTCCCCTGAAGGCAGGTCAAACCGTGCCAGCCGAATAGGTTGGTTGAGGTGAGCACGGGATAGCACCTTGGGAAGGAAAGCTGCATTTGGCCACAGGATGACACCTGAACCATCCGAATTCCACCTCAAGCATGAGACACTGACCGACAGGGTGTGCAGCTCACTGACACGCTTTGCAGAGGAAATGGCCAGAAGGAACGCAGTCTTAAGTGTTATCCACTTCAGCCCTGCTTGTGCCAAGGGCTCAAATGGGGGCTGCTGTAGGTAGATGAGTAGATGGTGCCCTCGCATTCAGTATAGTATACTGGACAGAGTATGCACAGGCACTCAACAGTGCCTCGGGCCCTCCAGTGGCCAAACGCACAATTGAAGCTGGTGTGGATTGGGGTGCCAGATCCGCCCCGCCATTTGGGACAGGAGATCCGGGAAGGTGCCACTGTGTGTTGCGACACAGACTGTGCAATAGTGGGAACCAACTCCTCCCTGGCCAAAAGGGAGCTATGAGCAGGACCCTGTGGCCCTCCTGAAGGACCCTCTGGAGCACATGCCGAATCAGGGGCACAGGAGAAAAGGCATACAGAAGGCTGTCCGGCCATGGATGTCTCAGCCGAGGAGAACCACAGGGGACAGTGGGTTGACGCCTCTGAAGCAAAGAGGTCCACCTCTGCTCTGCAGAAGAAGCTCCATATAGCGCTCACCACCTCCGGGGGGAGGCGCCACTCCCCTGTTGGAGGCTTCTCACGGGAGAGGAAGTCTGCCAGGTGGTTCTGCTCTCCCGGCAGATGCATTGCCTGCAGGCTCATAAGGCGGGGGGCCGCCCATGTGAGGAGCTCCCTTGTCACTGCCAGCAGCTGTGCGGACCTGGTGCTCCCCTGATGGTTGATGTGATAAACCACTGATGTGTTTAGGACATGCTTGTCCAATAGGTGTGGCAGAAGTGCCTGAGAGCCAGGTGGACAGCACGAAGCTCCAGCATATTGATGTGTGCCCCCTGGTCCTCCATTGGCCACCGTCCATGGGCCATCCTGCTCTGCCACACTGCACCCCATCCCAAGGGACATGCGTCTGTAGTAACCGTCTCCCTGTGAGACGGAACAGAGCCCATCTGGACGCCTCTGAGCACGTATGCCCTGTCCCTCCATGGAGCCAAGGCGTGAAGACACTGCCGTGAGGCCCTTAGTTTTCTGCACCTGTGCCGCTTGGCATGGCATGGAAGCTGTTCAGCCGGTGCAGTGACAGCAACCCCAGAGGAACTATCCCTGAGATAGATGTTAGCTTGCCTAAGAGACAAAGGAAAGACACATAGGTCAGCCAGTGGCCCTCTCGGACTAGGGCAAGAAAAAGCAAAAAATAATCCACACTGGGCACCAGGCGCACTTATGCGACCCATCACCGGACACAAAGAAGCTATCAGGTAAGCTTATCGTCGGGGTGAGGCGGTGTGAACGCAGCCGAGACCAACACTCTTAATATTAAGGCAAATTTGCCGAAAATAAAGGGAAAATTCTCACCTCATCCAGAGTGTATCAGGGAAAACACATCTAATCATATGCCGGGGTGAGGCAGCGTGCACGCAGCCTTTGCCAAATGGAGCAAAGCTTTAGATCAGACAGGCACGAAGTCAATCTGCTTGGCTGAGCTCTCGCTCATTTGCTTATGGGGATGGCCTTTTCGGGGGGTCTCACGTCAGATGATCGGTCTCCCTTCTAAGCCAGATCAGCTGATCTATTTGGCGTGTTATTTAAACTGCCCCAGTCTACCTGAGTGTCTGGCTGCTCATCTGCATGCTGCTCATAACCCACCTCCTCCCCAGCTCCTCCTCTTGTGTTCTGACTTACCAATGTCAATGTTGTCATTAATGTTGCAATGTAATTGTCATGTTATTCTAATGCTAACAGTTGTAATTGATCTTGATGTTATGCAACTAATTGTAATTCCAAATGTTTATGCTTTTGTTGAATTAATTGTAATACATTTTTTGACAAAGTGATCCTGGCTGAACAGAGGTTAATGACACACAGGAGAAGCTACCACAAAACACACTTCATTGAAGTGACAGAGCACCGTCGAAGCTCCTGGAGGACGAACGTTGTCCGCTGCTCCAACACACAAAGGTCACGGAGCTACCAGCACGGGGTATAAGGTAGCCACCTTACTGAAGACTTTACACAGCGCTCAAAGCAAACTACGCACGAGAAGAAAAAAAGGGAAGTGTTCCGGATTGACATCGGAAGATATAGCTTTTTCGGGGTCACCCAGGGGTCACAAGTGACATTGTTGGTACACGTACTCGCACTGCGCATACGGGAAGGAGAATATTCAGTGCTTTAAGCACCGCCTCTGGCGGACAGCAGGGATGAAATAGAATTTATTATTTTTTGTGCTGTATTAGTTTAAGCCGACTGTGTTTGTCTAGTGATGTGACTTAGATGAAGATCAGAACATATTTTAGGACCATTTTGAGCAGAAATGCAAGTAATCCCAAAAGGGTTCACATACTTTTTCAGGTAACTGTAAGTGTTCGGAATTTTCCTTTGTTAAGCTTTATTGTTGCTATTTCTTGTTCATTTATATATTTTTCTTTGGTGGAAGTGCCAACAATATGTAACAGTGCAGCCCCCAGGCACTGAAATATAAATGAATTTTATTTCAGTCACCATGTGGGCTTTTCTTTCTTTAACAGAAGGGTACCAACATTTTTGTCTGCGTGTGAACATACAGTGCAGCAGACTGGTTTCAGCAGGGTAGTCAATGACCCCGTTCACCTGCTGTTTCAAGCTGTAATGTTCCCTATGGTCACACGTGGCCTCACACAACTCCATCATATCAAATTCATCTCAGCACAGAGGGAAAGAAATGGTGTCTGACCTCAGAGTCTCCAGTTTACAGTCTGGACTCTTCAGAAAGTCACACAGCAGCTCCACTCCTGAATCCTGCAGCTCGTTTTCACTCAGGTCCAGCTCTCTCAGATGGGAGGGGTTGGACTTCAGCGCTGAGGCTAAAGGAGAACAGCTGATGTCTGACAAATAGCAGAAGTTCAAACTGAAAATGAACACAGAGAAATATTTACTGCAGTGATCCTCTGAGGGGACATTCCACCTGGAGATGAGACTTTTCTCTGTGTGTAGTAGGGATGGGCATTTTATCCGATTCGCAATCAGTGCATCGATGCAATGGTCTATGGTAAATTGCATCCGTTGGAGTGGTGTGCATCGGATTAGAAACTGGGCTGAAACCAGAATGCATCGCATCGTAAAAGCTTTGCATCAGTAAAATCCGATTTCATGTTGTTATATATATATTTTTTAAAATTTAAAATGATTATTTTCAGTGTGCTGAAAGTGTTGTTTTTTTCAAAGTGCTGTTTATATGTTTAGTCTAAATTGTTAATGACAGCTTTGAAGGCTGAGCTCCACTACTGTTAGGCCTATGTCCCCGTTTGTGAAATACGCCTACTTTTTTATGTTGACAAACACACCTCCTGACTGCTTAAGTAGCCTACTGTAAGTGTTCTTGAAGGAACAATAAAGTTGAGTTGAATTTGCACAGATTTGCATCGTTATTGCATCCTGATAGCATCGTGGTAGGAAGATAAATCGTATCATCCTGGTAGATGCTTCATGTGAATGGTTAGTGCATCGTACCGTAGCCTACATATCGAGATGCATATTGTATCATCTTGGGGATGGAGATTTCCATCCCTAGTGTGTAGTTACATTGCTGCTGTTGTGGACATATGGAGCTTAAATCACTACAGTTACAAATATTCTGACATTCCTATGTCTAGCCCATTCCTTTATCATTACAGTTCCTGAATTTAACTTTAATCCAACCCTCAAGTATCAACACAAAGAAATGTGAATTTTCCCTCATTATGGACAAACCCCAGCCTCAGTCAATGAGCAGAGACCAACAAACCAGAACACAGTTTATGAACTCACTTCAGAGACTCCAGTCTACAGTGTGGACTCTCCAGTCCACCACAAAGAAGCTTCATTCCTAAATCCTCCATATAGTTGTCGCTTAGATCCAGCTCTCTCAGATGGGAGGGGTTGGACTTCAGAGCCGAGGCCAAAATCTCAAAGTGAGTGCCTGGTAGTCTACTGTCACGAAGTCTGTGATGACAAAAACATCATGGAATTACTGCCATGTGGACCATCATGAGGGTCCACATGGCAAGCCTATTTAACCACTTAAAAATGGAATTTAGGGAACCAAAAAAAAATACTTATTCATAATTAGGAGATAAGTTGAAATGATGAGACACCCTTTGCGCATGTGCACCATGTCCATAAACTTTTCTCTAGTCACATGGTGCTGCATATGATTTATCATCAGTGAGCAGTACTGCATAATGCACAGATTATGGAGGTGATAAAATATTTCTACCAACCTTAGATTGATGGTACATTTTTTTATTTTACAAGTCACTTAAGAACTTTGATATAATTTTGTCTCTAAATATATTTTACCAGGTCTTAAAATATAATAGACAGCATTAGTAAAAACTATATTTGGAAACAATGATGAAGGTAATATATTTGTGCTTTAAAATCTGAGAAACATTCCTAATTTTATTGCATTAAAAAGAAACTTACATTGGATTTACTTACAAATGGTGTCAGACTCACTGAATTGTGAATTTTTAATTGTGTTTGAGTTAAAATATATAAATGTTGGTATAAATCTTTTTTGAAGCTATACATTTGCTTTTTTCTTTATTTATACACTTTTTCCAACAATTTGTAACAATGCAGCCCTCATATACTGAAAAAAATGGATGCGGCCCTCCTGATAGTCAAAGTTGCCCACCCCTGCTCTAGCCCATTCCTTTATCATTACAGTTCCTGAATTGAACTTTAATCCAACCCTCAAGTATCAACACAAAGAAATGTGAATTTTCCCTCATTATGGACAAACCCCAGCCTCAGTCAATGAGCAGAGACCAACAAACCAGAACACAGTTTATGAACTCACTTCAGAGACTCCAGTCTACAGTGTGGACTCTCCAGTCCACCACAAAGAAGCTTCATTCCATAAACCTCGATATAGTTGCCGCTTAGATCCAGCTCTCTCAGATGGGAGGGGTTGGACTTCAGAGCCGAGGCCAAAATCTCAAAGTGAGTGTCTGACAGTTTGCTGTCAGAAAGTCTGTGATGACAAAAACATCATGGAATTACTGCCATGTGGACCATCCTGATGATATGAAAGACAATTACCCACTTAAAATGGAATTTAGGGTTCTAAAAAGAACAAAAAATAGTCATTACTATGATAATAAGTCATAATAATCAGATAAAAAGTCACAATCATGAGATATGAAGTCATATTTATGAGAACACAAAGTCAAAAATGAGATTATCAGATTATCAATTATCAGATAAGTCATTATGACAAAAACAGGCAAAATTATGAGCTAAAAAGTCATAACTATTGGATATAAAGTCAAAATCATGATGTGTAAAATTTATGAGATCAGAAGTTATATGTGCATGTGCACCATGTCCATAGACGTATCTCAAGCCACATGCATTTTTATTTATAATGACTTTATATCTTATAAATATTACTTTTTTTTGTTCCCTATATTCAGGTTTTTTCTAAGTGGAGTAAACAGGCTTTCATATGTTGAAGCTTCAGTTCACATCAGGGATCATTTCTTTGTTTTTGTGTCTGATGATATTTTTCAAATTTTCTTCTTTTGCCACTTCATGAACACTGACAGTAGGCTATGCATTTTGATTTAACATCACAAACCCTACACAAATCTAAATTCATTAATTTTTGCATATTTTAATAAACTGTAAATATTCTCCTGTGACTGACTTTACAGAACTGGGTGGGGTGGCAATAGATCAGTGTGGAAGGACCAAGAGTTACCATATGGAGGGACACTGGTGCCACCTTATGTCCAATCCATACTAGAAGTCCAAATCAGATGTTGATCTTCTTTGTGTATATTATTCCCCACTCCATACCAGGATCGTGATCTGCCTAAAGTTTACAATCTACCATAAAACAAGAATTTTAAAAGTATATATAAAAAACTTAGACTGCAAAGATAAAAATTGAATAAGTATAAAAGATCTTTGATAGGCGTGTCCATAATCTAATCCACACCAGAAGCTGATTGGAAACAAGCTGAGATCACCTCGTTCAGGAAAACTTGGTGCAGTAATTTGAACAGAACAGGGATCGATTGCTGTGCTCAGTAGGCTCTTTTATTTATTTTTATTTACTTTTATTCAAACAACTCTCCCAAATGATCCTGGTGTGAAAAAGATCTAATGCTGCATTCCAGGCAAACCATAACCCGTGTCTTTCCGACCTGTAACTTGTAAAAGTGCACTGGAACGGCTGAAAATCGTGAAAATCTGTTATGTGAAAATCGGAACAGATTAATGTACTCCGAGTGACGACTTGTGACGTCACATCTCTGCCGAAACAATATGGCAGCCTCTTAATAATGACAAATACTGAAAAGTAAAAGCTTCCGTTATCTTCTGCACTGTTTCCCCTCCTCTGTGTCACTCAAATGAGCAAGTTGATAAAGCATACATTTTATAATGCCTGCCATGTTGGTTTGTTTACAAACCAGAATTTCTGTCTGGAACTCTTTCAACTGGTAAATTTCCGAGTTACAGGTTTCCTGGAACGCAGCATTAGATACGCTGGGATGGAAAATTTGACTGCAGCAAAAAGTCATCTTTGGCACAGGCTGACCAATTTAGAGGGAATGTAGAGGAACAAAGCTGAGGCACCATAGTCTGAAAGTCCTTCAAGAGAAGCACAACTAACTTTTAATGGAGTCAGATCTAGACTTACAGAGCTTTTCTGCAGTTCCTCACTGCTGGAATCAGTCTGAGTTTTCCTTCATCAGAGGCATTGTACTTCTTTAAGTCCAGTTCATCCACAACCTCCTCTGACATCTGCAGCATGTAGGCCAGAGCAGAGCAGTCAAAGTCAGAGAGAAACTTCTCTGATCTGTTGTCTGATTTCAGGAGCTCTTGGATCTCCTGATGTACGGAGGAGTCGTTCATTTCTGTCAGACAGTGTAAGATGTTGATGCATCTGTCAGGAGAGACATCTTCGCTTGTCATCTCTTTGAGGGACTTAATTACTCTTTCAATGATATCTGGGCTGTTGTCTGTTTGGCCCAGAAGTCCTTGTAGGAGTCTTTGGTTAGACTTCAGTGGAAGGCCATGAAGAAAGCGGACAAACAGGTCCAAGTGACCATTCTCACTGAGAAGAGATTTCTCCAGGACTCTCCTCAGGAAGACTTCCAAAGATGCACCTCTCCAATTCCCCTTTCTTTGCAGGAAAGCCTGGATTATTTTTGCTTTTTTGTTTGTGAAGCAGTGGAACATGTAGACTGCAGCCAGGAACTCCTGAACACTCAGGTGAATGAAGCAGTAGACTGTCCTCTCAAAGATCACGCTCTCTCTTTTGAAGATCTCAGTACAAACTCCTGAGTGCACCAAAGCTTCAGTGACATCCAGACCACACCGCTCCAAATCTTCTTGGTAGAACATGATGCTTCCTTTATCCAGATGTTCAAACGCCAGCCGCCCAAGCTTCAGGAGAACTTCCCTATCAGAGTCCATCAGCTCCAAAGACCTCGTGTCCTGACCCTCCTCGTACTTGTGCTTCCTCCTCTTCGTCTGAACCAGCAGGAAGTGTGAGTACATGTCGGTCAACGTCTTTGGCAGCTTCCATCTTTGTTCTGCACTCATCATGTGCTCCAGAACTGTAGCTGTGATCCAGCAGAAGACCGGGATCAGACACATGATGTGGAGGCTCCTGGATGACTTGATGTGTGAGATGATCCTGCTGGACAGATCTCCATCTCCAAACCTCCTCCTGAAGTACTCCTCCTTCTGGGTGTCAGTGAAGCCTCGAACTTCTGCAATCCTGTCAACACATGAAGGAGGGATCTGATTGGCTGCTGCGGGGCGGGACGTGATCCAGATGAGAGCAGATGGGAGCAGATTCCCCTTGATGAGATTCACCAGCAGGGTGTTCAGTGGAGATATCTGTGTGACATCAGACACGGCCTCAGAAGAACCAAAATCGAAGGACAGCCTGCTTTCATCCAAGCCGTCAAAGATGAACAAAAGCTTACAGAGAGCAAGAGCCTCCGCGGTTAGCCCCTTTAAAGTTGGATGGAAAACCCAGAGAAGATTAAGAAGACTGTAACTCTTATTTCTGATCAAGTTCAACTCCCTGAACGAAAGCAGAACCACCAGCTTGATGTCTTGGTTCTGCTGACCTTCTGCCCAGTCCAGAGTGAACTTCTGCACTGAGAACGTTTTTCCAACACCAGCAACGCCGTTGGTCATAACCACTCTGATGGGTTTCTGTTGGTCGGGGAAGGCTTCAAAGAGTTCATGGGGCTTGATTGGAGTCTCATCGATAATTATCTTGTTTGCTTTTTCAAGCTGCTGAACTTCATGTTGAGTGTTCACCTCTTCACTCTGCCCCTCTATGATGTAGAGCTCAGTGTAGATTCTGTTGAGGAGGGCTCTGCTTCTTTCTTCACCCGATCCTTCAGTCACACATTCACATCTCTCCTTCAGACTGGTCTTATGTGCATCCACAACCTCCTGCAGGCCTCCTTTAGACAACGACAGAGCCAGAAATAGCACCATGACCATTTTTTTATTGTTTATAAGAATGAAGAAAGAACACACCTTTCCCCTCTCCATTTCTAGCCCATTTCATAACATGCTCATGTTTCCATTTTTGCAGAAGGATTTTACAAATCTGAAGAGAATTTTATCTGTTAGAGGGCCCAAACAGGAAGATAAAAAAAACAGGCTGTTACGGCTGCTGCCACGCCCCCCTCCTCTCTCGCTAATCCGTCAGTGCTGTGTGTGTGTGTGTGTGTGTGTGTGTGTGTGTGAGTGAGTCAGAGCAGATCAAAGACCATCAGGATCAGGAGGTGTGGAGTGTGTGGCAGCCAATCGCTCAGCAAGAGGACGGCAGTTCATCACTATAAGAAGCTCCAGAAGCCTGATGACGTGGAGCTTCTCAAGCTCCTGCAAGCTAAAGCCTGCAGCTTTAGGGAGATAAACTTTGTTAGATGAAGTGTTCTTTGTGATTACTTTGTGCATAGTTTGGAGGTCCTGTATTTTCAAGGGCATTCGTTTAATTGTTGTTCTGTTTTGTTTATATCTGTTTAGGTTAGCCTTTTGAACCATTCATCTTTGTTCTTGAATTTTCTAAGTCTACTGTGGTCCTTAGTTTTGTGTTTCAGTTGTCCATTTTATTTTTACTAGTAATTCTTATAGTTTGTCCTTTTCGACCTCATTTTGTTATTCTTACTTCCTTTGCTTTAAAATAAATAACTTTTATTTAAAACATTCAATATCTGGTTATTTTATGTTACTTCCCTTTTCCCCAACGAGCTGGGGTTGTAACACAGGCATTGAACTGTTTTAATTGTACGCTATGTGCTGTGCTCTGATAATCTCATCACTCATAACCATTCTGTCCCAACACCGATCTGGAATCTAGTCCTCCAAGACAGAAACCTGATCAAACGTGATCAAGCAAAATGAAGAAGAAGAAACATAGCATCAACTGGAAAACACAACATGGAAGAGGGCAGAGAAGAGGGGATGATGGGGGTCTATGGACTACTTTTGACAGAATAATCCTGGATGATCAAAAAGAAAAGACTGTGGAAAAAAAGACGGCGTGAACAAGTGAGCTGTTCCTCCATTCTGAGCTCTACCCAACTTTATGTTTCAGGTCAACCATGTTTGTTTTTATTTTACGCCTGCTTCATTGTTACTCAGTCTGCTTGTTTCTTGATTGGCTACTCTCATGAATCTGTTGCTTTCCTCACACATAAAGATTTTTGGTTGTAAATATTGAACAAGATTAATATGTATGATTGTCTGACTTGACCTGTTTCAGAGCCGATTATCGGGGCGAATTGACTCTTACACCTCAGACCACAGGATCATCTTTAAAGATAATGGAGTACGACAATAATCTGGTGTTTGCTGTCCTCGGTCAGGAAAAGGGAAAGTCGGGACAAAAACAGCCTGATAATCTTTGTGTGAAAACTTTTAAAGTAAAACAATTAAATTCATTTAAATGAAACAATAAGCACTTGTCAACTGCAATAAAAGACATCTTTAATTGGACGCAATTCCAAATGTATCTCATGAAATTTTGTTTCACTGCTTGGCATTGAGTGTGAATAACTGAATATAGATTCCAGTTAAATACAGATTTTTTTGCTATTAAATTATTTTTTTTCATCATCTTATTGATAGTACCCATTTATTTGTAACAATCTGAAGCTGAGAGTAACGCTAATGGGAGCCAAAGTTGCTCATCCCTGCTGAAGGAAATATAATCCAAGTGTTTGAGAGACAGTCGATGTGCAGCGGACCAAAAAATATCCCAAAGCAAAGAGGCACAGCCCTAACATTTATAACAAACATCAGCAAGCTGTTGTCTGGTCTTTGTAAAGTGCAGGTCTTACCATCTGTCTGCTGCCCAGGTCTTGCTGCGTCGGACACAAGCCTCCTTTTTCTGAATAAAGAAAATATCACCTTAGATTTTTGTGATGACCCTTGACCTCAAGCTCAGCAGCTCTCACACACCTTGTACAGAACACTACACTGGTGGATTATGTAGAAACGGTCTGTATTATTTGCTGATCACATTCATATGGCTTCATATTCATTTACACACATGATTCAAAAGGTGGGAGAAACTGAGGGGAAGTATCCTGTCTGAGCAAACACTGACATGTGACTGTATCAAACTCCTGGATTTCATTTTAAAAGACGACGTCCCTACAAACTGAGGCCCTGTTTACACAGAGATACTCTCACCTGAAACACACAGGTTCTTCATTTGTGTTTTCAAAAGCAACCCACGTTCACATGGAGAAGCCAGAACAACTGAAAACACTGTAGTGTGCATGCTGCTTCAGTAGATGGTGATGTAGGTTTGCACAGAAACAGTGCTGCAACAACACACGTACGAAGAAGAAAAACTTTTCATCAACAACAATGGCACAAAGACGCAGGAGTTTTAACAAATCTGTTTGGATAGTTTTGTCTGGATAACAAACCGAGCACAGTAAGCAGCTCACATGTTACTCTGTAGACACTGGTAGACACTGAAGCTGCTGTTGTTCCTGGTATCTGAGTGCAGCCTTCATGTGAAAGAGTACTGCACATGCGGTGAATCCCGTTCACATGAAGTCGGGCCGCGATGCATCACAAAATGTAACCTAACTAAGACTTTATTTCACATCATCACCCTGTCATGCTAACAATGCTAATGCAGTTACCATGGAGATGTACTGCCCCTGTAACCCTGAACTGAGCTCGAGTGGGGTTGAGGTCACATCCTCATACACTGTAAAAATGGTGTTGTAAATTTTACAGTAACTTACTGGCAACAAGATGTCAGTAAGTTACTGGACCCCTAAAAATGACTGAAAGTTTGTCGATAAAGGTTTGTAAATAAAATCACATCATTTTGGTCCTCCTCAAACACTACCTCAACCTCTGACCTGTTGGTGCTTTGCATTATGGTAAACAATACGCAAGGTAGACTGGGCCGAATTCAGTTTTCAACTGTTCAAAACTTGTGGAGAATCTCCGCTCTGAATGTAGCAGAGTGGAAGCCTAATGCAGTCCTACGGTAAACAGCAACCTTTCAAAACCTATGTCTGCAATAATGTTGGAATTTTTGTAAGACCTTGCCAGTGTTTGGAAAAGTTTTTTGTTTGAAGTTTGAAGTCCCAATCACTTTGATTTGGGGCCACATGTGGCCCACGGGCCACATGTGAATAGGAACTCTTACTTTGTCCCTGAAGCTCCAGGTTGATCATTAAACTTCAGAAGTTCGTTTTTGGACTGGTCACTCTGCAGGGACAAACATCCAGACACCTCAGACTCTGCCATGTCTTCGTCTTCCACAGGAACACTCATCTTATCTGAGGAGAAAAAACAGGTCAAAGACCAGAGAACAGGAGAAAACTCACATGCAGAGAGACAAAGGCCAGAGGAAACAGCTTTAGAAGAGCAGTGCAGCACCACAGAGGCTCACTTTACTCTCATGTCTTTATCTTACTAACTAACACAGCCCTTCCTGGAGTTTCTATCAAACATTTAGACAGTCTGTCACCAAACATGGACAAATCACATTATCACTTCCACCTTGGTGTCTATGTTCACGGGTAACAGTGAGCAGAGACACTGATGGATTAAAATCAGAAGTTTGAGAACAAAGTTAGAAAACTTTCATTAAAGTCAGAGTTCCTGAGAGTCAATGCAGAATTTTGGGAGTGGCCCTTTGAGTCCCAGCTCAACTGTTTGGTCAATGAATTCAGGAATATCTAATATGTTTAAAAAATTCAAGTTTTTACAAGATTGATCTAATTCTGATTTTTAAGGTAGAAGATTTGAAGACTGCAGGATAAATACTCACCTTATTTAGCTTTTCAGTTCCCCCTGTGCACTGTTTTCACAGACTGTAGCTCAGAGTTCAACACCTTCATAAATATCAGGACTTTGAACCGTCTGTTTTGATCCAGCTCAATAAAAAAGGAGGAAGAAGGAAGGAATATGAAGAATCAGCTTTAACCCTTTAACTTCAACATCAACTGTTTGGCAGAGGTCAATAAACTCAGAAATATTTAATGTGTCAAAAAAATAACACATCATTGTTTGTTTTTGTCAGTGTTTTAGGATACAGAAAAATCTGCAAACAAACCAAAAGAACTGATATTTCCTTTGTGTGGGAATTAAAGGTGTAAAAAGTGAAATGTTTTTATTTTTATCGCCCTCATTTTTTTAAATACTTAACTTCAATGAGACTATTTTAAGTTATTTTTGCTATTATATTTGCAGAAATTAAGGCCTTTTCTAATTGATTTTGTCCCAAATATTTGTGAATTTTAAATCATCAGATAATTCACTTTTAACTTTTTAAACCTTTGAATCCCACACCATGGAAATATCTGTTTTTTTGGTTTGTTTGTAGTTTTCTCTGTTCCCTGAAATGTTAAGGGAAGCAAACACTGATTTGATGTGTTCTGTTTTATAAAACATTAAATAGGCCTGAGTTTATTTTTGACCTCTGCCAAACAGTTGAGCTGGTAGTTAAAGGGTTAAGAGGAATGAAGTTGGCTTCATGACTTGAAGAAAAAGAAGCTGATTTTGGCCCAGATTTCTTCACAGCACTTCTGTGGACAGAGACAAAGGAAATGAGTGGAACAGATTGAGACAGGCAGATAGGCAGTCTTGTGTCAGAGCCTTTTCTACTGTAAAGCACTTTGGTTGGCCACTGGCTGTTTAAATGTGCTCCAGAAATAAAGCTGACTTTGGATTGACATGGACAAATGAACCATGAATCAATGTTTGAATTTATGGATGTATGAGTGAAGTATGAATGTTTAAATGTATGAATGAATGCTTGAATATATGAGTGTTTGAATGTACATATGAGTATATATGAATGTTTGTTGAACATTTTTATGTTTGCACATTTGGACTGAATGCATGTTTACAGTATGAATTCTAAATAATTGTGTTTTTCCCCATCATTCCTTTAAAAGTCAAAGATCATTGTCTGAGTAATGGATCATCTGAGCTTCATTGTTCTCTCTGCTCTCCTGCAGCTCTCTGCTTGTCTTCTTGTCGTCTCCACTTCAGACTGAGGGTGGCAGCACTGTTTGATTGTTCCATACTCAGTTATGACGACACCATCTCCACAAGTTCAAAAAGAACTCATCTTTATTGAGACATTCAGGAAACAGACAATAAATACAGAAAGGACAGGTTTTCATCTGACAAAGAGAGGGTTTCATTTACACAAAAATAAAGACAAACAGATTATTACATTTTCATTTCATTGACTTCAGCCACGTGGCTGATGCAAACCTTTTAGCAGACAGAGAAACAGCTGTCACCTCAGGTTCAACTAAAAAGAAATAAAGAACAGAAGATGAACGTGTGAAGAAAATGAGTTCAGAGTATTTCTGAAATTTAAGACAATACCGCTGCCATCCAACATATTTACATCCTCAGTTATGGGGATCTTGGTGCATGAATTCACTTGATCATGAGCTTTCTTTTTTTAGAAATCAGATTTCAAAATGCAGACATGACCTGTGACAAAACTACTAAGCTGATAAAAATGTCTGATTACTGTGTGGCAAAGATCTTGGCACGTTTCTGTTCAATGAAACAGAGTAAAGTTTGATGGGAACACACTGTTGAAGCTGAATTTGAGATATTAGGACAGTTTTTTATGTGCTGCAGGCTACAGTAAAAACATAAAGACAAATTAGAAGGTTTAATAAATGTACATCAGGATAATTATGACAAACAAAGGAAGAGCTTCAAATATTGGCAGAAAAATTGAAGGTAATCTCGATTTTAAAAAAAAATCTGGTCTAGTTAAGGCCTTGTGTTTGTTTCACATATTTCACATATTTTTGTTTTCATATTAACAATAGATGGAAATTTCTTATTGAAAACAAGGAACCCTTTTTTAACATAAAAACATGCTGTCATTGATTTTCTGTGACAGTTACTATCACTGGGAAAAAAGATTTAAATTTGAGGCTTAGTAATTAAAGATTAATTCAAGATTAATTTGTTGAATGTTGATGCATCCAAAAATAGTTTTTACCCCCGTTGGACACAAAGCTGTCAGCCAATCAATTCAATGATTATTATTAATTTAAAAATTCAATGTTTCTGCACCAGGATACTATTTTAGATCAAACAATACAAGCAGACAGCTGAATTTCATGAGGATTATCAGCAGGAATGTGATGTTTTCAGGTCCTAGACCTTCATCAGATCCCCTCCAGATTGTCTGAAAACCACAGAAACACTTCAAGATCATAAAAACTCATTTTGATGGAGACAAAATGACCCTAACCCTAGAGATAATATAAGTTAACCCTTAGAGTATGGATTCATCCATTAAAAACACTGAATATGCACTCAGAACCAGTTCTGGCAAAAAGAAGCATTCTCATGGTCAACAGAGCCATCTTGTGGTGAAATAGCACCACTACAGCTTAAACAGACGCAAACTTGCTGCATCCATCACCGACAAATTCATTAATGTACAGGACTCCAAATACTCTCTACATAGGCAAACTGTTTGCGATATACTTGAGGACAGTGCTTTGTATGAAACAAGTTCAATTCACATTTGGGCAGGTACGCACACAACTGTGTCTACGACAATGCACAACTGTAGACTTCCTCACAGTCATGCTCATGAATCACATTAGTTCCAAGTACATTTTTCTTACAAAGTTTAGTATTCACAAATAGAAAATTAACAGATAATGCCTACAATCCAAAAGTTACATGCAGTAAGTGGGGGGCTTTCGTTGGCATGTGCAGCATCTATGCTCTGCCAGCAGAGGTCATACTTCACCATCAGCTTTCTACGATGTTCAAATGGTACCTCCTTGACTTGGTTTAAGAAGTAGGCTGTTTTCTGCATTCACGACAGTTGTGATTGTTGATCTCTGTGTTGTTTGATTGGAAATATTATTGATTGACCATGGTAACTAATCATAAAACACAAAGCAGTTCAGCACCATGGAGAGCGGCTATGTCATATGTAAGTCTATCAAGTGGACATGAAGTAAAGCAAACCAAGAGAACTACAAAACATGAGGCCATGTTTCATTGTGTCCATGTCCAATAATCATAAACAAGACAAAGCAGTTCAGTACCCGGGAGAGTGACTACGTCAATTGAAAGTCGATCGAGCGAACGTGAACTAAAGCAATCCACGAGAACTAAAACATGCGGCCATGGTCATTAAGCATAAAACACAGAGCAGTTCCGCACCTCAGAGAGCAACTATGTCATATGTTAGTCGATTGAGCGGACAATAAGTAAAGTTTCTCTGTATGCAGCATTAAATGGTCATGAGCTATGCCTGACCACTGCAACCCCACCCACCCCTGTTGAGAACCACTGGGGATCTGGATATGAATAAAGTTCTTTTAAGCCATTTCAACCCACACAATACTAATTTATGTCTTGGATCTTTAACCCCTTATCCAAGTACTTCCATCAATTCAAGCAGACTACACTTCCCAGTCTACAAGCCACCTGAGTAGCCTGGTGCGTTTTCAATTCTTTGTTTCCATCTTCAAGATAAAAACTCATCCCTCCTACATTTGATTAATTTTAAGTTATGCTGACCAATATTCAAACATGTGGAATGGAAACAGTACCTCTGCAGACCAAACAGATGAAGGCCTGTTTGAATTCCAGCCAATCAGGAGACGAGTTGAGCTGAGGCTCACAAGGTTGTTGATGTTTCTTTGTCCAGCCCTTGTGATGCATCCAGCAGTTCCTCCACTTGGTCCCGTAGCCTTTGGACATCTTCATTTCTTAATTTGGCACATCAGGCATATTGTAGGTGAATTTGAAAAATTTGAAGTCATTTAAGAAATAGGTATACTGTGTATAGTTTAATTAAGAGTGATTGTATTGTAAAAGTTTGAGATATGACAAGGACAAATAAAAATGGAGACACAATGACGTGATTGGTGGTTTAACTTAACAGTGGTCTAAACCAAACCCTGAAGGAAACCCACAATGGCTTGAAGTGAACGTGCAAAGTCATCATGAAGAGTCCTTTGGGCAACTAGATGTTCCCACCCCAGACCTTGTTGGTGTCTGGGCAACCACTGATTCACAGTGGCACCCAAGGCACGGAAAATAAGTACAATGTCATAAGCTTTGATTTCAGTGCTGCACCCTCCCCACTTATAATACCTGTGACTTGAAAGACGCCTGCACCACTGCCTGAAAGTAGAGGTCTTGATGGCAAAGACTTTTCATGCATTTTGTTTCCAGTACATTGATCCTTCAAAGAAGAAATTCAGAAAAAAGACACAAAGAGAGCAGTTAAGAAGAGTAAAGAGTAATGTACAGCCTCGACTTTCTGACCACTGTTGTTTTGCTGTTTTTTATGCATTTGGAGTAGTCTAAATGAAGATTAATGTTTTTTTTTACCTGTTGTTCCTTCTGAATCAATAATTTCATTGCCGTTGGGGTCAGTATGGGTGTAATCCTCATCATCTGCCATGGAGACCTTTAGTTTTTGCAGGATGCATGATACAGTTGCCTCTGCTTCTGTAAATCACACCATGACCACTCTTGTTGAAAATAGCTTCCCCTCCATCACCTCGCACACATGAAGGGCCCTGTAATGCACAAATAATAATGAAGAAACAGAGCTACATAACTACATTAATTTGGTCAAACAGCCCGTGTGAGCCCATGCTAAACTCTAAATGCATCATTCTTCTGTTTTTGTCTTTAGTAATATGTCGTTTACATCCAGTATGCTCAGTTTGCTTAATATTAGATAGAATTTTTGTATAATATAAATTGAGAGCTCTTTCCCAAAACACTATAAATCAATTTTAATTTAGAAAAATGACATTATTTACCCAGACCCACCATTGGGTTGGCTGGGGAACTGAACTTTGAAATACAGTTTAAACAGGGATATAGAGCTTTCTGGCATTAAATACTGATAGGGCAGGTAGTACAATCAGTATACAAAAGAACAGCACTGAGGATATTTTTTTTTTTAATTCTGGCATTTAGAAGTTCTTTTTTGGAAAAGAACTCTTCAGATATAATTGCCATTATAATTTGTCCTTTTAATAAGAGCTTTCAGTTACCATATGTCTCTACCTTTGAAATGACCTTGGCGTGGAAACCGATCTTGCCAGTATGCTCATGTTCACAGTGGTCCAAATTGTTGAGATGTGGATGGCGGTGTTGTATAGGCTGGTGCTGCACCTGTCCCTGGATTCTCCCCAGCTTCTCCATGGACTTCATAATGATCATGGTCATGGAGGTCCAGGGAGCTGAAACTGCCATCCTCAACTGGAAAAATGGCAACGTTTGCAGGATCGATATCGGTATCTTTTCAATTCAATACTTCATATAAAATCAAAATATGAAGCAATGTTCCAACTCTGCTGATCCAGACTTGTATGTTGCTCAGCGGTCGTGGAAAAGCTCAGTAACTGATGTTCTTGGTGGAGGTCTGCGTGCTCGGGCTGCTTTTGTAGTTTGAATCATGAAGTGACAAGTTTGAATCTGTGGCTTCTTTCATTTGCAGGATTTCTTCATCAAGATTCATTGTGTGAATTTGAGCTGCACTTGATAAAGATTTATGAGAAATAAATAAAAACACTCCTATTGTTAATGTCAATTATCAAGACAAATGTCAGCACATTTAGATTTCACTGTCATGTTAGATGCTTCTGGTCTTAAATGATCCAGTCTGCAGATTATAAAAACATAAATCAATATAATGCAACACAAAATAAAACTCATTTCTACTTTGGCTGCTGTTTTTTTAATGTACCACCAATCACCACGTTTGGTGTAAGTCTCCCTCAATGCCAATATATTTACATATATTAATATTATAATAATGTCCAATAAAACACTTGTCTTCCATCAGTACCTCATAAATCTGAAATCATTGTGAGAGTACATCCTGACAAACAATATGAAGTACTTTTAATGTGTGTAAAACCTCTCTCACACCACACAGTATATTCCTAAAATCAGACACTGACACTCACTTCGATGGTCAATGAAATGATTTTTTTTCATTAGTATTTAACAAAACTAGAGTCTTTGTCAAGAGTACATCCTGAACTGAAGCTCATAGAAATATAAAACACTTTTACTGTGTGGGTTTCAAGTAATGTGTGCTTAAAGTACAAAGACTTAAAAAAAAATACATGTTTCAATCTGTGGCTTCTTTAGTTTGCAGGATTTCTTCATCAAGATTCATTGAGTGATTTTAGGTGAACTTAATAAAAGATTTATGAGAAATAAATAGACAATAATTTAGTAATAATTTACCTTCTAAAGACAAAAAGACAGAACATTAATGTCTCTTTGTCATTTTAGATGTTTCAGGTCTTAAAGATCCAGTCTGTTATTTACAATTCAATATAATCTAACACAACATAAAACTCATTTCTACTTTCACTGATGATTTTTTTAAAGTACCACCAATGTGGCTGCTAAAAAAACTTTGTAAAGAATATATCAAAACCATATCCCATATATTAAGCTCTTTCACTGTGTTGTTTTCAAGTAATGACTGCTTAAAGAACAAAGTAAACACATATTTTAGACATGTTTGATGAAATTTGGTGTTGAATTAAATACTTTTCTTCCATTAGTAACTTGGATTGCTCTAAAATCAAAGAGTAAAAGTACTTCCTATTGCATGCCCATGTAGTCCAGAGTGTATTCTCTGCAGTTGTTTAAGTTTCATGTGGTACTAATGGAAGAAAATTGTTTTACTGGACATCAAATTCATTGACCAGTCGATTTCATTTCATTTTAAGTCTCGCGCCATGCATTCATGACCCCTGACCTCTGCTGATTAACACAGTTCTATTATTACACATCTGCTTCATTCATGAAGCACAAAGAGGCATTTCTGACCTCATGTTTCCCGTTTCCCTCAAATGATGCTGAAGGGAAAATAGGAACACGTGAAGACGCTCAGGCGGCCTCCTTTAACGCGCAGCATTTACCGTAAAGTTATGAGGACAGGCGCACTTCGAATTCTGGAGCGTTTTTTTCTGTTTCTGTCAGGAATGTTCACTCCCCCAGACAAACCCCTGTCCCTCCTCGAACTCTCTGTTCATTTTTCAGACCTCTCTTCATCCATTCTCACTCTCTCAGTCTGAAAATGCTCCTACCTTGATGCGCCATGACGCCTCCCCGTGTTTGAACGCCGCACCTGAGTGAGTCACTTCCTGTTTTTAAAGCAGGTAATCTTGCGCCAACTCTTGGTCACATGACTAGGTGGGTCCAGATGAAAAGCCTGATTTTGTGCAGGGAGCAGGGCCGCCCATAGACGGGGATAAAGGGCTCTCGGGGGCCCAGCCTCAAAGACATTTACCCACCTTTTTGAAAGTATAAATGTAATTGACCTTTTTTTAAATAATTACATAAAGACATTTGGACTTCACTTCCTGCTCCAGCACGGTTTATTGAAGTGAATATCTTCCAGAAAGGGCCCCTAAAGGCTCTGTCAGGGGCCCAGCTTTTTCTTTATGCAGCCCTGGCAGAGAGTAATTCTATAAATATGAATAAAATGTCTTAAACATGAAGATTAAAAGAGCTGGTAGACTGATGGAGGGGCTGATGTGGCCCCACATCACTTCATATCATTGAGTATTTCATTGACAGGTTTGTAGTAAATATACATTTGTAGTAAATATAGGTTAGTAGTCAATATCATACTCATATTTATTTATAAACAGAAAACAGCTCTTGCGTTCACATATACGAATCTGCTTAAAGAGCTAATTCATTCTTGAACTTCACTGAATAATCTTTCTGATCAAAGTGTCATAAAACACAACAAACATGTTTAAATTTCACTTTCACTGCATCAGATCTTTTCAACAACTTCAAATCGAACCATAGATATAATTTATTCATTTACATTTTTCACTTTTAGAACATCCCGATTCACCACTGAAACTCTGTGTGAAGAAGCTCTGCTGCCCCTGGTGGTGTGGGGGCGCCATCACACCCACAACCTGCTTTTCCATTGTTTTGAAGTAGAGGCTCAGATTTATTAGGCATCAATCAATCAATCTTTATTTGGATAGCAACACTTGTTATCTCAGTAACTTAAGAATAACTTTTCAAATGTAGGACCAACAGATTGAGAAACTCCTTTGTCCCTCAAGACATCAGACTGTACAACTCCTCACTAGAGGGGAGGAGGAGTGACAGGAAGACAGAGGATGGGAAGGAGCAGCAGCCAGCCTGTACCACTATATTTTTATATTTTTATTTATATTTACATTTGTGTATATGTATTAATACTTTTATTTAGATCCATTTTTTCTTTTTTATATATATTTTTATCTGTAATAATCAACTGCTACTGATTCTTAATTTCCCTGAGGGAGGATTTCCCCAAGGGATAAATAACGTACAATCTAATCTAATTTAATCTAAAACACACAAATGCATCCAGAGATTGATCCATCCAGGCAGAGACAAAGGGACTAAAAAAGGATTTAGGATAGCAACAAATCCAAAAGTCCAGATCATAAATCTGTCCTCATCACATTTGTCTTTAACATAAATTTATTAAAGGTGGCATCTCAGTGTCAGAGGGACCTCACGTCTATATGGCTGAAAAGAAAGTTACTATGGGAGTCAAATCAACCATGGACAGAGAGATCAGTCTGATTACATTAATATCAATCAATCAAAGTTTATTTATATTGCACAGTTCAGACAAACTGAATTACAGCTCAAATTGCTTTAGACAAAAAAAGATTGAAAAAAGACATATATACATATACATCCATATGATAATCACTTTCTTTAAACCACTGAGCAAATAAACACTCAGCAGAGGTCCGTCTACTAAGAATATTCCTCTGGAGTTGTCATGAATAGTTGGTAGGATGTCAAGAGGATTTGGAGGCTAATGCATACAAGAAAAAGCAAAGCAATAAAACCAAGAAACATCAGACTTATGAATAAAATGCTTAAAGGAGACTTATCATACTTGTTTCTCCTTTTCACTTTGCCAGACTAGGATGCCTGTAAAGCATTTCTGCCCTCAGTACAAGTCATTTAGTTCCTTCATTGCCCCACAATAGCGTTCTCAAAATCCTCATTTTAGGCCATTATCAAGCTCTCGTTGAAATGCTCGGTTCTCAGGCTGACCTACAGTAACCTCGCAGCGTCACAGCCCTTTGTGCTCTGATTGGTCAGTTCTATCAGAGCTGCCGAGGGGGTAGAGCCAGCCTGTCCTTCTTCTTCTACTGTATTTTCCGGCAGGCTCAAAGCAGTGACCGCGTATTGAGTCCCCCTACAGGCCAGAGCTGGTAATGGGTTAGTGTGAGCTAGGGAGCTATATACTGCTGCTTGATGGATGTGTTCCTCACTGATGGTTGTGAGGCTAATGGACATCACAGAGGAGGAAGTGTTTTATCAGATTACTCCAATAAAAGAAATGTAGCTCGTGTCGTCACGACGATTTAAATCTCGCGGGTCATCTCGCAATGACCTATTTTCAGAGGCAAAAAAAAATCCCATTCTAGGATATCAGAAAAAATGCAATATCTCATTTTTTGAAAATTAAGGGGGTGTAAGGTCTTGTTTTCAAAATTATTATATTATATGTAAGTATTAAATCATGCATCAGCATGATATGTCTCCTTTAAAATACATTTATGCAAATACATTAAAACATGTTGAAAGATTAAAATTAAACCTTAAATGAATATAATCTGCAGAGGAATGATGTTGATTAATGTAGCAGCATCTATCTGAACTGCTGTTAAAATGGTTTAACTGGTCTAAAAGTCTGAACTGATGTTACATGATGTTTCTGATCCTGATGCAGAGGAACGACGAGCCATGAGCTGCTGCAACTAAAAATCAAACATATCATTTGTCAGCAGAGTTTCCAGTCTACACCTCGGATTCTCCACAAAATCATGCAGCAGCTTCACTCCTGAATCCTGCAGCTTGTTTCCTCTCATCTCCAGCTCTCTCAGGTGGGAGGGGTTGGACTTCAGAGCAGAGGCCAGGTGAGCACAGCTGATCTGCGTCAAACTGCAGTACATCAATCTGAGCAGGGACCAAATAATACAGCTTTAGAAAACAATGGCTGTGGTCGAATAGTCATTTTTGCTCTGTTAGGAAGGTTCCTAACAGAGTGAACTGATCGAGAAGAAGTTTGTGGTGAGAGCTGTTAGAATAGTTTAAATGCCTAGAAAAGGTGACTCAATGCTTCCTTTATCTCCTTTAGCATAGGATACACCGGACCATCCTTTACGAAAGGAGAGGAGAATATTCTATCCCACAATTCTCTGCGGCAACAGCTTTTATAAACAGCGCATTTTCCGACTGCTTCCGAATTCAACCAAATAAGGACAAACAAATCCCTCAGACCATGTGAGTTCCCTCTGCTGTTCATCCTTTCTAAAGTTTACCAAAACCTGCCTTAACTTTCTAGTAGTCTGATTCTCTGAAGAGAGCAGGATATGAGACATTTGTTGTTGATTATATTTTAAACTTGGTTCAATATGAATCATTTGTACTCTATTAGATTGTGGTCTTAATAGTTTGTGCCTTTCTTTCATTCAGTTCATTTATTTTCATGCACTGATTGGTGTTCATGTTGATAATGAGAGGACAGATTCATTTACATCCTCACTTCAACATCGGTTATGTACACGTCATTTTTACCAGGTTATTATGTTCAATGTTGTCTGAAAGGGACACTGTCATGATATATGATGCGTCTTTTGTAGTCCACCTTCTGAAAATTGTAGTTACACCACTACAGTGACATCCACAGTCATACGATGACATAGTGTTCTAAAAGTGTAGTCTGATTCTCTCTGCACAGTAGTTTTCTTTTCCTAACTCCTTCTGAATTCTCCTTTCGCCTTTTCTTAACCTCATGACGTTTTCCATCAGGGTTAAAGGGATAGTTCAGTATTTTTGAAGTGGGGTTGTATGAGCTCCATATGGTCACTAAGGACAGTAGATACAGTAGAAAGTTCTCTCCTCTCCACCAGAAAACCACAGACAGTGACCATCGGTGACGAAGAAAAAGACGCTAATGGAAAAGTACCGTACCGGAGTTAAAGGCTATTTTCTTAAGAGTACGCTACATATACATTTTTTGAAGTGCATAAACCTTTCGGAAATATAAAGTGTATCCGGACTAAGCCGACTCACGCCGTGTCCCTCCGCTAAATCACTCCGCCGTAGTTAGCTAGCGGCTTTGAATGGCTGTTTTAGACTAATTAAAAGCACATTATAAGACAAATATTGCTGAGATGGGTTTTTGTGATGCTTCCCATGATTCAGAAACAGATGTGCATCGTGGAGAACTCAGTTTTCACCGTATTCCTCTGCGTAACGAGGGCATTCGGTTACACAGTATAGTGAATGCATCTCTGTCACCTGTTAGCTGACAGATTGTTATGATCAACAAACAGCCTCCTCCACTCTGCTTATTTGTCTCTGACAGATCATTATTACTTACTTTGAGCAGAAACTGTCATTAGGTCCTTCAGGTCTGGGACATTTTTCCAGTTTATCTTTGGGAAATTGAAGTATGTCCACAAAACTCCAGGAAAGGAAAGTCTGTTTGACGAGTAATATCGCCATCAGTTTCACCTATTCCCAGGTCAAACATTCGTTTATTTATGTCTCTATCCTGATGTCCAGGGTCCATGGATGTTTCCTTTGTATTCCTCTCTGTCGGTTCTTCACCATCTTTAGCGACTCGTCCTCTGTAAAGTCCGGTTCATACAGGTATCCTCTTGAATCCAAAGTGAATGAGACTTCATCGGCGCTGTCATAATAATCCCTTTTTTAATTTCCTGCATTGTCTCTTCCTCACGCCACTGACAGTCAAAACAGAAGAATTACGATACTTGATAAAAGTTATACGAAGCTACAGGCAGCATCTGAAGCCTCTAGCATGTATGTTTTGGTCAGCTGAGAGGGGGGGACTGATTTAGCAGAGGGACACTCTGCCCCCCCTCTCAGCTGATCAAAACAATAGCACGCAGAGTAGAGGAGGCTGTTTGTTGATCATAACAATCTGTCAGCTAACAGGTAACAGAGATGCATTCACTATACTGTGTAACCGAATGCCCTCGTTAGGCAGAGGAATACGGTGAAAACTGAGTTCTCCATGATGCACATCTGTTTCTGAATCATGGGAAGCATCACAAAAACCCATCTCAGCAATATTTGTCTTATAATGTGCTTTTAATTAGTCTAAAACAGCCATTAAAAGCAGCTAGCTAACTACGGCGGAGTGATTTAGCAGAGGGACACGGCGTGAGTCGGCTTAGGTCCGGATAAACTTTATATTTCCGAAAGGTTTATGCACTTCAAAAAATGTATATGTAGCGTACTCTTAAACTGTGGTATTATTTTTTGATTTGAATTCTTGTAGGCGGAGAAAATAGCCTTTAACTCCGGTACAGTACTTTTCTATTAGCGTCATTTCTTCGTCACCGATGGTCACAGTCTGTGGTTTTCTGGTGGAGAGGAGAGAACTTTCTACAGTATCTACTGTCCTTAGTGACCATATGGAGCTCATACAACACCACTTCAAAAATACTGAACTGTCCCTTTAAGGAAAAGTAGATAGGAAAGGACTTAGGAGGTGACTATTCGACCGCAGTCAATGTCTCCTCACTGACAGTCTAACCTGCCTTATTTGTTCATACTGCCACCTAGTGGACATACCACAGAAGAGTATCAGAGCCATGTTAGATGGAGAAAATTATTTTGGGAAAGTCGACATTCAAGTTGAAATTTCGAGAATAATTGTTAATAATATTTTTGTGATAAATGTCGAAATGTTGAGAATAAAGTCGAAAAACACATGTATGTCGACTTAATTCTAAACATTTTATTTGACATGTCGACTTTTATCACAAGACTGTTCAACTTTATTCTCAAAATTTCTACTTTACTGTCAAAATTTTGACTTTAATGACAACCCCCCCCCCCCCCCCCCAAAAAAAAAACATAGCCCTAATACTCTTCCAATTAAAAACATATGTATGCTTTATATAATAGATTAGATTATATTAGAATAGATTAGATTAGGTACACTTTATTAATCACTTTTGGAAACTCCCTCAGGGAAATTAGGATTCAAATAGCAGATGTAAAAAAGTAGAAGAAAGATCATTTAAAAATACAGAGATATAAAAATATGATTAAATCTAAGACAGGAATGAATGAATTAAAAAAATAAAGTCAAAAATTGCAATAATTAAATAAAAAAAAAAAATTATAAACTAAACAAACATGGTACTGGCTTAAATATATCTATTTACTGTATTTCAGCACAGATTTTTATGGAAGAGTATTAGAGCCACCCGTGAGAAAAAAAAATGAGAGGGGGTAGAATTTTTTTTTTCCATCATGCACTTCGAGAAAAAAGTCGAAATGTCGAGAAAAAAGTCGGAATATAATGGCGAGAATAAATTTGAAATAGGACGTCGAGAATAAAGTCGATGTCGAGAATAAAGTTGGAATATAATGGCGTGAATTAGTTGAAATATGTCGTGAAAAAAGTTGACCTTTTGAGACAACCAGCACACTGCTTCTACAAAATGTCGTCCAGATAGATGAATTAGTGAAATTATACTTCGAACTCGGCTTTAATAACAAAGAAATACTTTCTCTATTCGCCCATTACGGAGCCCTGTAGGTGTCAGGGTGCATTTTCTGAGCAGCCACTTCCAAGCCATGTAAATTCACTGTCGTTAAGAAAGCACCAAACCGGAAGTCCAATTGTGCAGCATCCGGAAGTTTCAAAATAAAATACAATGCAGGGACTCACTTTATTAATCCCGTTCCCTCACTTTATTATAGTGAGGTAACGCTTTAATAGCTCGTGTCGTAACTATAGAAGGCGTTCCCTCGCATTAATAAATAAGATAAAATATTAATATTTTATTATTAATACTAAAATAAAAATATTCTGCACCCTGACATCTCCGGGGCTCCGACTCCATAGTGGACTAAAAGAGAAAGTATTTCTTTGTTATTAAAGCCGAGTCCCAAGTATAATTTCACTAATTCATCTAACTGACTGGATGGCATTTTGTAGAAGCACTGCGCTGGTTGTTAGTCTCAAAAGGTCGACTTTATTCTCAACATTTTTCATTCTCGACATTTTATTTTATTTATTTATTTTTTTTATTAAGCTTGAGCAGATACAGGTCTTAGGAATACAGTATGATTCTGAGAACCTATTGTAGCATCAGGGAACATTGAGATCCAAAGGAGAGTTGGAGCTTTCATGACCTCTGACCTCTTCCTTGGTCCCCTGCTCTGTGAGAATAACACCTCCACGTCATAAATTGAGGTCCGGTTCCTGTTTTCGTGACCACCAAGCGACCCACCATCTGCATTTGCTATGACAAAGCTCTATCTGATTTAGGATAACCTCCGACACGTTGGGGGGAAATCAAGCAGTATGTGATTCGCCGAGACCCCGACTGGCGTCAGTCAGTCCCTGAGATTCCTCTCTGAACTGTTTCTCACCTGGTTCTAATTTACAGGCCTTTCACACTTCACCAACTTGTGTAAACAATCCTGATCCCCCTTACCTCCTCGAAAGGCCTGGCGTACCAGCTGCAGGCCGTAAATAACTTCAATTGATCTCTTGAGACCTGAAATCTCCTGTTGGCTCCCTAAACCCTCCAGATAACTTCTGATTGCAGAATTGACTTTATGGAACTGATATCAGAGTTCTAAGACCTAAAAGGTGTACTCAGGGTGTGATGTACATTCCAGTGTACTTTGAATGAACTGTCTACCAGGTCTAGTTATAGAGATAACCTACTAGAATTGAATAAAAAGCCAAATCTAATTGATCTGTGAATTTTCTTAAAAGACCAACAGCTCCACCTAGTGACTTTTCTCGGTATGACACAATCCTGGACGTGCGCTGCCTCGGTTGCCGAATCTAGGGATAATGTAATCAATATGTGTTGCTATGTATTTTTAACAGTGCCTATCACGTAATGGTAGTTGTCCATAGTTATACACAACCCTGTGTTCTTGATTCACAGCAAGCCTGACAATAACCGAGTTATAGTTATTTTTTGTGTGTGTTTTTCTTTAAATGCATTAGAATTGTTTGATGTCACCATCTTGTCATTTGTGCATGTGGTTTGAGACCTAATACTTATGGTGAGTTGAGTGATATGAGTAATTCGTCGGCAAACTTAATTATTACTTAATAATAATAGTTATAGACGAGAATCGGCATATGATGTCACTATACGCCCACTCCGTGGGTGCCTTATAACTGAGAGCGCGACCCTCTCTTCCCTCTCTCGTTTTCGCTGTCTTCATCGCTGTAATCACTCTTTCCTTCCGTTACTTTTTCCTCGTTACTTCGTTTTGACTACACCGCTAGGCCTCTGTCTTATAGGCACGTGTAGTTTCTTTTCTTATGCTGAACGCGCATACTTTTATTCATTTTTATTAGAGAGCAACCTTGATCCGCAGATTAACAACTTTTTATATTCAAATTTAATTTTGGAAATCTGAGTATCTAAATCCTCATCAAAAGCCTGCACAGCATTATTTTGATTTTGATCCTTTTGATCTCGCATAGTCGTCTGTGAGACATCGTTAACCTGGCCAGTGACGGTGTTTAAAGATACTTCTGCGGATCAGGTTTTTAATCTTCTCGTCAAAACCCTTTTGAGAGTTTCTGAGCCGCGGCCCACTTCAAAGTCTTCAAAGTCTACGCTTGCCAGAGGCCTCTGATCGAACTGCCGAAGGATCCGTGGGGCGCTGGTTGGGCTCGGACCACAGACCTGCCGTTTGGCTTCCCAAGCTGAACCAACCCGAATCAACTTGATCCACAGCGGTCTGACGTGAGCCACCCGTAGCCTGGACCTTCCGAACCTCAGAGAGAACCACGAGTCTTCTACGACCAAGTAGGCAAACGTTACTTTGTACTTAAAAGGAGGTTTGATGCGCTCTTAAACTTAAAAGTGTTCTGACATTTAGATTGATTCAATCCAAATTCTCTCCAAAATTCCTCACAGATTTTCGTATAGGTCATATATTCTTTAGGCATATACACTCACTCACCATCGTTTTATGCTTCCTGGTTTCTATTCAATTTATTGTTTATTCTTATTTCATCTATAATCTCCCATTTATTTTCATGCATTGTAACCATTTTCATTTTAATAAATTTGTGATTATTGATTTTAAACTCACTGTCTGTTAGTGTTCTTCAGAATTCAGTGTCCCTGAAGCGAGAATTCTGCCTTAAGATTTTGAGATTGATGAACTTGATTTGATTAATTTACTTTATTTAAGGGAATTAGATGGGTAATTAATTAATTAAATTAAGGTTTGCCTTATTAAAAGGCTGGTGCCCCCAACGAGAACAATACAGTGAATTGTTAATTAATAATAATTCATAATTTAACAACTAAATCTTTCAGATTTGACGCTGCCAAATTTCTAATCGCTACACTATCAATGATCTGCAGCTACTCAGTCCGGAGCATGTAAGCAAAATGTTTGACGATATAATGTCCTTGAGCTTAAGGATTACAGTCACAGGCTGAGGAGGTGTTTGTTCAGCCTCCTCTTAAAGGCGTGAATACCCTTTGGTGTAATCTCTCCGACGACTTCAGGAGGAAGGCTGTTCCATACTGTGGTGGCAGAGTGGAGAAAGCTCCTGTCGAGGCATTTGGTGTTTGACTTGGGGATCTCCAGAGCGTGGCTTGGTTGAGTCTTCCGGGTGATGCGACCTGGGATGTGGGGTGGGGGTAGCAGTGCTTTGAGATCTGCTGGGCAGCTGGGAATGTGCATCTTATACAGAACAGTTGTTGCTGCAACCGCTCTACGATGACTCAGCTTGCTGATGCCATACTGTCGTAGGGCAAGGTCCTCATCCGCCTCAATGATTTTTAAGGCCTTTTTTTGAATAGTGTCCAGCTGCCCAAGAATGGTCTTTGTTTAGGGATGCAGCTACCTCGGGCCCATTTGATGATTTCACAGGTGTGAAGATGGTGGAGCCGTCCACAAACAAGAATAAGTTGTTATCACACTGTTCCACAATGTCATCAATGAAGATGGAGAATAGTATTGGGCCTAGAATTGAACCCTGGGGTACAGAGGCATTGATGGGAAGTGGTGAGGAGGACTGACCAGAAAGCACAACTTTGATGAATCTTCCTTGGAGGTAGTTCCGTAGCCAGGTGTGTAGCTTTCTGGTGACACCCTTGGACGAGAGCTTAGCACAAAGGCCATCGTGCCAGACCCGGTCAAAGGCACCCTTGATGTCCAGTGCGACTGCGTACACTTCGCCGCCTTTGTCGAGGATGTTGTTCCACACCTAGGACAGAACTGTGAGGAGGTTTGCTGTGCTGTGGTTTGGTCTGAACCCATATTGTTTGTTGGAGATGAGGTTGTGGCGGAGGAGATATTTCTGTAGTTGTTTTTGAACAGAGGATTCCATCACTTTGCTGATGGTGCTGAGCAGGGATATGGGGCGGTACATTGATGGATCTGATTTGAAGTCTCTTTTATGGAATCGGGATCACCCTAGCAGTTTTCCATTGGTCGGGGACAAGCCTATTTCAACTTTATTCTCACCATTATATTCCAACTTTATTCTCGACATTTCGACTTTATTCTCGACATCCTATTTCAACTTTATTCTCACCATTATATTCCGACTTTATTCTCGACATGTCGACTTTTTTCTCGAAGTGCATGATGAAAAAAAAATTCTACACCCTCTCATTTTTTTTTCTCACGGGTGGCCCTAATACTCTTCTGTAGATTTTAAAGTGGTATCTGACCTCAGAATTTTCAGTCTACACCCCGGCTCCTTCAGAAAACCACATAGCAGCTTCACTCCTGAATCCTGCAGCTTGTTTCCTCTCAGGTCCAGCTTTCTCAGGTGGGAGGGGTTGGACTTTAGAGCAGAGGCCAGGTGATCACAGCTGATCTCCGTCAAACTGCAGAGAGCCAATCTGAGCAGGGACCAAATAATACAGCTTTAAAAAACAATGTCTCCTCACTGACAGTCTATCCTGCCTTGTTTTTTCATACTGCCACCTATTGGACATACTACAGAAGAGCATTAGGGCCATGTTAGATGGAGAAAATTATTTTGGGGAAGTTGGCATTCAAGTTTACATTCAGAATAAATTGAAATTTCTAGAATAAAGCTTAAACGTTAACAATAAAGTTGAATAACAATTTTGTGATTAACGTCATAATGTTGTGAACAAAGTCGACATACAATATACAGCGACATTTCAATTTTTTTGTCGACATGTCGACTTTATTTTGACATTTCAACTTTATCAAGAAATTGTTATTTAATTTTATTCTCAAATTCTTCAGCGGACATTAGCTCAGTTGGTAGAGCGTCCGCCCCTTGTACGGGGGCTGCCCACCCCCAGCAGCGGCTGTAGGTTCGAATCCCAGCCTCAGCCCTGTGCTGCATGTCATTCCCCCTCTCTTCACCCACTTTCCTGTCACAACTTCAGCTGTCCTATCAAATAAAGGCAATAAAAACCCCCAAAAAATAACTCAAAAAAAAAAATGTATTCTCAAATTATGATTAATGTCAACTTCCACCAAACTCTTTTCTCCATCTAACATGGCCCTAAATACTCTTCCATCAAAAAAAAAAAAAAATTAAGTATGCTTTATATAATGTAATAGATTAGATTAGATTAGATTAGATACACTTTATTAATCCCTTTGGGAAACTCCCTCAGGGAAATAAGGATTCAAATAGCAGATACACAAAAAAAAAGTAGAAGTAAGATAAAGAAAAAAATATATGGATAAAAAAAGAATACATCTAAGAAATGAATGAATTTAAAACAAAAGGAAATAAAAATAAACTAAAAAAAAATTGATAAAGAAAATAAAATGAATAACTAAAAATCATGGTACTAGTTTAAATTTATCACATTTATCTCAGCACAGATTTTAAACATGGTATCTGACCTCAGAGTTTCCAGTCTACACCCCGGCTCCTTCAGAAAACCACACAGCAGCTTCACTCCTGAATCCTGCAGCTCGTTTCCTCTCAGGTCCAGCTCTCTCAGGTGGGAGGGGTTGGACTTCAGAGCAGAGGCCAGGTGATCACAGCTGATCTCCATCAAACTGCAGTAAGCCAATCTGAGCAGAGACCAAATAATACAGCTTTAGAAAACAATGTCTCCTCACTGACAGTCTAGCACAGGGGTGGGCAACTGGTGGCCCAGGGGCCATATGTGGCCTTTCACCTCACTCAATGCACAGCACACCAGTTATCCCCCCCCCCCCCCCCCCCCCCCAAAAAAAAAAAAACCTGGAAAACAAAACAACAGTTGCTGATTTGATTCATCAGGAGTAACCAGTACCACGTCATGCATAAATTCAGATAGGTGATAAAATATTTTCTCTAACTTTAGATTGCTGCTACATGCTTTGTTTTTTACAAGTGATTAAACTTCTTACTATGCTATGACTGTAGCTCTAAATATATCTCATGAGGCTGTGGTGGAAATTTTGCATACATTTATTATTTACTTGATCAATTTTGTAACTTCAACTGTACTGCTTTGTGAATGACCTGATGACCTCTCCCGTTTCACCCCCACTGTAAAAATCCCCCTCTGGGCACAGAGGTCAGGAAGACATCTGGAATAACACTGGAGATTACACCTAGAAGTAATCTCCTGAGGAGAATCTCCATCTGTTTAATTGTGACAGTTGATAAGGAGTTCTGTGATGTTTTCTCTCCTTCTCCCAAAGCCAGAGTTCTCCTTGAGATGGTATATTAGGCAGAGTCACATTTGTGTCAGTGAGACAATACTCTGAACGGCTCTCTGCCATGTGCTTCTCTGTATTGTCTCCTTCTCATGAGCATAAAGACTTGGTGCATTGCTATCTTTTCAGTCTTGTTTTTTTACTCTCCATAAGCAGATCATAATTTCCTCAACAAGGCATAAAAATATAATTTATAGTATAAACTGTGTCTTCCTACAGTATACAGCAGTAAATATCGAATGAGTTGGCTTGTAACTTCTGCGCGGTAATGACAGCTAAGATAAAACTGGTGTAAATCAGGTCCAGTTCAAATGTGTGCTCTCACGGGCCAATGAAGCGGGCCAACGGACGCAGGCAAATTCCAAGTTTGACAAACGACATTTATTGAAGTTACACTAGGTGAACAATAACAAACGGGAGTTGCTTTGTGTCGCGATGCCCAAAAACAACTGAAGCCCAAGATGATGTATGCATTTTATATAGCCTGATGGGGGGATTCCCCCGTCTTCCCAAAGGTTCCTCCCTATCTTCCTTAGGGCGTTTTCACTCCAACCATATTTAGTGCGCACCAAAGAAGTTTTGGCCCAGGTTTTGGTACGTTAGTGTCAATGGGAATGCAACCACCGCCCTTTGGTGTGCACCAAATCAGCTGGTCTGAGACCTCCATGAAGGGGTGGTCTGGATCTGCTCCATCTCCCTACATTTGGTGCGGTTTCACTGGTGTGAAACAAAGTGGTCCAAACCGATCTGCTTTTGATGCATTACTTCCTGTTAATCCCGCGGTTGAATCTTTTGCTTACTCAATTTGTAGATTTGTTTATTCTGGTTGAAGATTACAATGATTTACGAGGGTCCAGAAGGTTGCTGATGCCGTCTCAAACACGATAAAAAAACACATTTGAAGGAAAATGTAGAAGAGAGTGAAACGTAAACGTTGGTTGTTCGGTGTAGGAAATGGTTGTCATGGTCGTCTCTTCTTCGTTCTCCGTAGCAGGTTTGGTAACCAGTTAAGTGCATATTTCCCCCTGCTGTTTCAAACTGAGTAAATACACAAGTGGGTCTGGGCACACTTTGATATTGCCAGTGTGAATGCAAGCCAGCGGGGGAGAGGGAGGGGGCGAACCCATGGCGAACCGTGCCATGGCACGGTTCGAAACAAGTGGACCTAATGTGAAAATGCCCTTAGATGGTCACATTCTTTTGGTTCTTCATTACAAAGGTGTAATTTCCCCTCTTGTAGGCCTAAATACACTTCCATGGAGTCCAACCTTTTTTTTTTGACCGTTAAGTTAAATGTGTGGTATTACAGTCATTATTTTATTGTCTGCTCAAAATGGTTGAATTGATCCAAAACGGCTTCCCCTTTAGGCCCAAATATAGGGATGGAAATCGAAAACCAGTTCCAGTTGAGAATCGTTAACAGCTCAATCAAAGAATCAATATCATTACTCTTATCCTTATCAATTCCCTTATCAATTCCTTCCACTGACAGGGTTCAGAAGCATCAATATTGTAGCTTAAAGTGATATTCCGGGATTGAACAAGTTGGGTGCTATCACGAGGGTTAGGGCAGAAATTACCTCTACAGCAGTGTTTCTGTGGAGAAGAAACCCAGGGCGCTAGGACCTAACTCCCTCTTCATGCTTCGCATCTGCTCGTCTGCTGAATCCGCTGTAGTCAGACAGGGCCATATTTTACTTGACCAAAAACACAAATAAACGGACTCCCACCGAAAAAGTCTGATATCGGTCTGCATTCACGCTTTATTTAGAGAATTTTCAGCGCGTTACTTTCACACAAAAACACCGCTAAATAAGGCTCTAGTTCGTATAGCGCCGTGAAAGCGGACTCAGCGGATCCGCTGCACAACGCTGCAGGCTCTGATGCTCTGGCTGTACAGCGGAGCTGTTTCAGGCGCTATGCGAACTAGAGCCTTATTTAGCGGTGTTTTTGTGTGAAAAACGCTGAATTCTGTAAATAAAGCGTAATGCAGACCCAACTTGTTCTATCCTCAAGAATATCACTTTAATTTTCATTGCACCAACTACACAAACTTAAGTGAGTGGAAACACCAGCAACTTGCAGAAGCAGATATCTATGCTGTGACGTGTTTGACATTGTTGCCACTGAAAATCAGACCAACATTTGCCCACTCGCAAAATCTGCAGGAATCGATAAGGGAATCGTTAAAGAATTGGATCGACTAGCAGGATCTTTAACAGCATTGGTATTGATAAAATCTTATCAATTTCCATTCCTACCCAAATATGGTCGTGCTTTCCTGTCCCTCTCTGGGTACTGACTGAGCTGTTATGCAGGGAGATTTTTTAGTGCAGTACGTACTTTCTTAAAATACTTAGCTTATGTTTAGTAATTGTGACTTTAAACCATGAACTCCATTAGATATGTATTTAGGCTCTATGGTGTGGGTGATAATCTAGTTAGATAGTTAGTGCTCACAGCCGATGTCGATCAGAGTATAGGTAGTTTCTCTGACATTCCCCACATAGCTGTCAAGTGTCCTGTTTTGGCCATGAAACTACCGTATTGTCTCCTCTTTCCTGACGTCCTCCTGTATCAGTATTCTCCTGTAAATCTCCCGTGTGATGATATAATAATAAAAACATTCCTCTGCCTCTCCAAACTGAACTCTGTCTCTAGCCTGAAGGGGGCGGTAATGCTCCAAAATGATGGATAACAACCGTCATAAAACCGAAGAAGAAAAAGCCTCCTGAGAACATCCACCTTCAGTAGCTTGGGTGGCAGCTATCGCGAGATAAGAGCCAACAGAACAAACTTAGAAAAACAGAGTTTATATTAGATATTTTGTACACCTGTCTTAAAATGTGAGGGATACTGGAGCTTGGTTGGGGTTGTGGGACGGCTCACAGCGGTCTTCCCTTATTTCAAAGACAAAACTTGAAAGATAAGCTTTCTCCCGCGGGGTCTATTCCCTTGCTCGGCTGCACGCACCGAGTCTGTGCACGCTGGGAAAATGCACACGCAGCAGGTGGGCAGAATGGCGACTGGATTTGATTGGTTTAAAAACAGGTGTCCCAGCATGATTATTGGTTGAGGTTATCCATGTTTTACTCCTGCTGTAGATAGCGGAATTTTTTCACCCTACTTTAAGAACACATTATGAGTTGATTACCATCGGGTCGTAAAGACCCAATGGTTTAACCAGTATTACAATAAGTGTATCTAAATCAGATCGCAAACCCCAGCCTTAACAGAAGGGTACCAACATTTTTGTCTGCGTGTGAACATACCGTGCAGCAGACTGGTTTCAGCAGGGTAGTCAATAACCCCATTCACCTGCTGTTTCAAGCTGTAATGTTCCCTACGGTCACACGTGGCCTCACACAACTCCATCATATCAAATTCATCTCAGCACAGAGGGAAAGAAATGGTGTCTGACCTCAGAGTCTCCAGTTTACAGTCTGGATTCTTCAGAAAGTCACACAGCAGCTCCACCACTGAATCCTTCAGGTTGTTGTCACCCAGGTCCAGGTCTCTCAGGTGGGAGGGGTTGGACTTCAGCGCTGAGGCTAAAGAAGACCAGCTGATGTCTGACAAAGAGCAGAAGGTCAAACTGAAAATGAACACAGAGAAATATTTACTGCAGTGATCCTCCAAGGGGACATTCGACCTGGAGATGAGACTTTTCTCTTAGGGGTGTGTACTGTGTGTAGTTACATTGCTGCTGTTGTGGACATATGGAGCTTAAATAACTACAGTTACAAAGATTCTGACATTTCTCCAGCCCAGGGGTGGGAAACTGGTGCTCCAGGGGCCACATGCGGCCTTTTAGAGGCATTTTTTTATTTTTTAAAAGCCATTAAAAAACTTTGATATAATTTTGTCTCTAAATACAGTATATTTTACCAGGCCTTATATAGTATTAGTAAAAACTATATTTGGAAACAATGATCAAGGTAATTTATTTGTGCTTTAAAATCTGAGAAACATTCCTAATTTTGATGCATTTACAAGAAGCTTACATTGGATTTACTTAGGAGTCAGACTCACTAAATTGTGAAATTTTAAGTGTGTTTGAGTTAAAATATAATAATGTTAGTATAATGTTTTTTAAAGCTTTATATTTGCTTTTAATATCATTTTGCTAACAATTTGTAACAATGTGGCCCTCATATACAGAAAAAAAATGGATGCTGCCCTCCTGATAGTCAAAGTTGCCCACCCCTGCTCTAGCCCATTCCTTTATCATTACAGTTCCTGAATTTAACTTTAATCCAACCCTCAAGTATCAACACAAAGAAATGTGAATTTTCCCTCATTATGGACAAACCCCAGCCTCAGTCAATGAGCAGAGACCAACAAACCGGAACACAGTTTATGAACTCACTTCAGAGACTCCAGTCTACAGTGTGGACTCTCCAGTCCACCACAAAGAAGCTTCATTCCTGAATCCTCGTGATACTTTTCGCTTAGATCCAGCTCTCTCAGATGGGAGGGGTTGGACTTCAGAGCCGAGGCCAAAATCTCAAAGTGAGTGTTTGACAGTCCGCTGTCAGAAAGTCTGTGATGACAAAAACATCATGGAATTACTGCCATGTGGACCATCCTGATGATATGAAAGCCAATTTACCCACTTAAAAATGGAATTTAGGGAACAAAAAAGAAAAATAATTATTCATAATTATGAGAAAATCTATCATAATAATCAGATATAATGTCATAATCATGAGGAAAATAAGTCAAAAATATGAGATAGTCATAATTATGACAAAAAAAGCAAAATTATGTAATAAAAAGTTTATTTCATTAGAAAAAAGTCACAGTTATGAGTTAAAACGTCACTATTATTGGATATAAAGTCAAAATTATAAGATAAGTCATAATTATGAAATAAAAAGTTGAAATTATGAGACCCAATTTGCGCATGTTTATCATGTCCATAGACCATTTATTTTATTTCTCATAATTATGACTTTATATCTCATATTGAGTACTCTTTTTAATTTTTTTTTGTTGGTTCCCTAAATACTATTTTTTTGAAAGTGGAGGAATCGGGCTTCCATATGTTGATGCTTGTCCACATCAGGGATCATTTTTTTGTTTTTGTTTCTGATAATATTTTACAAATCTTCTTCTGCCACTTCATGAACACTTAAAGTAGGCTACACATATTTATGTAACATCACAAAAGATATGCTGGAATGGAAAATTCTAGACCCATTATTAAACTGTCCTAAAGTTAAAGTGAGGGCTGCAGTTAATTGATTAAAGGAGACATATCATGCTGATGCATGATTTAATACGTACATATAATAGAATAAATTTGAAAACAAGACCTTACACCCCCTTAATTTTCAAAAAATGAGATATTGCATTTTTTCTGATATCCTAGAACGAGATTTGATGCCTCTGAAAATAGGTCATTGCGAGATGACCGCGAGATTTAAATCGTCGTGACGACACAAGCTACCTTTCGTTTTCTTGGAGTAATCTGATAAAACACTTTCTCCTCTGTGATGTCCATTAGCCTCACAACCATCAGTGAGGAACACATCCACCAAGCAGCAGTATATAGCTCCCTAGCTCACACTCACTCATTACCAGCTCTGGCCTGTAGGGGGACTCAATACGCGGTCGCTGCATTGAGCCTGCCGGAAAATACAGTAGAAGAAGAAGGACAAGCTGGCTCAACCCTCTCGGCAGCTCTGACAGAACTGACCAATCAGAGCACAAAGGGCTGTGACGCTGCGAGGTTACTGTAGGTCAGCCTGACAACCGAGCATTTCAACGAGAGCTTGATAATGGCCTAAAATGAGGATTTTGAGAACGCTATTGTGGGGCAATGAAGGAACTAAATGACTTGTACTGAGGGCAGAAATGCTTTACAGGCATCCTAGTCTGGCATAGTGAAAAGGAGAAACAAGCATGATAAGTCTCCTTTAAGTTGTGGTTCATTTAAGTTACTGGTTTTCATGTTGAAGAAATTTTTGGAACTACTACCATGTTACAATACAAACAGTTGAGTGTTGTTTTGATATATATCTGTTAAATTTTATATATTGAGAAATAAATGTATATTGAAGAAAAATGAGATCCTAATATTAAAGGTGCTATGAGGAGAATTTATTGCCAGCGTAATGCTGCGTTCCTGTAACCTCGGAAATGGGAGTGACATCATCTCCCACTTATCGGCGTTCCAGTTAAAGTCAGAAAAAAACATGCCGATCTACCAGGCTATTGTTAGCTGTTGTTAGCACGCCCTGTGTTGTTGTATGAAGTATTTGATTATCACTATGGCAGCATTTTTGTAAATATAAATCTAGCAATACTATGTATACAGCTGATCTAGAGCGACACACCCCAGTCAGAAGAGCAAATAAATGGATTATTACAGGAGCTAAACAACTGTTCACACTGGGGGCATCCATCTTTGATTGACACATCGGGATGGTGAGGTTTCACCGAGTTCCCAGTAGGAAATTCTGACTTCGGGGACCTTCCAGTTTTAGTTTCCCACTCGGAACCCAGAAATTCCTACTTCTGACTACAACTTGAACGCACCAGAGACGTGAAGCCAAATGTGTTTGTTTGTAATGGTGAATGCAGCATGGATCTTTGTTGGAACTCTGCATTGCTTTACAAGTTCTTTTTCAACAACTTACAGGATGCAAAGCCACGAGGTAATGTATCTCTTTCTAGTTACGTAGTGGTAGTTTTTGATGTGTGACGACAAGCAATGCGGGGAAAAGTTATTATTGTAGTTGTAGACGGCTATATATCGCTACTTACAGCCCGGTGCTCTAAGACGTGTAATATAAATAATAACATAATATAAATTTGCTCTAGTTTTAATTGTCTAGTTCCCTGAAGTTGAGTATCCAGCCAGGTCCAGCCCTGTACGACCCGACCAGGAGGCTAAGGAATAGCATTTATAGATAACCTATTTAGATGCAGTCTCTTTAAACAAATTAACATTTAATACCCCATAAACACACTCAAAAGTACCAAAAATTGGTACCGTTGAGTACCGATACCAATTCCCAGGTACCGGACATCGATATGGTATTGGTTCAAATGTGAAAGGTACCCATCCCTAATCAGATCTGGACTTACCGAGCTTTTCTGCAGTTCCTCACCACTGGAATCAGTCTGAGTTTTCCTTGAGTGGAGGCATTGTACTTCTTTAAGTCCAGTTCATCCACAACCTCCTCTGACATCTGCAGCATGTAGGCCAGAGCAGAGCAGTCAAAGTCAGAGAGACGCTTCTTCAATCTGTTGTCTGATTTCAGGAGCTCTTGGATCTCCTGATGTACAGAGTGGTCGTTCATTTCTGTCAGACAGTGTAAAGTGTTGATGCATCTGTCAGGAGAGTCAATGAAGCTTATCACCGCTTTGAGGAACTTAATGACTCTTTGAATGATATCTGGGCTGTTGTCTGTTTGGCCCAGAAGTCCTTGTAGGAGTCTTTGGTTAGACTTCAGTGAAAGGCCATGAAGAAAGCGGACAAAAAGGTCCAAGTGACCGTTCTCACTGAAAAGAGATTTCTGCAGGGCTTCCCTCAGGAAGTCTTTCAAAGATGCATGACCCCAATTCTCCTGCCTTTGTAGGAAAGCCTGGAGTATTTCAGTGTTTCTGTTTGTGAAGCAGTGGAACATGTAGACTGCAGCCAGGAACTCCTGAACACTCAGGTGAATGAAGCAGTAGACTGTCCTCTCAAAGATCACGCTCTCTCTTTTGAAGATCTCAGTACAAACTCCTGAGTGCACCAAAGCTTCAGTGACATCCAGACCACACCGCTCCAGATCTTCTTGGTAGAACATGATGCTTCCTTTATCCAGATGTTCAAACGCCAGCCGCCCAAGCTTCAGGAGAACTTCCCTATCAGAGTCCATCAGCTCCAAAGACCTCGTGTCCTGACCCTCTTTGTACTTGTGCTTCCTCCTCTTCATCTGAACCAGCAGGAAGTGTGAGTACATGTCGGTCAACGTCTTTGGCAGCTCCCGTCTTTGTTCTGTGGTCATCATGTGCTCCAGAACTGTAGCTGTGATCCAGCAGAAGACCGGGATCAGACACATGATGTGGAGGCTCCTGGATGACTTGATGTGTGAGATGATCCTGCTGAACAGATCTCCATCTCCAAACCTCCTCCTGAAGTACTCCTCCTTCTGGGCATCAGTGAAGCCTCGAACTTCTGCAATCCTGTCAACATATGATGGAGGGATCTGATTGGCTGCTGCGGGGCGGGACGTGATCCAGATGAGAGCAGATGGGAGCAGATTCCCCTTGATGAGATTCACCAGCAGGGTGTTCAGCTGAGATTTCTGTGTGACATCGGACACGGCCTCAGAAGAACCAAAATCCAAGGACAGCCTGCTTTCATCCAAGCCGTCGAAGATGAACAAAAGCTTACAGAGAGCAAGAGTCTCCGCGGTTAGCCCCTTTAAAGTTGGATGGAAAACCCAGAGAAGATTAAGAAGACTGTAACTCTCATTTCTGATCAAGTTCAACTCCCTGAATGAAAGCAGAACCACCAGCTTGATGTCTTGGTTCTGCTGACCTTCTGCCCAGTCCAGAGTGAACTTCTGCACTGAGAACGTTTTTCCAACACCAGCAACGCCGTTGGTCATAACCACTCTGATGGGTTCCTGTTGGCCGGGGAAGGCTTCAAAGAGTTCATGGGGCTTGATTGGAGTCTCATGGATATTTTTCTTGTTTGCTGTTTCAAGCTGCTGAACTTCATGTTGAGTGTTCACCTCTTCGCTCTGCCCCTCTATGATGTAGAGCTCAGTGTAGATTCTGTTGAGGAGGGCTCTGCTTCTTTCTTCACCCGATCCTTCAGTCACACATTCACATCTCTTCTTCAGACTGGTCTTATGTGCATCCACAACCTCCTGCAGGCCTCCTTTAGACAACGACAGAGACAAAAACAGCATCATGACCATTGTTATATTGTTTATAGGACTCAAGAAAGAACACACCTTTCCCCTCTCCATTTCTAGCCCATTTCATAACATGCTCATGTTTCCATTTTTGCATAAAGATTTTACAAATCTGAAGAGAATTTTATCTGTTAAAAGGCCCAAACAAGAAAATAAAAAATCAGGCATTGAACTGTTTTAATTGTACACTATGTGCTGTGCTCTGATAATTCCAACACTCATAACCATTCTGTCCCACCACCGACCTAGAATCTAGTCCTCCAAGACAGAGATCTGATCAAACGTGATCGAACAAAATGGACTACTTTTGACAGAATAATCCTGGACGAACAAAAAGAAAAGACTGTGGGAAAAAGACTGCATGAACACGTGAGCCGTTCCTCCATTCTGAGCTCTACCCAACTTTATGCTTCAGGTCAACCATGTTTGTTTTTATTTATACCTTCTTCCTTGTTTCTCAGTGCGTATCTTGATTGGCTACATTCATGTCACAATTCATGGAGTCATGAGTCTGTTGCTTTCCTCACACATGAAGATTTTGGTTGTAAATATTGAACAAGTTAAATATTAACGATTGTCTGCCCTGACGTGTTTCGGAGGCGATTATCAGGACAAATTGACCTTAACACCTCAGACCAGGTGGTAAGATAATGGTGCAAGACAGTAATCTGGTGTTTGCTGTCCTTGATCAGTAAGAGGGAAAGTCAGGACAAAACAGCCTGACAATCTTTGTGTGAACACTTTTTAAGTAAAACAATTAAATTCATTTAAAGAGAACAATAAGTACTTGTCAATTACAATAAAATCATCTTTAATTGGACACAATTCCAAATGTATCTCATGAAATTTCACTTTACTGCTTGGCATTGAGTGTGAATTATTGAATATAGATTCCATGAAAATACAGATTTTTTTGCTATTAAATTAAACATTTTATCATCATTTTATTGATAGTACTCTTTTATTTGTAACAATCTGAAGCTGAGAGTAACGCCAATGGGAGCCAAAGTTGCTCATCCCTGCTGTAGGAAATATAATCCAAGTGTTTGAGAGACAGTTGATGAGCAGTGGACCAAAAAATATCCCAAAGCAAAGAGGCACAGCCCTAACATTTATAACAAACATCAGCAAGCTGTTGTCTGGTCTTTGTAAAGTGCAGGTCTTACCATCTGTCTGCTGCCCAGGTCTTGCTGCGTCGGACACGAGGCTCCTGTTTCTGGATAAAGAAAATATCACCTTAGATTTTTGTGATGACCCTTGACCTCAAGCTCAGCAGGTCTCACACACCTTGTACAGAACACTACGCTGGTGGATTATGTAGAAACTGTCCATATTATTAGCTGATCACATTCATATGGCTTCATATTCATTTACACACATGATTCAAAAGGTGGGAGAAACTGAGGGTAAGTATCCTGTCTGAGCAAACACTGACATGTGACTGTATCAAACTCCTGGATTTCATTTTAAAAGACGACGTCCCTACCAACTGAGGCCCTGTTTACATGGAGATACTCTCACCTGAAGCGCACAGGTTCTTCATTTGTGTTTTCAAATGCAATCTACGTTCACATTTAGACACCAGAACAACTGAAAACACTGTAGTGTGCATGCTGCTTCAGTAGATGGGGATGTAGGTTTGCAGAGAAACAGCACTGCTACAACACACGTACGAAGAAGAAAAACTTTTCCCAAACAACAATGGTGAGCAGATGAACAAAGACGCAGGAGTTTCAACAAATCTGTCTGGATAACAAACCAAGCATGGTAAGTGGCTCACATATTACACTGCATACACTGAAGCTGTTGTTGTTCCTGGTATTCTAGTGCAGCCTTCATGTGAAAGAGTACTGCACATGTGATGAATCACGTTTACATGAAGCCGGGCCACAATGCATTTTCCAAATGATCCACTCTGGACCCCATTAACAGAAACTGGTGGATTTAGGCACTTCTGGCACCGTTCCTATGAAAACATGAGGCAAATACGCAATGAAAAGTTCAGACTTGACCAAAAACAGAGCAGAGTAAACACCACCTGAACCACTGCCACCTCAAACAAGAACTGACACTAAGTCTTGAGGCCTCCTCAAACACTAGCAGGGCAAACTGATTATGCCTAAATATAGTTGCATTATGAGAACACCTAGACAAAATGTAACTTAACTAAGACTCAAATTCACATTATCATCCTGACATGCTAACAATGCTAATGCAGTCACCATGGAGATGTTCTGCCCCTGTTATCAACCTCTGACCTGTTGGAGCTTTGCATTATGTAAACAATACACAAGGTAGACTGGGCCTAATTCAGTTTTCAACTGTTCAAAACTGTCGTGGAGAATCTCCGCTCTGAGTGTAGCAGAGTGGAAGCCTAATGCAGTCCTAAGGTGAACGGTGTTACCGTGGCATGTACAGGGCTCAATCCGGCTGATTGTGGCTCAATCCTGAAAGCTTTCTGACAAGAACTGACAAGGACGTATCAGTTTGTGCCCCGACTGTGTCCCGTTCAAGATGGTGCAAGTGACGGGGCTCAGTCTGGGCTTACGTGACCCGAAGTGAGTTCCAGTGGGGTTGAGGTCACATCCTCATACACTGTACAAAAGTTGTTTTAAATTTTACTGGCAACAATATGCCAGTAATTTACTGTAAATATCTTTACAGTAGCAATAACCTATTTTATTTTGCATCATAGTTATTGTATTTTCAACTACAGGATAACTACTGTATATTAAATCAAGTTGTCATAACTGTAACATGGTTTACACCAGAAAGACTGTATTTTCATTCAAACGATCATGCTGTATTTTATTATGTGTATTTAAAATAAAACTAAACTTGCTATATTTTAGTTTGTATCACTATCTTTAACTATTTCACTGGTCATTTATTAGCAAGATATCATTTTGTGAAAAAAATACATCAAATTTTGTGCAATCAAATACATTTATCAAGTATTTGTTCAAGCCTTAAATGTGAAACATTTGATGAAATAACTCCTGCCTGCTATTGGCCAGTTTTCCTGGACAAACTGGAATTTTCTCTTGACCTATTGTCCTTTTCAGTAACTGACTGTGTAGACATTTTACAGCAAGTTACTGTCGATTTGGTGGTAAAATGACGTTAAGTTTATATAAATCTGTCTGTTTTCCCACAAACATTTACAGTAGATGACTGTTTGTTTTTACAGTAGGTAGCTGTAGATATTACAGTAAAATACTGTTGAGTTTACAAAATCAGTTACAGTGTACCTAAGGGCAACTTGGAGTCACCAATCAACCTGATGAGCCCGTTTTTGTTCTGTGGGAGGAAGTCAGAGAGCCTGGAGAGAACCCATGCATGCTCGAGGAGAACATGCAAAGGCCCCGACAGACAAAGGGATCGAACCAGCAACTTTCTTGCTGTGAGGCACGTGCACTAGCTGCTGCTACCATGTGCCGCTGCATAGAATAAATCAGTTTTAATTAAAATTCAAAATCAAATCATGTTTTAAAGGTTCAGAGCAGTGCTGTAAATTAAATATTAACTGAAATAAATTGTTAATAAGACCGGTAAAATGTTACAGTGCAGCGCTGTTACAAAAGAGAAGATATGAAGGACAATATAATCTACTCAATGGCAACGATAAAATATGGGTTAGGATTAGAGCCACTAAAAAAACTTATTTTGGAGGTTAATTTTTTCTTAAAAAAAATAAAAGTTGCAGATTTTAATCTCAGAATCTGAAATTCAGAATTCTGGGCCCATGAAAAGTATTATTGGAGATGGACATGTTTTTCTTTTTTTTTTTACTTTTGTAAAAAAAATGTTAGAAATCTTAAAGCAAAGTCAAAATTCTGACTTTAATCTCAGAATTATTGATTTTAATAAAAATTTATAAGTCTGAGATTAAAGTCAGAATTCTGGACCTCTAAAATGACTGAAAGTTTGTTGATAGGGGTTTGAAAATAAAATCACTCATTTTGAACCAAAATTAAATGAAGCAAACTGTGAAACATAATACTTCAAATTTATAAAACACTTAAAATAAGTAACGCCAAAAACACAATATTTGATGTACTTGTTAATATAGAGTATAAAATATGACCAATCAAAAACTTTATAAAAGGTTCTTAAATATTCTTTGTTTTATCTTAATCTGATGAGACAGACAGACAGACAGACATTCTTGTTCATGATCATCACAGGCTGTTGGAGGACAAAATCACACACTGAGTTCCTCTAAGATCTCTTACTTTGGCCCTGAAGCTCCAGGTTGATCGTAAAACCTCACATTCCAGTCTTTGGACCGGTCACTCTGCAGGGACAAACATCTGGACACCTCAGACTCTGCCATGTCTTCATCTTCCACAGGAACACTCATCTTATCTGAGGAGAAAAAACAGGTCAAAGAGCAGAGAACAGGAGAAAACTCACATGCAGAGAGACAAAGGCCAGAGGAAACAGCTTTAGAAGAGCAGTGCAGCACCACAGAGGCTCACTTTTTAAAGTCAAAGTCAACTTTAATGTCAAATATGCTATACATGCTTGACATATAGCACAGATGAAATTTCAGTCCTCTCAGACCCACGGTACAAACAGGCCATATAAGAAATTAAACTACAGTATAGAAAAATATAATAGTATAAAAATATAATAGTTACTAGTATCTAAGTAATAAATAGAAGAATTTTACTATGAACAGAATAAAGGAACAGGATAAATTTGCTATGAACAGAATATATATATATTTTTTTTCTCTCATGTCTTTATGTTACTAACTAACACAGCCCTTCCTGGAGTTTCTCTCAAACATTTAGACAGTCTGTCACCAAACATGGACAAATCACATCATCACTTCCACCTTGGTGTCTTGTTCACGGGTAACAGTGAGCAGAGACACTGACGGACACATTTGAAGACTGCAGGATAAATATCAGGACTTTGAACCGTCTGTTTTGATCCAGCTCAATAAAAAAGGAGGAAGAGGGAAGTGATATGAAGAACCAGCTTTAACCCTTTAACTTCAACATCAACTGTTTGGCAGAGGTCAATAAATTCAGAAATATTTAATGTGTCAAAGAAAAAATAACACATCATTGTTTGTTTTTGTCAGAGTTTTAGGAAACAGAAAAATCTGAAAACAAACCAAAAGAACTGATATTTCCTTTGTGTGGGATTTAAAGGTGTAAAAAGTGAAATGTTTTTATTATTATCACCCTCATTGTTCAAATACTTAACTTTCTTTAAGTTATATTTATTGCTATTATATTTGCAGAAATTAAGGCCTTTTCTAATTGATTTTGTCCCAAATATTTGTGAATTTTAAATCATCAGATAATTAACTTTTAACTTTTTAAACCTTTGAATCCCACACCATGAAAATATCTGTTTTTCGGTTTGTTTGTAGTTTTCTCTGTTCCCTGAAATGTTAAGGGAAGCAAACACTGATTTGATGTGTTCTGTTTTATAAAACATTAAATAGGCCTGAGTTTATTTTTGAGCTCTGCCAAACAGTTGAGCTGGTAGTTAAAGGGTTAAGAGGAATGAAGTTGGCTTAATGACTTGAAGAAAAAGAAGCTGATTTTGGCCCAGATTTCTTCACAGCACTTCTGTGGACAGAGACAAAGGAAATGAGTGGAACAGATTGAGACAGGCAGATAGGCAGTCTTGTGTCAGAGCCTTTTCTACTGTAAAGCACTTTGGTTGGCCACTGGCTGTTTAAATGTGCTCCAGAAATAAAGCTGACTTTGGATTGACATGGACAAATGAACCATGAATCAATGTTTGAATTTATGGATGAGTATATATGAATGTTTGTTTAGCATTTTTATGTTTGCACATTTGGACTGAATGCATGTTTACAGTATGAATTCTAAATAATTGTGTTTTTTCCCATCATTCCTTTAAAAAACAAAGATCATTGTCTGAGTAATGGATCATCTCAGCTTCATTGTTCTCTCTGCTCTCCTGCAGCTCTCTGCTTGTCTTCTTGTCGTCTCCACTTCAGACTGAGGGTGGCAGCACTGTTTGATTGTTCCATACTCAGTTATGAGGACACCATCTCCACAAGTTCAAAAAGAACTCATCTTTATTGAGACATTCAGGAAACAGAAAATAAATAGAGAAAGGACAGGTTTTCATCTGACAAAGAGAGGGTTTCATTGACACAAAAATAAAGACAAACAGATTATTACATTTTCATTTCATTGACTTCAGCCACGTGGCTGATGCAAACCTTTTAGCAGACAGAGAAACAGCTGTCACCTCAGGTTCAACTAAAAAGAAATAAAGAACAGAAGATGAACTTGTGAAGAAAATGAGTTCAGAGTATTTCTGAAATTTAAGACAATACCGCTGCCATCCAACATATTTACATCCTCAGTTATGGGGATCTTGGTGCATGAATTCACTTGATCATGAGCTTTCTTTTTTTAGAAATCAGATTTCAAAATGCAGACATGACCTGTGACAAAACTACTAAGCTGATAAAAATGTCTGATTACTGTGTGGCAAAGATCTTGGCACGTTTCTGTTCAATGAAACAGAGTAAAGTTTGATGGGAACACACTGTTGAAGCTGAATTTGAGATATTAGGACAGTTTTTTATGTGCTGCAGGCTACAGTAAAAACATAAAGACAAATTAGAAGGTTTAATAAATGTACATCAGGATAATTATGACAAACAAAGGAAGAGCTTCAAATATTGGCAGTAAAATTAAAGGTAATCTCGATTTAAAAAAAAATATCTGGTTTTGTGTTTGTTTCACAAATATTAACAATAGATGGAAATTTCTTATTGAAAATGAGGAAAACTTGTTTTTGACATAAAAACATGCTGTCATTGATTTTCTGTGACAGTTACTATCACTGGGAAAAAAAGATTTAAATTTGAGGCTTAGTAATTAAAGATTAATTCAAGATTAATTTGTTGAATATTGATGCATCCAAAAATAGTTTTTGCCCCCGTTGGACACGAAGCTGTCGGCCGTGTATCAATTCAATGATTATTATTAAGTTAAAAATTCAATGTTTCTGCACCAGGATACTATTTTAGATCAAATAATACAAGCAGACAGCCAAATTTCATGAGGATTATCAGTAGGAATGTGATGTTTTCAGGTCCTAGACCTTCATCAGATCCCCTCCAGATTGTCTGAAAACCACAGAAACACTTCAAGATCATGAAAACTCATTTTGATGAAGACATTTGATGATGCATCCACCTTAAATATTAAAAAGAATCAGTATGGACCCTGGATTTAGTTGGTACTGGATCAAATCTTCAGTATTGCAAACCACTGCTGTGTAATAAACATAATTTAGAAGTTTTTTGTGCCCTCCAAATCTTTACAATTACAAAATCTTTAAAAATATATACCTTTTCTACAAACTGCAACGAATTCACAGAGAGAGGAGGGTTAACTTAAAACCTTTATTAAATATTAAAAACTTTGTAAAGAATATATCCAAACCATATACCATATATCAATGTTGTTTCAAGTAATGAGTGCTTAGAGAACAAAGTAAACACATATGTTAGACATGTTTTAGTAAATTTGGTGTTGAATTAAATACTTTTCTTCCATTAGTAACTTGGATTTCTCTAAAAAAGAGTAAAAGTACTTCCTATTGCATGTCCATGTAGTCCAGAGTGTATTCTCTGCAGTTATTTCAGTTTCTTGTGGTACTAATGGAAGAAAATTGTTTTACTGGACATCAAATTCACTGACCAGTCAATTTCATTTCAAGTCTCGCGCCATGCATTCATGACCCCTGACCTCTGCTGATTAACACAGTTCTATTATTACACATCTGCTTCATTCATGAAGCACAAAGAGGCATTTCTGACCTCATGTTTCCCGTTTCCCTCAAATGATGGTGAAGGGAAAACAGGAACACGTGAAGACGCTCAGGCGGCCTCCTTTAACGCGCAGCATTTACCGTAAAGTTATGAGGACAGGCGCACTTCAAATTCAGGAGCGTTTTTTTCTGTTTCTGTCAGGAATGTTCACTCCCTCAGACAAACCCCTGTCCCTCCTCGAACTCTCTGTTCATTTTTCAGACCTCTCTTCATCCATTCTCACTCTCTCAGCCTGAAAATGCTCCTACCTTGATGCGCCATGACGCCTCCCCCTGTGTTTGAATGCCGCACCTGAGCGAGTCACTTCCTGTTTTTAAAGCAGGTAATCTCGCGCCAACTCTTGGTCACATGAGGGGGTCCGGCAAGATGGCGGAGTGAGAAGTCACAACTTTTTGAGCTCTCGGCATCAAACCTGCTTTAGAGCACAAATTGACTTCTAATTTGGACAAAAACAGCTGTTATAGCTTTCATAAGGGGCACTACACAAAAATGCCCAGGAAGTCCGGACAGAAACGACCTAATGTTAGTGAGTCCAGCGAAGAGGCTAACAGTAGTTTCCTAGCTAGCGACCACGATTACAGCAGTAACGGAATGGACTGCAACCTGCAAACAAGCTTCGAAGAAGAATTCCCGCCCCTACCTGTGACACCGAGTCGGCCTCCGGTCCCGAAGAAGCCTACTCTTGTCACAAATAAAGAAACTGGACTTGGCTCAGATGATGCAGTGCGCTCCCTGGCTGATCTTATTAATAACCGAAGTGACACCCTCGAAGAAATGCTGGAATCTGTACGTGGTGAGATCAAAGTTTTAAATGTAAAGGTTGCACACATTGAAAAGAGGGTGGAAAGAAACGAGGATTCTGCTCTGAAAACCATGAGCCAGGTCAGCGAACTGGAACGTTACAGCCGACGGTGGAACCTGCGGCTCCAAGGTATGCCAGAGGACAGGGAGGAGGATGTGCGGGCTCGAGTGACTGGTGTTTGTCAGGCGGTTCTACCGGAGGAAAAAAGAAACACTACCAGCTGCTATAGACATCGCACACCGTGTGGGAAAACTTAAAGACAACACGAAACCCCGAGGCGTCATCGTGAGGTTCATCTCCCGGAGATGCAGGGATGCGGTATGGAAAGCTGAAAAAAACAACCCCTATCTCCAGAATAAGGGTCTTCGTTTCACAGAGGACTTAAGTCAAGAAGACAGAGAGAACAGACAGAAACTGTGGCCCCACATAAAGAAAGCTCGGGATGAAGGGAAAACAGCGTACTTCGTGGGAGGAAAAGGTTTTGTGAACGGTTCGGAAATTCATCCATAATCTGTTAGAGTTCAGATATAAAGGTTTGCCAAACATGAGCCTTCTGCTCAGGCAATAGTTACTCAGGTTAATTTCTTGGAGATGTTTTTTGTGCCTAGCACTTAAAGGTCCAGTGTGTAGTTTTTAGCGACATCTAAAGGTGAGGTTTGAGATTGCAGCACTCCGGCGAATCTCCCTCCCTTTCGGACAAGCCCTGAGCTACGGTGGCCCTCCAAGCACTAAAAGCGTTTTTCAACATGGCGTCGTCAACGAGTGTTTCCAGCTACCAAGCTATCAAATATCTCTGTTGATTCACCACATTTGAAAGTTCAGAGAGCATTTTAGGCGAGAAAGTCACAACGTAGAATACCAGAATGTGGTCATTTGAGCCATAAAACGCACAGATACAAATTTCATTTCGGTATTTCGGACATTCTGTTAAAGCGCGCTATTATGCTATCGAAGAAACTTCCGGTCGGCTCCAAAATAAGAGCGTAATTTACAAAAGCGTTCAAGAACTAATAGGAGATAATGAAGAATGCTTTTATTTTGAAAATGTGAAGTTTGCTAGTAGCTGATTTTTTAGCTGAATGCCGTCTCAAGACGACTTGACATTTATATTACGATAAATGTAATATATAATATTCTGACATTGTTACGACCTTAGGCTGTTTTTTGTTTGAGCCCGTTTTTCCAGTATTTTCTCTGATGACTTTCATTTTGAAGCCTGAGGCCGTATTATCTGACGGAGGTTTTATTGAGGGGGGGTTTCTGATGCAGTTTGGTCTGAGAAATGACACAGAGGTTTTCCTGAGACCGAGGATGTCCTAAAAAGTACACCTTACCAATGTGTACATGTGCTACTAAATCACAAATTAGGAGCAAACAATAAAATTAAGGAGTACAGTGAAAATCTTTATCTTTGTCTCATCAACAGCGCTATATAGCTTAGTTATCAGCCTATGTTTTCTGTCCACAGAAAAATGCTTGTGGCCGTGAAATAAGCCTCTCATAGCAGATACATTCTCTGCGTCTTACTCCGACTTCTCCCGAAAGTAAACAAATAAATTCGGCTCCATATAAGAGTACAATTCGACACTTAGTCTTACCTGTCCAGCAAAAAACAGGCAACTTCTGCGTCTGTCTGCAAACTTATCCTTCAGGGACTTCCATCTGGGAAAGGCAGCGCCGATGTTGACCCTGTTTTTTATGTCTCAGCCTGTCCCGATTGCGTTTGGCTTCATCCCGTTTTCGTTTCTTTGACAAAGTTTCATGCTCCTCTGCTGGCAAATTGTACGTGTGGTCCTCCATGTTTGTTTGTATTAGCACAGCTGCTTGGTAATCACTCTCTTCTTCTTCGTCTATTTCACAACTGTGCATTTCCGGTAGATGTCGAAAAAAAAACGCGACAGCGTATTTTTGTCCGTTCTGGGTTACGGTGGAGAAGATGGCGACGCAAAATGGAGGCCCCCATAAACGGGCGACCCTCTCCTAGATTGATATAAATGACTTTTTCTAAGGTAACGAAAACAAAACGTTAATAATTATTTAAGGCTGATTAGAAACTACTTTAAATATACTTTAAAATAGTATGTTCCATTTTTACCATGTCTGTTATTTTATATTTTTTTCGTTTAGCATTTAATAATACACACTGGACCTTTAAGATTAAGCTCCTATACGTATTGATCTGTTTAAATATCAGGTGGATTACCTACTGTTCCAAAAAAGGATACATTGTTTACTTTATTCTACCTCTTATATCGTGCGCAATTGCATATGCACTTTATAAATGACAATTTATTTTAAACTTAAACAACTGTAACACCACCTCATTGTGCTCAGTTACTACACTATTATGATGCTGATCTCGACAGCCTTTTGTTACTTATCCAAAGTATGATTCATATTTAACCAAGGCCTATTGAGGTTTTGGTTCTCTTTCTCTTTTTTATTTCTTCATACATATAGTTCTACTGGTTACTAATGTTGTCATTTGTTTCACTTAATGCCAGGGGGTTACGTAATAACATTAAGAGGAAAGCACTATTTTTGTTTGCAAAACAATTCAAGTCTGACTTTTTCTACTTTCAAGAATCTCACTCTACAGAAGACAATACTAATTTCCGGAGGTCTCAATGGGGTAATACTATCTGGCTCTCCCACGGGACAGAGCGTTCAGCTGGGGTAGCCTCATTAAGTGACAGATTTAAAGGAAATGTCCTGACAACAAAATGTGATCCAGACGGTCACTTTATTTGCCAAGTTATTGAACACAATGACTCAATCTACCTAATATCCAATATTTATGGTTACAATACAAAGAATGAAAATAAAAAACTTCTACAGGTTATTGAAAATATTCTTACAGGCTGGCTGGTTAGATTCCCTAATGCATTTATACTGTTAGGAGGGGATTTCAATAGTATTTTGGATAGTTCGGTAGATAAAATTCCACCCTCTCAGCAAAACAGAACAGAGTCATATTTAACTGATTTCATAAAAAGATTCAATTTGGTAGACATATGGAGAGAGAAGAACCCTAATAGCAGATTGTATACTTGGAGCAATAAAACCGGCTCTAAGCAATCACGATTAGATTTTTGGCTGATATCTGATAGTTTAAACAAGGACAACATTGATGTGCGCATCTGCCTTACACCTTTAACTGATCATAAAGCTATATGCATATCTGTGTATGTCTCTGATAGTCATACACCCACCACACATTCAAGCTATTGGAAGCTTAATTGTTCTATTCTACAAAGGGATGAAGTTCAATGTAAGATTAAGGATATGATTTCACTCTATTGGACTAAAGCAAACAAGGAAAACTGTTTTGGGCTTAACTGGGAACTTCTCAAATATGAGATAGGAAAATTTCTAAGGAAGAGTGGTGCGCAAGCAGTCAAAGATAGGAAAGCAGAAGAGCTAAAGATTGTTTCTAGCATAACTAACTTAACCAGCAAAAACCCAGACTCCCTAACAGAAGAGGAAAAAGAAGAACTATCTTATTCACAGATTAAACTTGACGAATTATATAGACAGAAAGCAAAGGGCGCCTTCATTAGGTCTCGCTCTAAATGGTTAGAAGAAGGGGAGCAAAACTCTCGTTATTTCTTTAGTCTAGAGAAACATCATTCCACCATCAACAATATCAGTAAACTAAACATTAATGGAGTTATTACTGAAGATCAGCGTAAGATAGCAGACTTTTGTTCAAGTTTTTACAAAGAGCTATATAGCTCTAAATTTAACCCAACTGCAGCTGAAAATTTTTTAAACCCCCTCTCAGTTAAAATGATAACTGAAGTAGATAGAGAGCACTGTGACAGACCCATATCTCTTCAAGAAGTACAACAAGCTATAAATCAACTAAAAAATAACAAATCTCCAGGCTCTGATGGCCTGTCCTCTGAATTTTATAAATGTTTTGTTTCTGAATTGTCTCCCTTTTTACATAAAGTCTTTATTGAATGCATCAATAGCGAATGTCTTCCCACTACTCTGACCCAAGGAATTACTGTTTTAATTCCTAAATCAAACAAGGACAAATTACTTTTAGATAATTGGAGCCCGATATCTCTACTTAACAATGATTATAAAGTAATGGCTCTCATATTGGCCAGAAGATTAAGGTCAGTTTTGGACTCTATCATAGAAGAAACACAATCAGGTTTTATGAATAAGAGGCATATAGCAAATAATGTTAGGCTTGTTTTAGATATTTTAGACTATCCAGAGTTGGTGGAGGATGGTGGTCTAATGCTATTTGTAGATTTCTACAAAGCATTCGACACTGTTGAACATCCATTTATTCTACAGTCTCTCAAGAAATTTGGTTTTGGAGGGTATTTCTACTCGGCTATAAAAACTCTATACAACAAAAGTAATAGCTCAATTAAACTAACAGGTGGCATGTCTCCTAGATTTAACGTATCTAGAGGCATTAGACAAGGCTGCCCGGCTTCACCTTACCTCTTCCTACTGGTGGCTCAGCTTCTGGCTGATCATATCAAATCAGGTGATATAAATGGCATTAATATTTTAGGTAGACAGCTTACCATCACTCAACTGGCAGATGACACAACACTCTTTCTTAGAGATGAAAACCAAGTCTCTATTGCAATAGAAACAATAAACGAGTTTTCTAAGGCCTCTGGCTTAAGTTTGAATCTTAGTAAGTGTGAAATCATGTCCATTAATGACTGTTCAAAATCATCTATCTGTAATATCTCAGTCAAAAATGACCTAGTGTATCTTGGTATTACAATTACTAAGGACCAACAAAAAAGAGCTTTAATGAACTTCAACCCTATCACTGAAAAAACTAAAAAAAAGCTAAACCAGTGGCTGTTACGGGATCTTTCTCTCAGGGGTAGAGTCCTTCTTTCTAAGGCAGAGGGTATATCATGCCTAACATATGCTTCTCTATCTCTGTATATAGATAACAAACTAATTTCTGAGATTGATAAGCTTCTTCTCAACTTCTTGTGGAAAAATAGAACTCATCATGTGAAGAAATCTGTTATAATGAATGACTACGAAAGTGGTGGACTAAATTTTATATATTTTTATACCCTAAATAACACATTTAAGATAAACTGGCTGAAAAATTTCTTTAAAAACCCTAATTCCATATGGAATATCATACCCTTCCATATTCTATCAAAACTGGGTGGATTAAATTTTTTCTTAACCTGTAACTACAACATTGATAAAATCCCAATAAAAATGTCATCATTTCATCGCCAGGTTTTCCTTTCATGGTCTCTGATTTTCAAACATAACTTTTCACCTCATAAATATTATATATGGAACAACAAAGACATATTGTTCAAACACAAATCTCTGTTTATTGAATACTGGTTTGATAATGATATTATATATGTTGCTCAATTATTTAACAGGGTTGGTCGTCTCTACTCCTATAATGAGTTTTTAGAAGAATATAATATCCAGGTGACAGCTGGAGACTATGCAAAAGTATTTGGAGCAATCTCTTCTGGTATTTGCATGATATTCAGATCTCGACCAAGAGTCGAAACCCGACTGATACCCCTGTTATCTTTGACTGACACTACAATTGGTAAGATTTGCTTGACCTGCAACCATGGAAAGAACAATAAACTGATCAGAACTCTGTTTAAAAAGGATCTTACTACTGTTCCATATGTGGTCTTTCAGTGGAATAAACACGTGGATCACCTTGACTGGAAGATGGTCTGGCTCTTACCCAGCCGATATCTGCTAACAAACAAAGTTAGAGAAATTTCCTTTAAAATTGTTCATAGGTTCAACCCAGCTAATGATCATATTGTAAGGAGATTCAAAAGAGACATTGATGTGAAATGTACTTTCTGTTCTGTGAATATCGAAACAGATACTCATTTATTTTGGCACTGCCCCTTTGTCCAAAGCTTCTGGATCGATATATGTAATTTTATTGCTAACAATATTGAAAAGGATTTTAAACTGTTTTGGAGGGATGTGTTGTTTGGTCTCTCTGACTATAACAGAAATAAGACAAAGCCTAAAGAAACATTTATAATTAATCTCATTATTCTTTTGGCCAAATTTCACATTCACAAGTGTAAGTTCACACATAAAAAAATGTCATTTATTGCTTTTCACAGTGAGATCAAACAATACATAGAATCCATAAAGCTTTCTCATAATCAGAAGGCGATAAAAACCATGAATATTTGTGAACATTTTGACATTTTTGTGTAGTCTTATTCCCCCTGGCAAGTTATATGTTGTTATTGTACTAATATTATAACTTTTGTTGTTCAAGATCTGCAATTTAATCTTTGCAAACTGTGATACTCTTGTTCTGTATCAAAGATCTGCAAATTTGTGAAGTCTTTTCAAATGATAAATAAAGATTTGGAAAAAAAAAATGTGCTCGGAGGAGAGAAGAGAGAGGAGAGAGGAGACTGATCTGGAGGAGGCATAATCGAGGAAACACAAGTGCAGGCTACGCGGAAGTCTTTTCACTGACAGACACGCCCCCTTGTGACGTAACAGCAGCCAGCTGTAAAGCGTCAGCTGCCCACGTGAGTGAAATATATAAAAATCACGGTGCAAAAGAAAGTATTAAAGTGTAATTAGCAACTTCTTGGGAGTCATTGTAATGAGTATTTTCACATTTCACACAAAGCAGTCGATGTGTTGGCCTAATTTTCCCTCAAAATTTGTGAAGTAAATGCACTAAATTTCAGTGTCTCTTTTATCTCTTTTTTATTTTCTTCACTGTGCAAAGAAATATTTGAGTCATCATTTAAAATTATTTTAAGATGAAAATATTGAAATCACAGAAAATATTGAACACTATCATGGGGCAGTTCTTTCAGGTTTTCCATCTGTTGTCTGTCCTGATTTATCTGTGATGTTTGTGTTTGTGTCTGTAACTGTGAGGCTGCTACAGTAGACAGGTCTGTTCAGGAAAACACATTTTACATTAGATTAGACAACTTTATTTATCCCAAAGGCCAATTCAGTTTTTGCAGTCTACCCAGACCATACATACATTTACAAACAGCAAACATGGACAATAATAATAATAATAAAAAAAGAGACGCTTAGTGACAGATATCAGCACCCAATAGACCCCAGGGTCAGGCAGATTATAATGCACATTAACGAAAAGCATGTTTTATGTAGTTCCTGATCTAACCAAGTGTGACCGGAGGTCTGTGACCCTCCTTGCCACTGTTGGCGCTGCGCGTGGATTGTCTCCACGGTGAAGTCGGGCCTTGTCAGGACTGTATAATTCACCTGCTGCATGAACTCTGGCTGCAAGTCAGCGCTGTAACCCCTCTTCTACGGAGGTGAGCCTGTGTCCCCGTCTCGGCGCTTCGCAGGTGTTGCATTCACGGTCCTCATCCAGCGCAGGTCATTTTTATCCTTTTAAAGTGGTTTAAGTTGTGGGATTAGTTGATATTATTTTGGATTGTGTCTTTCTTTCAGGTATTTTGTAACAATTTGTTTCATTGGGTTGTTTTTCCTAAATTGCACGTGTGATTACTTTTATTTAATTGTGTTTCTTTGATTTTGATTATTACCTCGTATGTGGCATTTTTCATTTGCAAGATATTTATGTGATCATTTGTTGTGTTTATTTGGGGCGGGTTTCTGTATTTACTTGCTTTGAATTTGTTTATTTGGGGTTGGGTTGATTTATTATATTGTGTTCTTTTAAAAACAGTGACATGGAATAAAATATATATATTTTTGTACTCTAACCTGCCTCTGTCCAGTGGTATTACAAACCTGTGTTGTTGAATCTAGAGTTCAGAGTGGTTTTCTGGTTGTAATTTCCCAGAGGTGAAATTCCCTGGGTGGCGTTGTCAGCTAAAATACTTACCCTAGCCTCCCTCACGCCACACAAGCATAAATAAGGAGAGTGAATTGTACATTTTTTTTCTCAGGCCTTTACATGTTTTTCTATCTAAATGCGCAGAGAGGGGGGTTTAAGTGCTTAGTGCAGAATAAAAACATTATTTGTGAACACAAAGTGGCCTCAACATAACAATTAAAAATTCCTATCATTCTGTGCCTGGGAAAACGTGACATTTTTCTTTTTCATTCATGAACATATTCATGTTAAACTGATCTAAAAGTGAATATGAATTTACTGTGGTCAAGGCCCCTGGAGTTTACATTATTTTCCTCAGTTCAGTTTCCCCCGTGCGCTCAGACCGGTTTATCCAGCTGTGACGCATCATCACTAAAAGACGTCACTTCATGTGACGCTCCGGAGGAGAGGACGTCTCAATGGGTGCTTCCCAATGTGCCAAAATGCAGTCTCCTCTCCAGTCAGAAGAGAAGGATGGTGTAGCAATATTGTTGTCCGGGTGGACATCGTGAGAAATTTGTGAGAATTGTGGGCCCGGGAGAACCTTGGTTGCAGTCCTCGCTGAATTATTCTGAAATGATCTGGCATGCCCTCCACCAGTGATGTTTGATACCACCAATTTCCTTTCTGATCTCATACTGAGTTAAATTCATGCTGGTATCGGTGATAATGATCCAATACTGACACTTTGTGCAAATACACCTAATGTGTCTGGTAAATAAAAAAAAGTAATGCATTTCAAACCATAGCTTCACAAAAAAACAAGACATCCAAGTCATTTATTTTATCTGTTTCAAACTTGAGGCAGCAGCGTTCTTCTTCTACAATACAGCCAACAGAAAAAAACAGAGGACGCAACCATATAAAATATGTGAAAATGTCTACTCTGCATTTAATGCTGAATCATATTTAGATTTCACTATGTATGTAATCTCTCTAAATAGCCTACAATAAGGGGATACAAACACCTGCTGTTTTATAATACGAGGTGTGAGATTATCTCAGTGATAGATGTTATGAATCCAAGATGAGCTCATGCAGCTATTTGTTGAAGCATGTACTTATTTTGTTACTTTTCATAACCATATTAATTTGAACAACTTCAACAGCAACAGTGCTTAGTACCGCTTAGGTTCCACATTTTTCATTGTTACCTGGATAGTGCCTGCCTGCAGCACCAAAGGACTCCACCAGAGACGCCTGTTTAGCTCTACCAGCAACAGCACCTGCAACTGAGCTTTCCTCTTCTGTCCGACTTAACGTATATGTCCATATATAATGTATATAATCTGTATTTTGGTTTAACCTCAGTGTTTAACCAGGTTTGTTGTGTTGCCACAACTTCTTACTTTTTTCCTACATACACTCCTGATCAAAATCTTAAGACCAGTTGGAAAATTGCTAAAATTTACCTTTTGCACGTTTGGATCTTAATGAGATTTTAAGTAGAGCTACAATATGTTAAAGCAAGAAGGGGGAGTGTGACAAAAAACACTTTGGAAAAGTAATTTATTGATAACAAGTAAACTGAAATAGGCTGTTTATCAGCTGATCAAAAGTTTAAGACCACAGGCTATTAAAGCCAAAACCTGCTCAAAATGTTCATTTTCTGTCAGGCATTCACACGGTCATGCCCTCCTGATGGCTAAAGCTAAGAAGCTTTCTCTTCTTGAACGTGGTCGGATCGTCGAGCTGCATAAGCAAGGCCTCTCGCAGCGTGCCATTGCTGCTGAGGTTGGACGCAGTAAGACAGTCATTCTAAATGTTTTTTAAAGATCCTGAGCATTATGGAACAAAAAAGTCAAGTGGTAGACCCAAAAAAATTACACCTGCGCTGAACCGGAGGATCTGATTGGCTGTCCGTCAAGACACAGGACAGTCCTCGACCCAAATTAAGGCCCTTACTGGTGCAGACTGCAGCACAATAACCATCAGACGGCATCTGAGGGAAAAGAGTTTCAAAAACAAAAACAAATTCAAAGACCTCGTCTCCTTCAACGCCACAAAACTGCTCGTTTAGACTTTGGAGCATCAAACATGGGACACTGAAAGGTGGAAAAAAGTTTTATTCTCTGATAGAAAAAATGTAACCTTGACGGTCCAGATGGCTTCAACGTTACTGACATGACAAGGAGATCCCACCTGAGATGTTTTCTACCCGGCACAGTGGAGGGGGGTCCATCATGATCTGGGTGCTTTTTCATTCAGTGAACACTGGAGCTTCAGGTGGTGCAGGGTCGTCAAACGGCTGGTTACGTGCAGATGTTGCAGAGGGCATCCCTCATGACTGAGGGCCCTCGTCTGTGTGGTAACAGCTGGGTTTTTCAACAGGACAACGCTGCAGTTCACAATGCTCGCTTGACCAAGGACTTCTTCAGGGAGAATAACATCACTCTTTTGGACCATCCCGCATGTTCCCCTGATTTAAATCCCATAGAGAACATTTGGGGATGGATGGCAAGGGAAGTTTATAAAAATGGCCATCAGTTCAGACAGTTGATGCCCTTCATGAAGCCATCTTCACCACTTGGAGCAATGTTCCCAAAAGCTTCCTGGAAACACTCTCATCAAGCATGCCCAAACCAATTTTTGAAGTGATTAACAAGAACGGTGGAGCTACTCATGACTGAGTCCTACTGAGAAACATTTTTGTTCTGGTTTGGAGAGTTTTTTGTCATTTTTTGAGCGATGGTCTTAAACTTTTGATCAGCTGCTAAACAGCCTATTTCAGCTTTCTTGTTTTCAATAAATTACTTTTTCAAAGTGCTTTTTGTCACACTCCCCCTTCTTGCTTTTGCATATTGTAGCTCTACTTAAAACCTCATTAAGATCCAAAAGTGCAAAAGGTCAGTTCTAGTAATTTTTCAACTGGTCTTAAGATTTTGATCAGGAGTGTATGTTGCACACTGCCTTTTGGCTGTTTGTGGACCTGTAATAGCTCCACAAAAGACTCTGCTTACGCTCGGCCATAACAAGTGAGAAAGTGATAGGGGTGGGCATATCGATCTTAATATCGATAGTATAGATACCAAGCTGAGTATTGGTATCGGATCGATACTAGCGTGATTAGATCAATACTGCATTTCCTCTCGTGTCGTCTTTGCTTCTAAACGGTGCACCTCTCTCCCTCTATGTCAACATGTTACTGTTCCTAAAAAAAACCTATAAATCTGTTGTCAATATGGAAACAGAGCCAAAAGGGCAACAAGAGAGGGCTTTGTGAGCAGAAAGCCAAAAGTTAAGGTTAACTGTAGCTTACACTGTATTTGTGCAATGGGAGTTATTTTTTGTTGTGATGTTGGCATTTTTATATTTATATTTTTTTTTTTACATTGCTGCTTTTTTTTATTTTGCACTTGTGATTTATTTTTCTTAAACATGGATTAATTTATTACTTTTATACAGTTAAAATTTTGTTCTATTGTTGTGCTTTATTAATAAAAAAGCATTTTTATTGCCTAAAGACTTTGTGCTGTGTTTTACCATAATCAACCAACTCAAGGCAAAATTACAAAATTATTCAATGATCACTACATTTCATGTAAAAAGTATCAGCTTCGTGGATACTCGCCCTGAATTTTCTTGGTATCAGATACACCAAAACTCCCAGTATCACCCACCCCGAGTTGAGGGAGTGAGCGAGGGCAAGCAGCACGAGGAGAGCACGAGCGCGCTGCTGTGCTTCCGCATTACGCTCTTACCCAGGCGGAAGAAAAAGTAGTTCCCACCAACTATGTCATTTATCCCAGATCTCGATAGTTTAAATATTTCCCACTTTAATGATACGTTAATGATAAACATAATGTCAAATGACTGAGGAATCAAAAATATCGATACTTTGATTTGAGAATCGATTTTAGAAACTAGAGATCTGCCATTGGAGGATCCATATTTCAGTGTCGATCCGCACATCACTCCCTCCACTGCCCCTCCTGCTGCTCTGCATTTCCCCCTGACAGCACAGGAGGGGAGGAGCAGACAGACACAGGCTGACGCAGAAGGGAAATCGAAAGTATAACTCTGAGCTACAGTTTTCTGAAAACAGGAGGAATTGAAAAAGCCAAATAAGGTGAGTATTTATCCTGCAGTCTTCAAATGTGTCCGTCAGTGTCTCTGCTCACTGTTACCCGTGAACAAAGACACCAAGGTGGAAGTGATGATGTGATTTGTCCATGTTTGGTGACAGACTGTCGAAATGTAGCTATGATAGAAAATTAAGGAAGTTGGATAGCGGGTCAGAGACACGTTAAAAACAACGAAAACAGTAATGTTACGAGAATTAAGTCATAAATGTTTTAAGATCAAACTCAGAAACATCTATTTGGATAAATTTAGAAAGATATTCACAGATTCGGACTTTGTGGCTCAATAACTCATCAACAGAAGAACGGAACCAGACCCCTCTTTTTAATCACTGTAATGAAGACTGTGAGCTTTAAGCTAGGGGTGGGCGATACTGGGAATTTTGGTATCGATCCGATACCAAGTAAACACAGGGCTAGTATCGCCGATACTGATACCGATACCGATACTTTTTACATGAAATGTAATGATCATTGAATAATTTTGTAATTTTGCCTTGAGTTGGTTGATTATGATTATGGTAAAACACAGCACAAAGATTTTAGGCAATAAAAATGCTTTTTATTAATGAACCACAACAATAGGACAAAATTTCAACTGTATAAAAGTAATAAATGATTCCACGTTTAAGAAAAAAAAAAATCATGTGCAAAATAAAAAAAGCAGCAATGTAAAAAATATATATAAATATAACAATGTCAAAAAAACACAACAAAAAACACCTTCCATTGCAGAAATAAAGTGTAAACTACAGTTAATCTTAACCTTTGGCTTTCTGCTCACAAAGCCCTCTCTTGTTGCCCTTTTGACTCTGTTTCCATATTGACAACAGATTTATAGGTTTTTGTTCAGGAACAGTAACATGTTGACATAGAGGGAGAGAGGTGCAGCGTTTAGAAGAGGCGGTCGGAGTGGAGGAAAGTAAAGTAAAGACGACATAAGAGAATCTGCAGTATCGATCCCATCATGCTAGTATCAATCGATACCAATACTCAGCTTGGTATCGATACTATCGATATTAAGATCGATACGCCCACCCCTACTTTAAGCTCGTTTTCCAAACGAGACAGACGACTTCAGCTGGGGCCTGTACGACGAAGCTGGATTAAGTCATCCAGGATAACTCTGCGACATCTCGCTAAACTTCACCGGATCTCCGTCATCCGGATCAGCTGTACTACGAGGCTCGTTATCAACTCGATAAGTGAATCCGGCTGGGATCTGTGCGCGCACACATAAAATGGGCGTGGTTAGCGGCCCCGGAGCATTTTCCACAATGGAGAAGAGAGCAGCCTACTTCACAGTGGAGGAGCAGCAAATAAGCCTGCAAAAGTATGAGGAGTACCGCAGTATTATCCAGGCCAGGAGCAACACGACTGTAGCCGCGAGAAGCCGGAGGGATTGCCGGCACATTTTCCACATTTTTCTGAAACACAAATCGCTTAAAATGTAATAAAGAACTCGTCCACATCAAACCAAAATTATGTAATTAGTCTTTTAAATGGTGATGAATAATTATCTTTTTTTTTAAATGTAATATAATTAGCCTAAATATAATATTTAATTTCACTTTTAGTGTACTTTGCATCTAAAATAACATTTGTCCCATGTCATGATCCACCGCTATTGGACAGTGTAAAACATTTCCTCTTTTTTTGTTCATTAAAATAATAAATGGACAGTGTTGATAACACTGGGATAAATCTATGAATGAAATTAAACGTAAATTAGATCTTTAAAAATATTTCTTCAAACTAAATTATGTCCCTCAGTTTCATGGTGTTACTACCAAAATTAGGAGATCATATTACATTAGACAACATTTAAGATATGATGATTACTTATGTAATTGTAATTGAACTTTAAACCAAGATTATTGTTACTTGACTTTATCCATAATAAAGTTCAGTACAATTATCAGCATGTGTTGTCTTTTATCAGAAGTAAACATCCTCGGATCAAACGTTATCACTGACATTGAGAAATAATGTCAAATAGCTTGAATTAAAGAAGTTACTGTTTTATTTCATGGAGTTTTGTCAGCAGTCTTCAGATCTTGTGATATGTGTCTTTAGATTAATTTTATTGCATTCATGAATCTTGTGATTGTAACCTAAAATATGTTACCACCAATGACAGAAATAACATCAAAATACTTACAAGAACGATTTTTCTATGTGTCCATTATTGTTGCTAAATCATCATGGTCAGCATACTAATAAATACTCTACATTTGTTTAAACGCAATTAATTTTTTCACTTGTTTGACCAGGAAAATCACATTCATGTTTTCAAAATGACCTTAGTGCATTATTTGCCACGTAAGGCTCCAGCAGGTCACAGATGTGTAGAAGTCCCTCCCGTGAAAATCTGTGCCTCTCGTACAAGATTTCTTCTGGTAAATCAAGCCGATTACTTCTGTCACGAAAAAAACGCTCCTCTTACAATTCGCGCACCGACATTAACCGGTTCCGGCAGAAATGGTCAAGCCATTTTCCAAGACAGCAAATTGGTGACTGTGCGGTCTTTTATGCCCGCCCGAGAGAACCAATTGGTCAGCGGGCGGTCTGTCACACCCCGTGAGCTCTTATCCTGGAACTTAACCTGCTCCGGACCAGGTTTGGCGTTCAGCATCAGTTACCGGGGCAACGTGTCTGGATAAAAAGAGATCCACATTCGTAGTGCGGAAAACCCGAAACTTATCCAGGAAGTTATCTCTCTAAGAGCTAATCCAGCTTCATAGTACAGGCCCCTGGTCTCAATAATTCTCGTAACTTTTCAACTTTATTATCGTAATTTTTTCGACTTTAATTCTCGTAAATTAATGATATTTTTCTCGTAATTTTTCGACTTCACGACTTTATTCTTAATTTATGAGATTATTCTGGTAACTATTCGACTCTATTCTCGTAATCTTCCTTTTATTTTGTTTTCAATGTGGCCCTCCTTAGTAACATAAAGACATGAGATAAAGTGTATGGGGAGAGATTTGTCTCAAAATGATGCACACAAAACTTTCCATGATTTTCACGTGTTTTTCAAATCCACAAATATATCCATAATTTTCTCATGTGTTTTTCAAATCCACAAATATATATTTGATTTTCACATGTGTTTTCAAATTTTGTGAGTGCATTTATCATGACTTATCATTTTTAAATCTTCAATTCTGCTTGTGAACTGTTGGAAGTGCGTTTGTGGATCAACTGACACCTGCATTCATTTTTGAGACAAACATAACGCAGTTTCCAAGAAATGCACACACATATTTGGAGGGATTTATCTCATTAATATGCAGACAAATATCCTTGAATTTCACATGTGTTTTGCAGATCCACAAATATAAACATAATTTTCTCATGTGTTTTTGGGATTCACAAATATTTTTACGATTTTCACATGTGTTTCTCCGATCGACAAACATGTGCATGATTTTCACATGTGTTTTTAAGGTTCACAAATATATCCACGTTGTTCACAGGTATTTTTACAGTTTGTGAGAGCATTTATCGTGACTTATCATGTGTAAATCTTCAGTTTTGCTTGTGAATCATTTAGAGTACGTTCGTGGATCAACAGACACGTGCATCTATTTTTGAGACAAACGTACCGCAGTTTCACAGAGATTCTCACACACACACAGGCTGAAAATATTTCTAGAGCCCCGCCCCCTCCATCCACTAGGCGGCAGTGTTGTTGTTTTTATTTAACAGGGGGCGTCAAACGGCCTGCCCCAGCCATACATCCATGGCCTCGGCTCGGTGCTGTTGAAGAAGAAGGAAACACCTTCAGGAGCAGAAAGGCGCCTCAACTTAGAAGCAAAAGCAGCCTAATCCAGTCCGGCGGTATTAATTTCTGACCCCCGCCATGCCCTGGAGTGTGTCTTTTATATGTGTATAATGTTCATTCATTTTTCTGAACAGAACTTTGACGATCATTAAAGCTATGGTCTACGATTTGGAAGCTTTGTACATATTAATAACACCGTTTATAAGGCTGTTATGGTCCTATGGTCCTATCTACACAGTATAAAGACCAAAAAGAACGAAAAAAATCCATTCAGTATATCCGCTGAAAAGCTGCATACTAGCTGACCAATTAAACCTGAGCACCTGCGAAGATTAATTGGTCCGTGAGTAAGTCCATGAGTCCATCCAATCCTCGTCTCCCTCACTACGCAGTACGCAGCATCTTGCCCATGGTCCCGCCTCCTCCCCTCTACCTCCGGTGAGCAGCTAGCAGTGTTAGCTACTGAACTATCATGGAGCCGGAAAAGCCTAGCGCCGATCCGGGAAGTCGCCTCCCTCTCCCGGGGCCCAACGGAGCTCTGCCCGCGGGTTGAGGCCTGTTAGCCGGCTAACGGCTAACGAATAGCCTCAGCCGGCCGTCAGACCTTCAGCATCGGCCGTTTCGCCCCTGGTTGATCAGGTAATGGCTTTGTTTACTACAGTGGGAGATGTGAGGCGCCACGAGCTGGGGGCGGGATCTTAGAACAGGAGCGGAGAGGTGGGGGGGGCAGGCTGCGGTTTCAAATCGTAGACACGAGCTTTAACAGATGAATGTAAACACACCAGGCGCAGCATCGCTGCAGACCGCTGACGCCTCCTCCTGCTGACTGGGCAAAGTCAGAAATTCACTAATCTGAACCTTCTTTTCAACCACCGTCATGAAGACTGTGAGCTTCATGAGCTACAACCTAATTTTCCTCAAAACGAGCCTCCTCCGAGCCAGACAGCTGCTATTTGTATCAAAATGCTGTCGGTGATGCTCGACGGCTTAGGGAGCGTCAGCAATTCACCATAGCAAAGGAAAGAGTGAATGAAAACTCAGTACTGTCACCATGAAAAACTGTAACACACTATACAATACCTTATGTTATTCATAAAAAATGTCACAGTTTGTTAAAAATATCAAGATATTTCACAGGACACATTATTTCTTAGAATATTAATTTCTGTTAATAGGTAATGACTATAGTAATTGCAATAACTACTGTTGCAGAACTTAAATTAAGGATCAAACATCTCTGGTTTAGCCTACTTCACGGTTCACGAAAGAAAGTTTGATGTTTATAATTTTCAGGCAAATACTTTTCAAGCAGTATTGACTTTCAGGTCATTTATAAAATTATCCTTTCACAATAAAGTTTTCAGGAAGGAATACTATGTGACAGGCCTTTGATCATTTTCCATCATTTAAACTCACTTTCTCTTTTTTTAAATAACCATCTTAAGTATTCTATTTTTATTTCATCCCAAAAATTTGATTTCACATACTCTATGGGATTAGTTTTTAATCCTTCAAAGTTTGATACGTTTGAAGATCATAGAAGTACTTATTCACACATTTCTTTTAATCTGTTATACCAGAAAGTGTTAAATACAAAATAAATTATCATAGCTTTCAATTTCAGTTGCTTTTTTCATTTCCCCAATAAATGTAGATCATATGTGTAAAAAATAAAAACCTCTTCTATAAAAAATGCTGTAGAAAATAACTCATCAGGATCTTATAGACTAATGAAAATATAGTTGGAAAACATATAGCGGCAAAACAGGAATTTTTTATTGCTCAACAGCATTTAATATAATAAATACATTTATGAAAAGCTCTCTTTTCTAAAGGGCTGCAGTACAAGGCTAGAGAATATTTGATAGCTGGGTTGAGTTTGGTATAGCCCAGGGGTCAGCAACCTTTTCAATCAAAAGAGCCAGTTTGCCCGTCACGCCCACCAAAAAAATCTGTCTGGAGCCACAAAACACATTTGAGCCTTAAAATGAAAACAGCAGCACCTGCTGACTCTACATTATAATGACATTAGATCTATAAGCAAACTGATTTACCACCTGACATGACTGCTCTATAATGGACCATGTACTTTTGTTGCTTTAACTTGACATTAGTGTTATACCATATTATTTTACAGTAATTCATTTAGAACTAAAATGACAACAATGATGTGTTTACTTTGATTTTCAGGTTTGTCAACAAAAATAACCATCTATTAATATTAGCCCTGTTAACAATGTTATTTTAATTTTTTTATTTTGGTATTGTTGTTACTCCATTTTTTTTACACAGGATCAGGTTTTACTTGCAGTGGAGAAATCATAAATATTTATTTGACATCATCAGGTGAGATGGGGGTCAGTAGGTCTTACCCTCACATTTTAAACTAAAATCATTTCTTTCCTGCATTCTGATCATTATTATGCACAATTTTATCAATCATGAAGTAATCTTCTAATTCTTGAGGTGCTTTTTGACATCTCATCAGTGTTTTAGAAGCTTATCCCACATAATTACTCAATGTTTAGTTTCATGCCAATTTTGATGTGTCATTAAAAAATTGTCATATACTGTATATCTAACACAGTTACTCACACACCTGAGTCTGTAGTTAGTGAATGAGAGATCATGTGAGGGGGACAGACTGACTGACTGCAATCATAACGCAGAAATGGTAATAAAAAACATCCACCTGATATCTTTGTGTAAAATCCCCCGCTTCAACAACACCGTCACAGTCGTGCTGAATTATCGTCTCCCCGTGTCTCTTTTCCAAAGCTTTATCGCCGACATGCCTCCGTTTAAAAAGTTTGAATCCCTTCACAGCAGCAGTTGAAAGTCTGAGAGTTCATCAAAACATCTTCATCAGAACTTAAAATGAACATCAAGTGAGCTCACAGCTGAAGATGCAGCAGAGTCCAGCTCTCATTCCGATCTGCTGCAGGTCACGCAGAGGTCATGGGAGGAGCACACATGACGCAAAGTTAGCGATGTAAAAACCAAGAAATTGTCATTAAAAGAAAAAAGGCAGATGGTGCTAAAACATGCAAAAATAACATCAATTAATTAGAGTTTAATGCAAGTCAAAGAAGACGTTTTTTGCTCTTCTGACCTCTGAGTCAAGAGAGCCACTGGCGAGGGGCAAAAGAGCCGCAAGTGGCTCCGGAGCCGCAGGTTGCTGACCCCTGGTATAGCCTATTTAACAGCAGTTAAATAGGTTATTGCAGTTATTGCAGTTTTATAGGCATCAACTTATCATATTAACATCAAAGTAATATTTAAAACAAATCACTGACATTGAGTTTAAACCTATTTCTCCAAAGAGAAAAAGCATATGGCTGTAGGTGGAGGAGATAAACATCCAAATATTTGGGAAAATGTCTGTAGAGCTCATAAATTCAATGGCACTGGGTTTTTCCGATCATAAACGTCCTGTGAAATATCTTGATATTTTTAACAAACTGTGACATTTTTTATGAATAACATAAGGTATTGTATAGTGTGTTACAGTTTTTCATGGTGACAGTACTGAGTTTTCATTCACTCTTTCCTTTGCTATGGTGAATTGCTGACGCTCCCTAAGCCGTCGAGCATCACCGACAGCATTTTGATACAAATAGCAGCTGTCTGGCTCGGAGGAGGCTCGTTTTGAGGAAAATTAGGTTGTAGCTCATGAAGCTCACAGTCTTCATGACGGTGGTTGAAAAGAAGGTTCAGATTAGTGAATTTCTGACTTTGCCCAGTCAGCAGGAGGAGGCGTCAGCGGTCTGCAGCGATGCTGCGCCTGGTGTGTTTACATTCATCTGTTAAAGCTCGTGTCTACGATTTGAAACCGCAGCCTGCCCCCCCCACCTCTCCGCTCCTGTTCTAAGATCCCGCCCCCAGCTCGTGGCGCCTCACATCTCCCACTGTAGTAAACAAAGCCATTACCTGATCAACCAGGGGCGAAACGGCCGATGCTGAAGGTCTGACGGCCGGCTGAGGCTATTCGTTAGCCGTTAGCCGGCTAACAGGCCTCAACCCGCGGGCAGAGCTCCGTTGGGCCCCGGGAGAGGGAGGCGACTTCCCGGATCGGCGCTAGGCTTTTCCGGCTCCATGATAGTTCAGTAGCTAACACTGCTAGCTGCTCACCGGAGGTAGAGGGGAGGAGGCGGGACCATGGGCAAGATGCTGCGTACTGCGTAGTGAGGGAGACGAGGATTGGATGGACTCATGGACTTACTCACGGACCAATTAATCTTCGCAGGTGCTCAGGTTTAATTGGTCAGCTAGTATGCAGCTTTTCAGCGGATATACTGAATGGATTTTTTTCGTTCTTTTTGGTCTTTATACTGTGTAGATAGGACCATAGGACCATAACAGCCTTATAAACGGTGTTATTAATATGTACAAAGCTTCCAAATCGTAGACCATAGCTTTAATGATCGTCAAAGTTCTGTTCAGAAAAATGAATGAACATTATACACATATAAAAGACACACTCCAGGGCATGGCGGGGGTCAGAAATTAATACCGCCGGACTGGATTAGGCTGCTTTTGCTTCTAAGGCCCTCCTCACACGAGGACGGCACCGTATTGTCTTGGCGTCGGCATCAAAACATGGATCGCTGTTTACACATCGTATTGTAGATAGGCTTGTGTATTTACTTGAGAACGCAAAATCCACGCCGGGACGTACCTGTGGGTTTCCACGCATGCTCCTACCCCATATAGCATGCTGGGTAATGTGGTTATTGGGTTACTACACTCGTAACATCACAGTTCTGCTCCGAGGTGGATTCAACGTCAACAAGTGCTCATGCACGCGTAACATGCTGCGTCTCTGCATGAGCACTTGTTACTGTTGTTGCTGTAGCTGATGTTGTTGGTGTTCTGTGAGCAAATGTTGGTGTAAAAGTCGTAGCAATATTTATAGCTGCTGCCAGCATAGTTGTTGTTGGTGTGTGTGTCACAGCGTGAGTTGGGGGGCGGGGAGGAGGACGGGTGCTATGAGGTCACCGTCTTCTCCGGACTTATCTGTTTATACCAACTACGGCATGAAGACGAATACGCAGATATCCACTTGCAAACCCGTTTTCAAAAAAGATGCGGAGTCATGGACAAATACGCGTCTCCGTGTGTCAATATCACCAGATCGATAGCTTATTTTACCGGAGTCTGACAAATTCGTACTCGTGTGAAGCCCACCTAAGTTGAGGCGCCTTTCTGCTCCTGAAGGTGTTTCCTTCTTCTTCAACAGCACCGAGCCGAGGCCATGGATGTATGGCTGGGGCAGGCCGTTTGACGCCCCCTGTTAAATAAAAACAACATCACTGCCGCTTAGTGGATGGAGGGGGCGGGGCTCTAGACACATGTGAATATTCTCAGCCTGTGTGTGTGTGAATCTCTGTGAAACTGCGGTACATTTGTCTCAAAAATAGATGCACGTGTCCGTTGATCCACGAACGTAGTCTAAATGATTCACAAGCAAAACTGAAGATTTACACATGATAAGTCACGATAAATGCTCTCACAAACTGTAAAAATACCTGTGAACAACGTGGATATATTTGTGAACCTTAAAAACACATGTGAAAATGAGATAAATCCCTCCAAATATGTGTGTGCATTTCTTGGAAACTGCGTTATGTTTGTCTCAAAAATGAATGCAGGTGTCAGTTGATCCACAAACGCACTTCCAACAGTTCACAAGCAGAATTGAAGATTTAAAAATGATAAGTCATGATAAATGCACTCACAAAATTTGAAAACACATGTGAAAATCAAATATATATTTGTGGATCTGAAAAACACATGAGAAAATCATGGAAAGATTTGTGTGCATCATTTTGAGACAAATCTCTCCCCATAAAAGTGAGCCTCTGTGGTGCTGCACTGCTCTTCTAAAGCTGTTTCCTCTGGCCTTTGTCTCTCTGCATGTGAGTTTTCTCCTGTTCTCTGCTCTTTGACCTGTTTTTCCTCCTCAGATAAGATGAGTGTTCCTGTGGAAGATGAAGACATGGCAGAGTCTGAGGTGTCCGGATGTTTGTCCCCGCAGAGTGACCGGTCCAAAAAAGAACCTCTGAGGTTTAATGATCGACCTGGAGCTTCAGGGCCAAAGTAAGAGATCTTAGAGGAACTCAGTGTGTGATTCTGTCGTCTAACAGCCCGTGTTGATCATGAAACACAGACTGTTCTATCTATCTATCTATCTATCTATCTATCTATCTATCTATCTATCTATCTGTTTGTCTGTCTGTCTGTCTGTCTGTCTGTCTGTCTGTCTGTCTGCTTGTAACATCAGATTAAGTAAAAACAGTTAGAATATCTGAGGGGTCCAGAATTCTGACTTAATTTTCAAATTTCCTGGAATTTTTGTAGAAGATGAAGATATGTAAATCTCACAAATAGGGATGCACCGTCACCATTTTTGGTTGCCGATCCGATCACCAATCACAGGATTCATATATCTGCCGATCACCGATCACTGATTCCGATCACTGATTCCGATCACTGATACCAATCACAGAATGAATGAGAGAATTATCAATCATACTACATGTCCTGTATTTACTGTCAAGCCTTGTACACCACTTTAAATGGCAAAACTATTTGTGCTAAAACAAATAAATATAATCAACAAGTAACATTACATGCCCTGTCAAGTGCAATAGATGACAGTGAAATTAAAATAAATAAAATTTACTTGTCTTACTCTCCAAGTAAGGTGGTAAAAGGCTTCAAAATCATTTTAAACAAAAAGAGGCAGTTTTATATTCCAAAAAGAATCAGTTTTATATTCAGTTGTTAATAAATAATAATGAAAATACCTAAATAAAATTAATAAATAAATCAAATTGAGACATACTTCTGAGAAGCAAAAAAAAAAATCTCTATCCTTTCTCTGCACACTGCACTCCTTACCCTAATCATGAAACCTATTAGCACTTAACAGTTTAACCTAAACCAGACAAATTTGCAGCTAATGACTGAACAGAATAAGACCAAAATTATGATAAACTGCAATTCTCCTCTAATTATAACGTCACATCCAAATTCTTAAACTTTATCCTGAAACAGAACAGTGTTTCCTCCAGGACTTTTTTCAGCAGTGGGGGCAGGCTCACCGGGGAGCTGTGGCAGCGTAAACAGATGACACTTGACAGCAGATTTAAATTGCGATTCTATGACATTGCTGATTTTTGCAATCTTTAGTTAGCTTTTTTAACACCAGTGAAAAAGATGAACAATGATGATGCCTCCAGACTATATCAGGAAAAATACACATCACATGTGAGTCTGTTTTTAGGATTTATTCAGCAATATATTTTAACCAGCTGTTTATACTCTCTCTTCAAAAGACTGGACTGACTTCAAAAGTGGATTATTAACCCTTTAGGCACCAGAGTTTTTCAAGAAAATATTCAATTTTGCTATCAAGATTTACAAAGGCTATAGTTTCAAAGTGGTTAGTTTTCCCACCCATCATCATCACTGTAATTTACGGGCCGAGCATGAACATCTCTGCTGCCTTCACTGTGCTTTTTACCCCCGGCTTCTCCCTTGTCTGACCAGAGCCCCGCAGTCTTTCTCATTCCCACTACAACATTGTCACTTTTCACGGTGTTTTAAGCTTCCCTGCATCCCAGACCACATCCCCTACTTGACACTCCCCGGCCAGGAGAGGCAAAGCATCGGCTTCCGTATGTGCTGCTCAGGGACTGTAATGGCGAGTGGACCCGCTCCCGCCGCACGTACACGCGCTGCTAGTTTGGTCCTCCTCACAGGACGATTGACCATCATCCTCAGAGAGTAAATATTCCTCAGATTGAGAGTCAGCCAGTACTTGAGGAAGTAATCTGAGCATTGTTAGTACTCTTACTCTATCACTCTGTCTCTCGGTCTCTCTCTCTCTTCTCTGTTCTGCAGCCTCTACATCCACACTCGTGTCCCTCGGTCCAGTGTGTGTGTTTCAAAATAAATGTACGCCCAAACTCTGTCACCTGTCCACTATCTGCTGGTGAAAAGTAGTAACACTGTTCAGCACTATTTTAACAGCTATGGCCTTGTTTACACCTGACTTAATGCAGGACTCAGCTGTGAAGGCGGCGACATAATGCTGCGGTGCTGTATTTACAGTTTAAAAAAAACAACATTTTTTTGCGGCGGGTAGGATTTAGGAGTGGCAGAGGAAACACTGCAGAAACTGGCCTTCAAACAGCCTTTTAAATGTGATCAGTTTTTCTGATCGGGGCTTTCAGAGCCCACCGATCGATCGGTTTGGGGTCATTATCTGCCGATAATGATTGGCGGTCGATCGATCGGATCATCCCTACTCAAAAATCCTTTTTTTATCAGAGGCTTGTAATTCCACGATGGTGTATTAGTGCCACCTCAGGAAATTAAAAAAAAGAAAAATCAAAATTTTTGAGGAAACACTTGAAATTTTTGAGTTTATAAAGTAAAATCAAGTAAAAATTTGTGACTTTATGAACTCGAAAATTTGGGAAAAACTCATATTTTGGTAATTAATCAATGTAGTTCCAAACCTGAGGCCTCATTTTAATCAATATGACAGAGACTGTGAGCTACAACTTCGTTTTCCTCCAAACAGTGTATTAGGGCCACTTAAAGAAATAAAAAAAATAATGGAAACCTGAAATTTTCGACTTTATGAAGTCTCAAATTTACGACTTTATAAGGTCGCACATTAATGACTCAATAAACTTGAAAATTTGCAATACTTATATTTCTGGTCAATAACTCATCAATAAAACAACATAGTTACCTTCATTTTAATCAATGTGATAAAGACTGTGAGTTACAACCTCGATTTCCTCCAGACAAAACTATCCAGACAGATTTGTTGAAACTCCTGCGTCTTCGTGCATCAGCTCACCATTGTTGTTTGAAAAAGTTTTTCTTCTTCATACATGTGCTGTAGCAGTGCTGTTTCTCTGCAAACCTACATCACCATCTACTGAACCAGCATGCACACTACAGTGTTTTCAGTTGTTCTGGCGTCTCCATGTGAATGTGGATTAGGATGGCACGACATATCGTTTGAACACTGCCATCACAATGTGCGCATGCACATTGTGCGCATGCACATTGTGATGGCGAGCTGTTCAGAGCTATTCAAGTCATCTGTCAAAAATTCTTCCATTTTTAAAATCGCAATATATATCGCAAACCCCCCAAAAATAGCAATGTCAGTTTTTTCCAATACCGTGCAGCCCTAACGTTGATTGTTTTTAAAAACTCAAATGAAGAACCTGTGCGTTTTAGGTGAGAGTATCACTGTGTAAATAGGGCCTCAGTTGTAGGGACGTCGTCTTTTAAAATGAAATCCAGGAGTTTGATACAGTCACATGTCAGTGTTTGCTCAGACAGGATACTTACCCTCAGTTTCTCCCACCTTTTGAATCATGTGTGTAAATGAATATGAAGCCATATGAATGTGATCAGCAAATAATATGGACAGTTTCTACATAATCCACCAGCGTAGTGTTCTGTACAAGGTGTGTGTGACCTGCTGAGCTTGAGGTCAAGGGTCATCACAAAAATTTAAGGTGATATTTTCTTTATTAAAAGGAGGCTCGTGTCCAACGCAGCAAGACCTGGGCAGCAGACAGATGGTAAGACACCACATACACACGTTTCTTTTTCAAACAAAATAAAATAAACATTTACAACAAACAAAAGAGAATACACACTTATTTACAACAACATGCCTGTTCTACATTCACATGTGTTGTTTAATTTGACTGACTTGATGACAAATGATAATGTTTTAAAACAGCAGGGAGTTGTATGAAAGCAAATGATGCGTGTCATGTGGAATTTTGATTTAAGCTGCAGGACACAAAATGAACTCAAAACATCAACAGAATTCTTTCTTACGTTATGTCTCTAAATTCAGAGCTTTAGTATAAACTAGAAGGGATGTTTGATCATTGAGATGACTTTGGAGTCAATACAGTAAACAATAGTTTAGTTATTACAGTTTTTTGTCATTACCCATTTATCAATATACATCAATATGAAAATAATAACATAAAGTCCTTTAACACCTATTTCTCTAAAGTCAGACCTGAAGTATTAACTGGAAGAGATGTTACTTAGGTACATAAATAAACAGTAAAGTTATTATAGTTTAATAGTCATAACCTACTTATTAATATATGTCAATATTTAAAAGAAAATCATGTAGAATACAAAAAAAACTGTTTCTTTAAAGTAAGAGCTGCAGTACAAGGCAGAGGGGATGTGTGATCATCAGGCAGTTTGGTGTCACTGCAGTCATAAACAGTTATCACAGTTGTTTATTCATAACCTTTTATTTAATATATGCAAATATATAAAAAAGTCATAGAAAATAATGGAAAACCACTTTATTTTAAGTTAAAGTTGTAGTTTGTGCCAGAGGAGATGTGAGATCATCAGGCAGTTTGGTGTAACTGTAACATAAAACAGTTATTACAGTTTCTGTCATCATGACCTGTAAATGAGTATCCATCAATATTTAAAAAATCGTCTAAATTACATTAAGAACAATTTCTTTTCAAATGGAGATGTAGTATAATACTGAAGAGATGTTTTGTCCATGTTTGGTGACAGACTGTCTAAATGTTTGATAGAAACTCCAGGAAGGGCTGTGTTAGTTATTAACATAAAGACATGAGAGTAAAGTGAGCCTCTGTGGTGCTGCACTGCTCTTCTAAAGCTGTTTCCTCTGGCCTTTGTCTCTCTGCATGTGAGTTTTCTCCTGTTCTCTGCTCTTTGACCTGTTTTTCCTCCTCAGATAAGATGAGTGTTCCTGTGGAAGATGAAGACATGGCAGAGTCTGAGGTGTCCAGATGTTTGTCCCTGCAGAGTGACCAGTCGAAAAAGGAACCTCTGAGGTTTAAAGATCGACCTGGAGCTTCAGAGACAAAGTAAGAGATCTTAGAGGAACTCAGTGTGTGATTCTGTCGTCCAACAGCAGTGTTGATCATGAAGCACAGGCTGTTCCATCTATCTATCTATCTATCTATCTATCTATCTATCTATCTATCTATCTATCTATCTATCTATCTGGAACATCAGATTAAGATAAAACAAAGTTAAAATATTTAAGAACCTTTTATGAAGTTTTTGATTGGTCATATTTTAGACTCTATATTAACAAGTTGATCAAATATTGTGTTTTTGGCTTTCATTGTTTTAAAGTGTTTATAAATTTTAAGTGTTCTGTTTCACAGTTTGCTTCATTTTATTTTGGTTCAAAATGAGTGATTTTATTTCCAAACATTTATCAACAAACTTTCATTTTTAGGGGTCCAGAATTCTGACTTTAACCTCAGACTTTTGAATTTTATTAAAATCAGAATTCTGAGATTGAAGTCAGATTTTTGACTTTGCTTTAAGATTTCTAACATTTTTACAGATGTAAAAAAAATCATGTCCATCTCCAATGATGTTTTTCATGGACCCAGAATTCTGAATTTCAGATTCTTAGATTAAAATCTGAAACTTTTTTTTGCAGAAAAAATTATCCTCCAAAAGAAGTTTTTTAGTGGCTCTAATCCTAACCCGTAGTTTATAGTTGTCATTGAGTAGATTATGGAGAAAACTCACATGCAGAGAGACAAAGGCCAGAGGAGGCACACGGTGGCGCAGCAGCTAGTGCACGTGCCTCACAGCAAGAAGGTTGCTGGTTTGATCCCTTTGCATGTTCTCCCCGAGCATGCATGGGATCTCTCCAGGCTCTCTGACCTCCCCCCACTAGGGCTGAACTATTAATAGGATTTTGATCATGATTTCAATTTTGCCATCTGACAATCATAAAAACATCCTTATCGAAGAAAAACGATTAATATGCCACACAGTGTGGAGCACCGTGTATGTAAGTTCCTGCATTTCACAGCGCTTCTGTGTTCCACGTGCAGTCACAGCGAGTGTGTGTGACTTATGTGGATCAATAATACTGTATGTGCAGCGAGCACCGCCGCTCACTGCACATACAGTATTATTGTTCTTTAAAGTTGTGTTTAAATCAGTACTGAAGTTTTTAAATAAATGAATAATTGTGTATATTAATTGTGATTTCAATATCACTTAAAATAATCGTGATTCCTGTTTTTACCATCATCGTCCATAGTTGAGAGTTAGTCACCACCCTTACCCTCAGTTTCTCTCATCTTTTGAATCATGTGTGTAAATGAATATGAAGCCGTATGAATGTGATCAAATAATATGGACAGTTTCTACATAATCCACCAGCGTAGTGTTCTGTACAAGGTGTGTGTGACCTGCTGAGCTTGAGGTCAAGGGTCATCACAAAAATCTAAGGTGATATTTTCTTTATCCAGAAAAAGGAGGCTTGACGCAGCAAGACCTGGGCAGCAGACAGATGGTAAGACACCACATACACACGTTTTATTTTACAACCAAAGAGAATAAACATTTACAACAAACAACAGAGAATAAACACTTATTTACAACAACATGCCTGTTCAACATTCATATGTATTGTTAATTTTGACTGACTTAAAGCTGGGGTTGGCGATTTTGGAGAACTAGCTGTCTGTCTCTAGCCTGAAGGGGGCGGTAATGCTCCAAAATGATGGATGCCAACCACCGAAGAAGAAGAAGTCTCGCGAGAACTGCCACCTGCAGTAGCATGGACGGCAGTTCTCGCGAGATTAGAGCCAACAGCAGAACAAACTTAGAAAAACAAAGTTTATTTTAGATTTCTTGTACATCTGTCTTAAATGTGAGGGATACTGGAGCTTGGTTGGGGTTGTGGGACGGCTCACAGTGGACTTCCCTTATTTCCAAAGACAAAACTTGAAAGGTAAGCTTTCTCCCGTGGAGTCTGTTCCCTACACGCTACATGCTACATGCTACATGCACTGTCGGTGCATGCCGGGAAAATGCACGCGCAGCAGGCACGCAGAATGGCGACGGGATTTGATTGGTGTAAAAACAGGTGTCCCTGCAAGATTATTGGTTGGTGTTTTCCCTGTTTTACTCCAGCTGTAGATAACGGATATTTTTCTCTCTGTTTTAAGAACACATTATGAGTTGATTACCATCGGGTCATAAAGACCATTTTAACCAGTATTACAAAAAGTGTATCTAAATCAGATCGTAGACCCCAGCTTTAAGCAAATGATAATGTTATAAAACAGCACAGAATTGTATGCAAGTAAATGATTTTTGTCCAAAAGCATTAGTGATTTGTATAAAAGAATGAGAAACTGACACTTTGATGTGAAAAAATGACTAAATGTTGTGGAGGTTGAACTAACAGTTCAGAGAATTTAAATTCTGATCTGAGAAATGCATCAAAACAACTGAGTAAAAAAGAATTAGAATCTGAGCTGCTTCTCTGTGCTCAGAACATAAAGACATTAAACCAATTCAAGTTTATCAAATGCAATATAAAATAGACTGAGGGAGTGTGTGTATGAACTCTATTTCCAAAGAAGTTGGGACACTGTGTAAAATCTACAAAGAGGGAACAGAGTACAATGACCTGTAAATCCTTTTTAACCTCTATCCCATTGAATGCACTGCAAGGACAAAATATTTAAAACTCAAGCTGATAAACTTTGTTTCTACCAAATATTCCATAATATCATAAAAGAGAACCCATGAACATCAACAGCATGGCAGAAATCCAGCACTGAATGCCTGTAACCTTCGACCCCTTGAGTGCATTTTCACTGGAATTTGACACATGACCTCACAGCACACACCAAGTCAGGACGCGTGGCTCCTCTGGATTCATGCTCTGACATTATTTCAGCAGGAGAGGGCGCTACAGGACACAACCAGAGGATTATGTTATGTGGAATTTTGATTCAAGCTGCAGGACACAAAATGAACTCTAAACATCAACAGAATTCTTTCTTATGTTATGTCTCTAAATTCAGAGCTTTAGTATAAACTAGAAGGGATGTTTGATCATTGAGATGACTTTGGAGTCAATACAGTAAATAATAGTTTAGTTATTACAGTTTTCTTAGTCATTACCTATTTATCAATATATGTCAATATAAAAATAATAATATAAAGTACATTAACACCTATTTCTCTAAAGTCAGACCTGAAGTATTAACTGGAAGAGATGTTACTTAGGTACAGACATATACAGTACAGTTATTACAGTTTTATAGTCATAACCTACTTATTAATATTTAAAAGAAAATCGTATAGAATACATGAAAAACTATTTAAAGTAAGAGCTGCAGTACAAGGCAGAGGAGATGTGTGATCATCAGGCAGTTTGGTGTCACCGTAACAAAAACTGTTATTACAGTTTCTGTCATCATTACCTGTAAATGAGTATCCATCAACATTTAAAAAATCGTCTAAATGACATTAAGAATAATTTCTCTTAAAATGAAGATGTAGTATAATATTGAAGAGATGTTTGATCATTAGTGTTGCTTTAGTGTCACTACAGTTACAGACAATAAAATCATCACAGTTATTCATTTACATAATGAACACAAATATACAAAACATCATTGAAATCAAATTCAAATCATTCTTCTTCTCCTAACTTTGCGACTTTATTCTTGTAACCTTACTTTTATTCTGTTTTTAACATGGCCCTAATCCTCCATCATAAGTTAACATAAAGACATGAGAGTAAAGTGAGCCTCTGTGGTGCTGCACTGCTCTTCTAAAGCTGTTTCCTCTGGCCTTTGTCTCTCTGCATGTGAGTTTTCTCCTGTTCTCTGCTCTTTGACCTGTTTTTTCTCCTCAGATAAGATGAGTGTTCCTGTGGAAGACGAAGACATGGCAGAGTCTGAGGTGTCCGAATGTTTGTCCCTGAAGAGTGACCGGTCCAAAGAGGAACCTCTGAGGTTTAAAGATCGACCTGGAGCTTCAGGGCCAAAGTAAGAGATCTTAGAGGAACTCAGTGTGTGATTCTGTTGTCAAACTATCTGTCTGTCTGTCTGTCTGTCTGTCTGTCTATTATCTTGAACATCAGATTAAGATAAAACAAAGTTAGATTATTTAAGAACTCTTTATGAAGTTTTTGATCGGCCATATTTTTCATGAAAGCACTCGGAGAGCGCAGACCTCCGCCAGCACCACAGTCCTCTCCGGACTTGTGATTTTTACCATAAATATCAGTCCTACCTTTATTTCATCAAAATATTTACATTCCTTAACCATGAAAACATACCATCAGCAATTGGATATCTATTTTAGTTCAGTAGTTATTCACGTAGATCACATTTTTCATCATGGCGGCCAGACACTGATCTGGATCAACACCAAAACTGAATCACTTCGTCCTTCTCCCATGCTGAACATTTCCTGAAAATTTCATAGAAATCCATCCATAACTCTTTGAGTTATTTTGTTCACAGACAGACAGACAAAGCCACTAAGCCACTGTTAGCCCTTTTCCACCAAGCTGGTTTCAGGGCTGGTTCGGAGCTAGAGCCAGACTTAGCACAAGTTGCTGGCTCTCAAAACCAATGTCCAGAGTGAAGCGTTCTGAAAATGCATCTCGGATGTAGTGTTCTGTACAAGGTGTGTGACCTGCTGAGCTTGAGGTCAAGGGTCATCACAAAAATCTAAGGTGATATTTTCTTTATTAAAAGGAGGCTCGACGCAGCAAGACCTGGGCAGCAGACAGATGGTAAGACCTGCACTTTACAAAGACCAGACAACAGCTTGCTGATGTTTGTTATAAATGTTAGGGCTGTGCCTCTTTGCTTTGGGATATTTTTTGGTCTGCTGCTCATCGACTGTCTCTCAAACACTTGGATTATATTTCCTACAGCAGGGATGGGCAACTTTGGCTCCCATTGGGGTTACTCTCAGCTTCAGATTGTTCCAAATTAAAGGGTACTATCAACAAAATGATAATAAAATGTTTGATTTGATCTCAAAACAATCTTATTTTGCTGGAATCTATATTCAATATTTAACATTCAATTCCAAGTAGTAAAGCTACATTTCTTCAGATATATTTGGAATTGCATACAATGAAAGACATTTTTTATTGCAATTGACAGCTACTTCTTTTTTTCTTTCTCACTGCATTTAAATGTTTGAATTTAAAAGTTATTACACAAAGATTACCAGGCTATTTTTGTACCGACTTTTTCTCTTCCCAACCGATGACAGCAACACCATTATCTTTAAAGATGATTCTGTGGTCTGAGGTGTGAAGACTATATTCTTCCGTTTGGCTCCGAAACAGGTCGAGGCAGACAATCGTACATATCAAACTTGTTCAATATTTATGACCAAGAATCTTTACGTATGAGGAAAGCAACAGAGTCATTATCAATCAATTGGGACGTGAATGTAGCCAATCGAGCAGGCTGAGGAACAAGGAAGCAGGCATAAAACAAAAACAAACATGGCTGACCTGAAACATGGAGTTGGGTAGAGCTCAGAATGGAGGAACGGGTCACATGTTCACTCCATCTTTTTTACAGTCTTTTATTTTTGTTCGTCCAGGATTATTCTGTCAAAAGTGGTCCATAGACCCCCATCATCCCCTCTTCTCTGCCCTCTTCCATGTTGTGTTTTCAGTTGATGCTATGTTTCTTCTTCTTCATTTTGTTTGATCAAGTTTGATCAGATTTCTGTCTTGGAAGACCAGATTCTAAATCGGTGGTGGAACAGAATGGTTATGAGTGTTGAGATTATTGGAGCACACCACATAACGTACAATTAAAACAGTTCAATGCCTGATTTTTTTATCTTCCTGTTTGGGTTCTCTAACAGATAAAATTCTCTTCAGATTTGTAAAATCCTGATGCAAAAATGGAAACAAGAGCATGTTATGAAATGGGCTAGAAATGGAGAGGGGAAAGGTGTGTTCTTTCTTGATTCTTATAAACAATAAAACAATGGCCATGATGCTATTTTTTGTCTCTGTCGTTGTCTAAAGGAGGCCTGCAGGAGGTTGTGGATGCACATAAGACCAGTCTGAAGAAGAGATGTGAATGTGTGACTGAAGGATCGGGTGAAGAAAGAAGCAGAGCCCACCTCAACAGAATCTACACTGAGCTCTACATCATAGAGGGGCAGAGCGAAGAGGTGAACACTCAACATGAAGTTCAGCAGCTTGAAACAGCAAACAAGAAAAATATCCATGAGACTCCAATCAAGCCCCATGAACTCTTTGAAGCCTTCCCCGGCCAACAGAAACCCATCAGAGTGGTTATGACCAACGGCGTTGCTGGTGTTGGAAAAACGTTCTCAGTGCAGAAGTTCACTCTGGACTGGGCAGAAGGTCAGCAGAACCAAGACATCAGGCTGGTGGTTCTGCTTTCGTTCAGGGAGTTGAACTTGATCAGAAATGAGAGTTACAGTCTTCTTAATCTTCTCTGGGTTTTCCATCCAACTTTAAAGGAGCTAACCGCGGAGAGTCTTGCTCTCTGTAAGCTTTTGTTCATCTTCGACGGCTTGGATGAAAGCAGGCTGTCCTTCGATTTTGGTTCTTCTGAGGCCGTGTCCGATGTCACACAGAAATCTCCACTGAACACCCTGCTGATGAATCTCATCAAGGGGAATCTGCTCCCATCTGCTCTCATCTGGATCACGTCCCGCCCCGCAGCAGCCAATCAGATCCCTCCATCATGTGTTGACAGGATTGCAGAAGTTCGAGGCTTCACTGACGCCCAGAAGAAGGAGTACTTCAGGAGGAGGTTTGGAGATGGAGATCTGTCCTGGAGCATCATCTCACACATCAAGTCGTCCAAGAGCCTCCACATCATGTGTCTGATCCCGGTCTTCTGCTGGATCACAGCTACAGTTCTGGAGCACATGATGACCACAGAACAAAGATGGGAGCTGCCAAAGACGTTGACCGACATGTACTCACACTTCCTGCTGGTTCAGACGAAGAGGAGGAAGCACAAGTACGAGGAGGGTCAGGACACAAGGTCTTTGGAGCTGATGGACTCTGATAGGGAAGTTCTCCTGAAGCTTGGGCGGCTGGCGTTTGAACATCTGGATAAAGGAAGCATCATGTTCTACCAAGAAGATCTGGAGCAGTGTGGTCTGGATGTCACTGAAGCTTTGGTGCACTCAGGAGTTTGTACTGAGATCTTCAAAAGAGAGAGCGTGATCTTTGAGAGGACAGTCTACTGCTTCATTCACCTGAGTGTTCAGGAGTTCCTGGCTGCAGTCTACATGTTCCACTGCTTCACAAACAACAACACAGAAATACTCCAGGCTTTCCTGCAAAAACGGGGGAATTGGAGCCGTGCATCTTTGGATGTCTTCCTGAGGAGAGCCCTGCAGAAATCTCTTCTCAGTGAGAACGGTCACTTGGACCTGTTTGTCCGCTTTCTTCATGGCCTTTCACTGAAGTCTAACCAAAGACTCCTACAAGGACTTCTGGGCCAAACAGACAACAGCCCAGATATCATTCAAAGAGTCATTCAGTCCCTAAAAGAGATGACAAGTGACGATGTCTCTCCTGACAGATGCATCAACATCTTACACTGTCTGACAGAAATGAATGACCCCTCTGTACATCAGGAGATCCAAGAGCTCCTGAAATCAGACAACAGATTGAAGAAGCCTCTCTCTGACTTTGACTGTTCTGCTCTGGCCTACATGCTGCAGATGTCAGAGGAGGTTGTGGATGAACTGGACTTAAAGAAGTACAACGCCTCCTATGATGGAAAACTCAGACTGATTCCAGCAGTGAGGAACTGCAGGAAAGCTCGGTAAGTCCAGATCTGATTCCATTAAAAGTTAGTTGTGCTTCTCTTGAAGGACTTTCAGACTATGGTGCCTCAGCTACATTCCCTCTAAATTGGTCAGCCTGTGTCAAAGATGACTTTTTGCTGCAGTCAAATTTTCCATTCCAGCATATCTTTTGTGATGTTAAATAAAAATGTGTAGCCTACTGTCAGTGTTCATGAAGTGACACAAGAAGAAGATTTGTAAAATATCATCAGACACAAAAACAAAGAAATGATCCCTGAAGTGAACTGAAGCATCAACATATGGAAGCGCATTTTGTCCACTTCAAAAATAAATGAATTCAGGAGAAAAAAGAGTCATAATTATGAGATACAAAATAAAAGGCATGTGGCTAGGGAAAAGTCTATGGGCGTGGTCCACATGCACGAGTGGTGTCTCATGATTTAGACTTTTTATCTCAGAATGTTGCCTGTTTTTGTCATAATTAATCTCATAATTACGACTATCACATAATTTCAACTCTTTTCCTCATAATTGTGACTTTTTATCTGATTATTATGACTTATTTTCTCAGAATAATGACTAAGTATTTTTCTTTTTAGTTCCCTAAATTCCATTTTTAAGTGGGTAAATTGTCTTTCATATCATCAGGATGGTCCACATGGCAGTAATTCCATGATGTTTTTGTCATCACAGACTTTCTCACAGCAGACTGTCAAACACTCACTTTGAGATTTTGGCCTCGGCTCTGAAGTCCAACCCCTCCCATCTGAGAGAGCTGGATCTAAGCGGCAACCCTCTCGAGGATTCAGGAATGAAGCTTCTTTGTGTTGGACTGGAGAGTCCACACTGTAGACTGGAGTCTCTGAAGTGAGTTCATAAACTGTGTTCTGGTTTGTTGGTCTCTGCTCATTGACTGAGGCTGGGGTTTGTCCATAATGAGGGAAAATTCACATTTCTTTGTGTTGATACTTGAGGGTTGGATTAAAGTTAAATTCAGGAACTGTAATGATAAAGAAATGGGCTAGAGCAGGGGTGGGCAACTTTGACTATCAGGAGGACCACATCCATTTTTTTCAGTATATGAGGGCTGAATTGTTACAAATTGTTTGAAAAAATATATACAGTAAATAAACAAAAAATAGCAAATATAAAGTTTCAAAAAGAATGATACCAACATTAATATAATTTAACTCAAATACAATTAAATTTTACAATTTAGTGAGTCTGACAGCTAAGTAAATCCAATGTAAGTTTCTTTTTAATTCAATAAAATTAGGAATGTTTCTCAGATTTTAAAGCACAAATATATTACCTTCATCATTGTTTCCAAATATAGTTTTTACTAATGCTATACATTATAGTTTAAGGCCTGGTAAAATATATGTAGAGACAACAATAAAACAAAGTTCTTTAGTGACTTGTAAAATTAAAAAAATGTACCATCAATCTAAGGTTGGTAGAAATATTTTATCACCTCCATAATCTGTGCATTATGCAGTTCTGCTTACTCATGATGAATCATATGCAGCAGTTGATGTTATTTTTTCTTCATAATTCCATTTTTTTCTGTTTGTTTGTTTGTTTTTTTGGAAATGATTGGTGGGCCACATGGAGTGAGGTGAAAGGCCTCATGTGGCCCCTGGGGCACCAGTTGCCCACCCCTGGGCTAGAGGAATATCAGAATATTTGTAACTGTAGTTATTTAAGCTCCATATGTCCACAACAGCAGCAATGTAACTACACACAGTACACACCCCTAAGAGAAAAGTCTCATCTCCAGGTTGAATGTCCCCTCAGAGGATCACTGCAGTAAATATTTCTCTGTGTTCATTTTCAGTTTGAGCTCCTGCTCTTTGTCAGACATCAACTGTTCTTCTTTAGCCTCTGCGCTGAAGTCCAACCCCTCCCATCTGAGACAGCTGGACCTGAGTGGAAACAAGCTGCAGGATTCAGGAGTGGAGCTGCTGTGTGACTTTCTGAAGAGTCCAGACTGTAAACTGGAGGCTCTGAGGTCAGACACCATTTCTTTCCCTCTGTGCTGAGATAAATTTGATATGATGGAGTTGTGTGAGGCCGCGTGTCGAGATAATGACATAAATAAATTGAGTTCTCGGGAAAATTACTGAAATTTTGTCATTATCACGAGAAAACGGTGCTAAAAAAACGTGAAAAAACATGACCCTTTAGGGCTTCCGTACATCACCATTGTTTCCAAATATGTGTTTTTACCAATACTATAATTTATTTATCAATACTTCATAGATATTTTAAGAGATACAATCATAACATAGTAAGAACTTTAATTACTTGTAAAAACAAAGCACGTAGCAGCAATCTAAGGTTAGAGAAAATATTTTATCACCTATCTGAATTTATGCATGACATACTACTGGTTACTCATGATGAATCAAATTCAGAAACTGTTGTTTTGTTTTCCAGTTTGATTTATTTTATTTTATCTTATTTTTTATTTTTTTTTTTTTATTTGGGGGGGGGGTGGGGGGTGGGGGTGACTGGTGGGTCGCATTCAGTGGGGAAAGGCCACAAATGGCTCCCGGGCCGCCAGTTGCCCACCCCTGTGTTAGACTGTCTGTGAGGAGACATTGTTTTCTAAGGCCCTCCTCACACGAGGACGGCACCGTATTGTCTTGGCGTCTGCATCAAAACACGGATCGCTGTTTACACATCGTATTGTAGATAGGCTTGTGTATTTACTTGAGAACGCAAAATCCACGCCGGGACGTACCTGTGGGTTTCCACGCATGCTCCTAACCCATATTGCATGCTGGGTAATGTAGTTCTTGGGTTACTACAATCGTAACATCACAGTTCTGCTCCGAGTTGGATTAACGTCAACAAGCGCTCATGCGTGCGTAACATGCTGCGTCTCTGTATGAGCACTTGTTGCTGTTGTTGCTGTCGCTGATGTTGTTGGTGTTCTGTGAGCAAATGTTGGTGTAAAAGTCGTAGCAATATTTATAGCTGCTGCCACCGTAGTTGTTGTTGGTGTGTGTGTGACAGCGTCAGTTGGGGGGCGGGGAGGAGGACGGGTGCTATGAGGTCACCGTCTTTTCCGGACTTCCGGACTTTCCGGACTTTTCTGTTTATACCAACTACGGCATGAGGACGAATACGCTGATATCCACTTGCAAACCCGATTTCAAAAAAGATGCAGAGTCATGGACAAATACGCGTCTCCGTGTGTCAATATCACCAGATCGATAGTTTATTTTACCGGAGTGTTACAAATTCGTACTCGTGTGAAACCCACCTAGAGCTGTATTATTTGTTCCCTGCTCAGATTGGCTGTCTGCAGTTTGACAGAGATCAGCTGTGATCACCTGGCCTCTGCTCTGAAGTCCAACCCCTCCCACCTGAGAGAGCTGGACCTGAGTGAAAACCAGCTGCAGGATTCAGGAGTGAAGCTGCTGTGTGGTTTTCTGAAGGAGCCGGGGTGTAGACTGGAAACTCTGAGGTCAGATACCACGTTTAAAATCTGTGCTGAGATAAATGTGAGATATTTAACCCATTACAATGAGTTTTACTTTATCATTTTATTTTATTTTTTTATGTATTTTTTTTTAATTCATTCTTTAATTTTTTGGATTATTTTTATTTTTTATATCTATACTTTGTATTTATTTTTTCTACCTTTTTTTTGTTCACTGCTATTGGATTCCTTTTTCTGTAGGGGAGTTTCCCAAGGGGATTATTTTTTATTTTATTTTATTTTATTGAACTTTAATCAACCCTGTTAGTCCCATTGTGATCAGCAGATCTCTTTTCCAAGGAACCAAGAATGGCAGCAAAACACAGTTTTAACAAACAGTCACACAGACTCAATACAGTACGAATAAGTGAGGAAACAATGAAAGACAATTAAAACAGTGACAAACAGAAAGAATGATTCATAAAGTTCTATCTAATCAAATCTAATCTTATGTAATGTTTTATAAACAGTATACATATGTAATTCCACTAGGTGCCAATATGAACAAATCAGACAGGTTAGACCAGGAGTGTGCAAAAGAAAAGGGCCACATTCATTTATATTTCAGTGCCCGAGGGCCACACAGTTACGTATTGTTGGCACTTTAAACAAAGAAAATTATTTCCATCAACAACAGCAACAATAAATCTTAACAGAGAATTTTTCCTAAACTTATATATTTTAGCTCAAACACAATTAAAAATTCATGATCTAATGAGCAAGACACCTAACTAAAACTAATTCAAGCTTCTTTTTAATGCAATAAAAGAATGAATGTTGACCTGTTTTTAAAGCACATATATGTTCCCATCACCATTGTTTCCAAATGTTTTTTACCAATACTATAAATTATATTTTAATACCTCATAAAATATTTTTAGAGATACAATCATAGCAAAGTGAGAACTTTAATTACTTGTTAAATACAAAGCACGTAACAGCAATCTAAGGCTAGAGAAAATATTTGATCATGACGTGGTACTGGTTACTCGTGATGAATCAGATTTGGCAACTGTTGTTTTGTTTTCAACTTTGTTTGTTTTTTGTTTTTTGTTTGGGGGGCTCACTGGTGAGCCTCATTGGGTGAGGTGAAAGGCCACAAATGGCTCCCGGGCCACCAGTTGCCCAACCCTGTGTTAGACTGTCAGTGAGGAGACATTGTTTTCTGAGGCTACGTTTACACATACACGGGTATTTTTAAAAACTGAGACATTTCCCTCCGTTTGTGCCTTTCATTTACACGCAAACGGCGAATTCGCCTCGGAAAACGAATCTTTCTAAAAACTCCGGCCAAAGTGGAGATTTCGGAAAACTCCGTTTTTGCGTATTCATGTAAACTGAGAAAAACGGAGAAATACAGGCTGAATCTCAATCTCCTCCCTGAACCCTGAGCCCTGAGCCCTAGACATTATATAAGTAGACGCCTCATTACGTGCTGGACCCATGGATGTATTATTTTTTCTCATAATACATGCATGGCTGGACCGCATCGGGCGTAGCCACCATATTGAAGGGGTCTCTTCACTCTGGTCTAGCACCAGAAACAAGTGGAGTGAACGCATTAATGCTCGTGTTTTGTGCAGCGTCCAAAACAACTGAATAAAAACGTATTTAAGGTTTAATACGCATGTCAACATGATTTATATAAGATATCTGGTTTGTGTGTGCGAGTGCACGTTCATGAGCCTGTGCCTGAAATAGTTGCATTGAATATTCTTACAGCACACAAAAACAAAAATACGAAAATAATAATAATAATAATACTGTTGTTGTTACTACTATTACTATTACTATATTGCCATTATTACTTAATCATCAGACTTACTCTTTTATTTTCTTGATCCCCTTCTTATTATTGTATGTATATGTAAATGTATATGTATGTGTATATATATATATATATATATATATATATATATATATATATATATATATCTATATATATATATATATATATATATATATATATATAAAATTGTTATTATTATTATTATCATTATTATTATTATTATTATTATATTTTTGTTTTTGTGTGCTGTGAGAATATTCAATGCATCTATTTCAGGCACAGGCTCATGAACGTGCACTCTCACACACAAACCAGATATCTTATATAAATCACGTTGACATGTATTAAACTTTAAATATGTTTATACTCAGCTGTGTTGGAATAAAACTAAAAAAAGTCATCTGCTTTCAGTATTGCGCCGTTTACTGTCACTTTAGGCTGCACAAAATACAAGCATAAATGTGTCACTCGACATGTTTCTGGTGCTAGAACGGAGTGAAGAGACCCCTCCAATATGGCGGCGACAACCGATGCGGTCCAGGCCGCAATGAGGCGTCTACGTATATATGTCTATGGTGGTCGTCGATATGAGGCTTCTGATTGGCTTGCATGGCTTTCTCCTTCTTCCTACACTGCCACCCATAGGCTTGGCATAGTTATGACGGCGCTCGACGGCGTATTTATGGAGAAGGGTCTGTCTGCGGTCCGCAAGACGGAGGCGTGTCATGTAGTGGGCGTGTCGGGTAATGACGTAATGACTACATAACACGCCCACTAGCTAAGACGGAAATCACGGAAAAGCACGCGAGACACTGTTAAAAGTTTATAAAAAGGAAAAAGACGAAAAATAAGAGGGAAAAGAACGTTTGGTCTGTGGTTTCTCTTACACAAATAAAACCTAACATCACCCATCTGCTAACCCTTAACCTAACCATCACTCTTTTAGTGCCTAAATCTAAGTTTCCCCTTTTAATGTTATAATAACTTACACAAATAAAACCTAACGTCACCCATCTGCTAACCCTTAACCTAACCATCACTCTTTTAGTGCCTAAATCTAAGTTTCCCCTTTTAATGTTATAACTTACACAAATAAAACCTAACGTCACCCATCTGCTAACCCTTAACCTAACCATCACTCTTTTAGTGCCTAAATTTAAGTTTCCCCTTGAATATAAATATACATACAGACACATACATACATATATATACATATATGTATGTATGTATGTATTTTAGCTCATTAATTCTTGTCCCGAGTTGTTTAATTATTATTATTATTTCGTGGCAGAGTCAAACAATATTAACATTTCAGTGCTTTTAAATCAATTCATTATAAGGCAACAAGCAAAACGGTATTTGGTGTAGAAACAGAACAGAACGTTCAAACTTTAAATGCTTCCCGGGCTCATATCTCTTTAAGAACAGTATAGTGGGTTCTGTCACGTAGTGACGTCACTACACGACACGCCCACTACGCGACAGAACCCACTACAGGGCACGCCCACTACAGGACACGCTACAGGACACGCCTCCGTCTTGCAAGCCGCAGACAGATACACTTGTATTTATGCGGGTTGATGTAAACTGAAACTTTTTTGAAAACGATGCCATGTGCACGATGTTATTTTGCAAAACGGAGGGAGGGAAATATTTGTTTCTCAAAATACCCGACTACGTGTAAACATAGCCTAAAGCTGTATTATTTGGTCTCTGCTCAGATTGGCTTGCTGCAGTTTGATGGAGATCAGCTGTGATCACCTGGCCTCTGCTCTGAAGTCCAACCCCTCCCACCTGAGAGAGCTGGAGCTGAGAGACAACTGGCTGCAGGATTCAGGAGTGAAGCTGCTGTGTGGTTTTCTGAAGGAGCCGGGGTGTAGACTGGAAACTCTGAGGTCAGATACCACGTTAAAAATCTGTGCTGAGATAAATGTGATATATTTAAACCAGTACCATGATTTTTAGTTTATTATTTTCTTTTCTTTTCTTTATTTATTTAATTTTTGTAATTGAATTTTTATAACTTTTGAAATTTATTCATTAATTTCTTAGATTAATTCATATTTTTAATATCTATATTTTTTTCTATTTCTCTTACATCTACTTTTTTTTACATATACAGCTATTTGAATTCTAATTTCCCTGGGGGAGTTTCCCAAAGGGATTAATAAAGTGTACCTAATCTAATCTAATCTAATCTAATATAATATAATCTAATATAATATAATATAATCTATTTTATGGAGCATACTTCTGTTTTTTTTTTTTTTTGGAAGAGTTTTAGGGCCAGAAAATAATTTTGGGGAATTTACACATTAAGGTAAAAATTTTGAGAATACAGTTGAAATTCTGCCAAAAAAGTGGAAGTGTCGAGAAAATGAGTCAAAATGTTGAGATTATGTCGACTTTAATCTCAACATTTTGACTTTAATCACAAAATTGTCATTCAGCTTTATTCTAGAAAATTTCAAATTCAATATCAACTTCCCAAAAATAATTTTCTCCATCCAACATGGCCCTTATACTCTTCCGTAATATCCACTAGGTGGCCGAATGAACAAAAAAGGCAGGTAAGACTGTCAGTGAGGAGACATTGTTTTCTAAAGCTGTATTATTTGATCCCTGCTCAGGTTGGAGGACTGCGGTTTGACGGAGATCAGCTGTGATCACCTGGCCTCTGCTCTGAAGTCCAACCCCTCCCACCTGAGAGAGCTGGACCTGAGAGCAAACAAGCTGCAGGATTCAGAAGTGAAGCTGCTGCGAGGTTTTCTGAAGGAGCCGGGGTGTAGACTGGAAACTCTGCTGACATACTCTTTCTTTGCTCGTTAGTTTATTTCAGTCCTGGAGCAGCTCATGTCTCGTCGTTCTGCTGCATCAGGCTCAGACTGCCGGGGATCTTTTTGTTTGCTCCTGCTCTCCTCTCTGGCTCTTGTCTTGTTGGCTGCTTTTGATTACTAAGCTTCAGTAACTCCAGCCTTTCCTTTAGCCCCATTCCTTCATCATTACCGTCCCTGATATTAACTTCAGATCAACCACATTAAACACATGGTAGTTCCTGCAGACAGCACACATATATCAGTGTGACCCTGACAAACAGTCATGATGACCTGCTCCACTCCATGAGCATCAACCATCAACAGAAACATCATTTAACATCAATTCAGACTTTTAGACCAGTTCAGGTTCAGGTTCAGGTTCAGGTTACTTTATTTGTACCCGTAGGTAGATTTGTTTTGCAGTCCATGAGATCAACATCACACAATTACAAAACACCAAAGACAAGATAAAAACAAATTTAAAAAAGTAAACATTGAACATAAAACATTTAGTATTCTTAAAGTGCTCTATGTTTTATCATCACAGCAGACATGGGCATAAACGACATAGAAAGTATGGGTGTTGGTTGCAGAGGCAGCCTCCATTAAGATCAAAGTTAAAAGAATAAAAGAATAAAAGTCTAAAAGAATAAGTAAAAGCGTAAGTAAGAGAAAGTGCAAGTGCATGAACAGATAAATACTTGTGTGCAAATAGGCTACAATTTATTCAGCTCAGCAATAGCAGCAGGGACAAAACTGTTTTTGTACCGCTTCGTTCTGCACTTTGGAACAATATACCGCCGCCCAGAGGGAAGAAGCTGGAATTCACTGTGAAGAGGGTGGGAGTCATCATTTAAAGCAGGGTTTGCAATCCTCTGTAACTGGTTAATGTACAGGGATGCTGGATAGAGCTGAGGCTCCCCAATGAGACGACTTGCCCACTTCACTACAAGACCCAACGAATTTTTGTCCTTTAAAGATGTATGATTGAACCAGGACACCAAGGCAAAAGACAACACTGACTCAATAAAAGCACGATAGAACATAGCCATTAATGTTCTATCAATATGAAAGTGAGACAGTTTCCTTAAACAATATAAACGCTGCTGAGCCTTCTTACACACCGCTTCACAGTTGGCTTCAAAGCAAAGTTTTGAATCGATGATTGTACCGAGGTATTTATATGACTGTACACACTCAATAGTCTGGCCTTTAATTGAGGTTAAGCAGTTTTGTTGAGGACTTTTCCTAAAATCTATCAACATGTCTTTTGTTTTTGCTGTGTTTAGCAAAAGGTGTGACTCCTCACACCAAGCAACAAAATCATCAACAATTGGGCCATGGCCGGATCCTCCCCCTTTAAGTAAACTGACAATGACAGAGTCGTCTGCATACTTTATGATGGCTCTGTTTTCATATGTGCTCTGACACGCATTTGTGTACAGAATGAACAGCAGAGGAGAGAGCACACACCCTTGTGGTGAACCTGTGGATGTGGTTTGTAGGTCAGACAGAACATTGTTAACCCTGACCCTTTGTGTCCTGTCAGTTAAGAAGTTAAGAATCCAGCCCACCAGGTTGTTACTTAAATTGAATTGCTGTAACAGCCTTTCTGCCAAGATGTGGGGCTGGATGGTGTTAAAAGCAGAAGAAAAGTCCACAAATAAGAGCCTGGCATGAGTCCCATTTCCGTCCAAGTGTTTAAAAAGCATATTTAGCAGGGTAACAGTTGCATCCTCCACCCCTCTACTGGGTCTATAAGCGAACTGCATTGGGTCCAGGGCACCATCTGTTGTTCTCAGGATCTCAGACCTGACCAGTTTCTCCAAAGTCTTCATTAAAACTGAAGTAAGAGCAACAGGTCTAAAATCATTTAAAGTCTTAGGAGAGTTGCACTTGGGGACTGGGATCACTACAGCATTTTTCCAAATGTTGGGGATTTGCTGTGTCTGTAGGGACTTGTTGAAAATAAAATGAAAGACTGGACTCAGTTCTTTAGCACAGGATTTCAGTAGACGACCACAGATGTTATCTGGGCCATGCTGTTTGTTGACTTTAACTGCCATAAAGTCTTTCTCAACTTGTTCCACTTGAATGTTAAAGTGCTGATCATCCTTTAGTTTGTGGCTGAGTTCCTGTAATTCTGTTCTGAAATCAGAGGTATCAAAACGGCAAAAAAAACAGTTAAGAGCATTGGCTAAATCCACATCTGTGTTAAAACCATTTAAAATAACACGACTACCATGCTCTGTGCTCTGAAGCCCTGTTAGAATTTTCATGCTCACCCAGGCTGAGCCAAGGTTATTAGCAGCCATCTTGCTTTCCAGGTCTAACTTATATTTGTGTTTTGATTTTATAATTTCCATCTTTAATTCTTTCGTCGCTGAATGCAAGTCAGATGCTGATCCATTTTTGAAAGCCATAGCTTTCCTCTGTATACAGGCTTTAACAGACGCTGAGACCCATGGTTTGTTGTTCAGGTATATTTTCACCCGCTTGCAAGGGATAATCATGTCCCTGCAAAAAGCAATATGAGCAGGTGACATCCACCAATGCGTCCAAGTCATCTCCACAAGAATGAGTAAAGATATTCCAGTCAGTACAGTTGAGACACTCCTGAAGAGAAAGTATTGAATCCTCTGACCAGACTTTAACGTCCTTGGTCCTTGTTTTCTCCCTCTTTAAAACAGTCTTGTATGAGGGAAGCAAGTGCACACAGTTATGATCCGCGGAGCCAAGCGGGGGAAGTGGAACTGACTTATAGGCATCCCTCACTGACCCGTAACAGCGATCCAGTATCTTGTCACGTCTGGTAAAACAGGTGACATACTGGTAATAGTTCTTGAGCACTTTTTTAAGACAGACATGATTAAAATCGCCCATTATAAAGTTCGGTGCATCAGGTGAAACAGCCTGCAGTTTCTGCGCCACCTCGAAGACGGTGTTGGTGGCAGAGGCAGAGTCAGCTCTCGGGTGAATATAAACAACAGTTATAAAAAGTTGAGGGAACTCACGGGGCAAGTAAAAAGGCCTCAATGACACCGACAAGAGTTCCACGTGTGGCGTGCAGATGTGCTCTCTTACAGTCACAGAGCTACAGTATTGTTTGTTCACATAGACACACACCCCACCACCCTGAGTCTTCCCCGTTACCTCTGCGTTTCGATCCAGACGGAAGGGAGCCCCAAAACCATCAATGGTCAGATCGATGTCCCGGTCGTGCTCACTGAGCCACGTCTCGGTGAATGCCATGACGCAACAGTTCATAAAATCCTTCTGGAAACGAACATTTCCCTGGAGTTCATCCACTTTATTTCTCAGAGACTGGACGTTCCCCATTATGACAGAGGGCAGAGGAATCCGATCGAGACGCTGTTTCCTCAGGCGTTGTCTTAATCCTCCACGTTTACCCCGCTTCCTCTTTTTGATTATTCTAGTCCCACTTGCTTCATTGGCGTTTCGGAGGAGACACTCTGGTATCTTAAACACTTGCTCGGCCGGCTGGGCTAACGTGGCTACGTTTAGCTCCAGCAGCACGTCCCTGGTGTATTGAGTCCTCACGGTTCTCACCTGACACGCTGCCTTGCCAGTGTTGCAGGTGAGCAGACAGAGAAAAAGAAGCCACAGCGAGACTGTATAGAGAAGATCCATTGCTGACGAATAAAACAAGGAGCACTAAAACATCCAAGGTAATGAGGAAGAAATTAAAAGACGCTAAAAAACACTAAAAACAGACAAAGACGCCGAGCTCTCACTCACTGCCGGTCGCTGCGTGCGCATGCGCCCTGGATCTACTGATTAGACAATGTTGATTAGTTCAACCATTTTAATAGCAGTTCAGGTAGACGCTGCTACATTAATCAACATCATTCCTCTGCAGATTATATTCATTTAAGGTTTAATTTTAATCTTTCAACATGTTTTAATGTATTTGTTTAAATGTATTTTTAGCATTTTATTTATTAGTCTGATGTTTCTTGGTTTTATTGCTTTGCTTTTTCTTGTATGCATTAGCCTCCAAATCCTCTTGACATCCTACCAACTATTCATGACAACTCCAGAGGAATATTCTTAGTAGACGGACCTCTGCTGAGTGTTTATTTGCTAAGTGGTTAAAGAAAGTGATTATCATATGGATGTATATGTATATATGTCTTTTTTAATCTTTTTTTTTTGTCTAAAGCAATTTGATCTGCAATTCGATTTGTCTGAACTGTGCTGTATAAATAAACTTTGATTGATTGATATTAATGTAATCAGACTGATCTCTCTGTCCATGGTTGATTTGACTTCCATAGTAACTTTCTTTTCAGCCATATAGACGTGAGGTCCCTCTGACACTGAGATGCCACCTTTAATAAATTGATGTTAAAGACAAATGTGATGAGGACAGATTTATGATCTGGACTTTTGGATTTGTTGCTATCCTAAATCCTTTTTTAGTCCCTTTGTCTCTGCCTGGATGGATCAATCTCTGGATGCATTTGTGTGTATCACATTAAATTAGATTAGATTGTACGTTATTTATCCCTTGGGGAAATCCTCCCTCAGGGAAATTAAGAATCAGTAGCAGTTGATTATTACAGATAAAAATATATATATAAAATATATCTAAATAAAACTTTTAATAAATATACATAAACGTAAATATAATTAAAATCAAATAAAACTATAAATATAGTGCTTCAGACTGGCTGCTGCTCCTTCCCATCCTCTGTCTTCCTGTCACTCCTCCTCCCCTCCAGTGAGGAGTTGTACAGTCTGATGTCTTGAGGGACAAAGGAGTTTCTCAATCTGTTGGTCCTACATTTGAAAAGTTATTCTTAAGTTACTGAGATAACAAGTGTTGCTATACAAATACAGATTGATTGATTGATGCTTAATAAATCCAAGACAGTCTGGCTGCATACCTGCACTGAGAGGACCCGACGTCACGTTACGCCAATGTCACGTTTCGTTTCCTGCACTGACAGGACCCTACGTTGCAGACCTCCGACGTCACGTTACGTTTTTTTTTTCCAGATTCCCCAGTGTGTGGTTTTCCAACTGAGAGAGAAGGTGAGTTAAAGTCCGAGTGCTTAACACACAAACAGCTGACTGTTTTTCTGATTACATTAAGATACTGGAGTAAAATAAACGTTTTGAGAAGTTTTAAAGGGATCATGACAATAGCTGTACATTTAGTTTACATTAAAATCTTAACATTTAGCCTACATGCGTTTTCCCAGGTATTAAGCTAGAAACATATTTATTTGTAGTTGAACACATAAATACAAATAGTAACATTCTATGCACAAAATAAAGCCCAAAGAAATTAAGTATATTCGCAGACGACAAAAAATACGTTCTTCCCGATCGAATGGCTTTTAATCTGAAAGGTTTAAATAAAATTTGGAGGAAAATACGTACTTCCGGTATATTCGCTTTTATTTTGAAAGACTACGAATCAACTTCCGGTCCTCAGTGCAGCGGGTCTACTCAGTGCAGGTCTGCAACGTAGGGTCCTGTCAGTGCAGGAAACGTAACGTGACGTCGGCGTAACGTGACGGTTGGTCCTCTCAGTGCAGGTCTGCAGCCAGACCCCTCTCAATAAATCTGAGCCTCTACTTCAAAACAATGGAAAAGCAGGTTGTAGGTGTGATGGCGCCCCCACACCACCAGGGGCAGCAGAGCTTCTTCACACAGAGTTTCAGTGGTGAATAGGGATGTTTCTAAAAGTGATGTGACAGTGACTGAGAAAAGATTTGGATTGTGTTTGTGAGATTTGAATCATCAGAGGCCAAATTGGCTCTGATTATGATTATATGATTTTCTTGATCAAAAGAGATCAGGGGTTTGGACTAAGAGGAGTAAAAATATAAGATATAAATAAAATAATAAAAAAGACCTTTATATCTATGTTTAGGTTTAAGGAGGTGAAAAGATTTGACTCAGTGAAAGTGAAAAAAATAATTTTATGATATCACTTTTATGAGAGGGATTTTTTGAGACCTACAAAGGTGAGAAGTTTTTTTTTAATAAACTCTCATTGCTTAAAATATATATTTTTCTAATTTCTTTTTATGGGTTTGGCATGATTTGAAGAATCTCTTCATCTCTTTACAAATTGGTTGTAATGTTTTTTTAATGGTTTTTATCTTACTCTGTAGCACTTTGAGATTGCAAAAATGTAAAGTACAATGGACATACAATTCATTATTGTTATTATTTTTACAAAATAACAGCATCAGTGTCATCAGTTATTGACCAGTCATTGCTGTAAAAACCTCACCTTGAATATTCCACTTTACAACTCATTTTTGGAATTTTCTGCACATTTATTTTGTTTTTCTCTTTTGAAATAGTATGAAGTTCTTGTGCAAAAAATGGTGTAAAACAAAAATGTGGATGAAAAAATTATATCTATGGTTCAATTTGAAGTTGAAGTTTGAAGGTCTGATGCAGTGAAAGTGAAAATAAAACATGTTTGTTGTGTTTTATGACACTTTGATCAGAAAGATTATTCAGTGAAGTTCAAGAATGAATTAGCTCTTTAAGCAGATTCGTATATGTGAACGCCAAGAGCTGTTTTCTGTTTATAAATAAATATGAGTACAATATTAACTCCTAACCTATATTTACTACAAATGTATATTTACTACAAACCTGTCAATGAAATACTCAATGATATGAAGTGATGTGGGGCCACATCAGCCCCTCCATCAGTCTACCAGCTCTTTTAATCTTCATATTTAAGACATTTTATTCATATTTATAGAATTACTCTCTGCCAGGGCTGCATAAAGAAAAAGCTGGGCCCCTGACAGAGCCTTTAGGGGCCCTTTCTGGAGGATATTCACTGAAATAAACCGTGCTGTAGCAGAAAGTTAAGTCCAAATGTCTTTATGTAATTATTTTTAAAAAGGTCAATAACATTTATATTTTTATAAAAGGTGGGTAAATGTCTTTGAGGCTGGGCCCCCGAGAGCCCTTTACCCCCCTCTATGGGCGGCCCTGCTCCCTGCACTAAATAAGGCTTTTAATCTGACCCACCCCAGTCATGTGACCAAGAGTTGGCGCGAGATTACCTTACTTAAAGGGGGAGAGTCCGGCCATGGCCCAATTGTTGATGATTTTGTTGCTTGGTGTGAGGAGTCACACCTTTTGCTAAACACAGCAAAAACAAAAGACATGTTGATAGATTTTAGGAAAAGTCCTCAACAAAACTGCTTAACCTCAATTAAAGGCCAGACTATTGAGTGTGAGTCATATAAATATGTAATCATCGATTCAAAACTTTGCTTTGAAGCCAACTGTGAAGTGTGTAAGAAACTCAGCATGAGAAGTTTAAGAAACTGTCTCACTTTCATATTGATAGAACATTAATGGCTATGTTCTATGTTTTTATAAAGTGTTGTTTTTGCCTTGGTGTCCTGGTTCATACATCTTTAAAGGACAAAAAATTAATCAGTGAAGTGGGCAAGTCGTCTCATTAGCCTCAGCTCTATCCAGCATCCCTGTACATTAACCAGTTACAGAGGATTGCAAACTCTGCTTTAAATGATGACTAAACCCTCTTCACAGTGAATTCAGCTTCTCTTATATTGTTCCAAATGTATATTTAAAAAACAGTTTGTCCCTGCTGCTAATGCTGAGCTGAATAAATTGTAGCCTATTTGCACACAAGTATTTATCTGTTCATGCACTTGCACTTTCTATTTTTACTTCTTTTAGACTTTTATTCTTTTATTCTTTAACTTTGATCTTAATGGAGCTGCCTCTGCAACCAACACCTTTCTATGTCGTTATGCCCATGTCTGCTGTGATGATAAAACATAGAGCACTTTAACAATACTAAAAAAATGTCAATGTTTACTTTTTTTTAAATTTGTTCTTATCTTGTCTTTGGTGTTTTGTAATTGTGTGATGCTGATCTCATGGACTGCAAAACAAATCTACCTACGGGTACAAATAAAGTAACCTGAACCTGAACCTGAACCTGAACCTGATTTAAAAACAGGAAGTGACGTGCTCAGGTGCGGCGTTCAAACACAGGGGGAGGCGTCATGGCGCATCAAGGTAGGAGCATTTTCAGGCTGAGAGAGTGAGAATGGATGAAGAGAGGTCTGAAAAATGAACAGAGAGTTCGAGGAGGGACAGGGGTTTGTCTGGGGGAGTGAACATTCCTGACAGAAACAGAAAAAAACGCTCCTGAATTCGAAGTGCGCCTGTCCTCATAACTTTACGGTAAATGCTACTCGTTAAAGGAGGCTGCCTGAGCGTCTTCACGTGTTCCTGTTCCCTTCACCATCATTTGAGGGAAACGGGAAACATGAGGTCAGAAATGCCTCTTTGTGCTTCATGAAGGAAGCAGATGTGTAATAATAGAACTGTGTTAATCAGCAGAGGTCAGGGGTCATGAATGCATGGCGCGAGACTTAAAATGAAATGAAATCGACTGGTCAATGAATTTGATGTCCAGTAAAACAGTTTTCTTCCATTAGTAACACATGGAACTTAAATAACTGCAGAGAATACACTCTGGACTACATGGGCATGCAATAGGAAGTACTTTTACTCTTTGATTTTAGAGAAATCCAAGTTACTAATGGAAGAAAAGTATTTAATTCAACACCAAATTTACTAAAACATGTCTAAAATATGTGTTTACTTTGTTCTTTAAGCACTCATTACTTGAAACAACACAGTTAAAGAGCTTTATATATGGTATATGGTTTGGATGTATTCTTTACAAACTTTTTTTTAACAGCCAAATTGGTGGTACTTTAAAAAATCATCAGTGAAAGTAGAAATGAGTTTTATGTTGTGTTAGATTATATTGAATTGTAAATAACAGACTGGATCTTTAAGACCTGACACATCTAAAATGACAAAGAAACATTAATGTTAAATTATTGTCTATTCATTTCTCATAAATCTTTATCAAGTGCACCTCAAAATCACAAAATGAATCTTGATGAAGAAATCCTGTAAATTAAAGAAGCCACAGATTGAAACATGTATTTTTTTAAGTCTTTGTAGTTTAAGCACACATTACTTGAAACCCACACAGTAAAAGTGTTTTATATTTCTATGGGCTATGGTCCATGATGTACTCTTGACAAAGATTCTAGTTTTATTGAATACTAATGATAAAAAAATCATTTTATTGACCATTGAAGTGAGTGTCAGTGTCTGATTTTAGGAATATACTGTGTGGTGTGAGAGAGGTTTACACACATTAAAAGTCCTTCATATTGTTTGCCAGGATGTACTCTCACAATGATTTCAGATTTATGAGGTACTGATGGAAGAAAAGTGTTTTATTGGACATTATTATAATATTAATATATGTAAATATATTGGCATTGAGGGAGAATTACACCAAAAGTGGTGATTGGTGGTACATTAAAAAAACAGCAGCCAAAGTAGAAATGAGTTTTATTTTGTGTTGCATTATATTGATTTATGTTTTTATAATCTGCAGACTGGATCATTTAAGACCAGAAGCATCTAACATGACAGTGAAATCTAAATGTGCTGACATTTGTCTTGATAATTGACAATAACAATAGGAGTGTTTTTTATTTATTTCTCATAAATCTTTATCAAGTGCAGCTCAAATTCACACAATGAATCTTGATGAAGAAATCCTGCAAATGAAAGAAGCCACAGATTCAAACTTGTCACTTCATGATTCAAACTACAAAAGCAGCCCGAGCACGCAGACCTCCACCAAGAACATCAGTTACTGAGCTTTTCCACGACCGCTGAGCAACATACAAGTCTGGATCAGCAGAGTTGGAACATCGCTTCATATTTAGATTTTATATGAAGTATTGAATTGAAAAGATACCGATATCGATCCTGCAAACGTTGCCATTTTTCCAGTTGAGGATGGCAGTTTCAGCTCCCTGGACCTCCATGACCATGATCATTATGAAGTCCATGGAGAAGCTGGGGAGAATCCAGGGACAGGGGCAGCACCGGCCTATACAACACCGCTATCCACATCTCAACAATTTGGACCCCTGTGAACATGAGCATACTGGCAAGATCGGTTTCCACGCCACATTTCAAAGGTAGAGACATATTTTAAATAAAAAGCTCTTATTAAAAGACAAATTATAATGGTAATTATATTTGAATTGTTCTTTTCCAAAATGCTATAAAAGCCAAAATTAAAATATATATATATATATATATATATATATATATATATATATATATATATATATATATATATATATATATATATATATATATATATATATATATATATATTACTCAGTGCTGTTCTTTTGTATACTGATTGTACTACCTGCCCTATCAGTATTTAATGCCAGAAAGCTCTATATCACTGTTTAAACTGTGTTTCAAAGTTCAGTTCTCCAGCCAACTCAATGGTGGGTCTGGGTAAATGTCATTTTTCTAAATTAAAATTGATTTATGGTGTTTTTGAAAAGAGCTCTTCATTTATGTTTTATAGAAATTAGATGTAATGTTCAGCAAACAGAGCATACTGAATGTAAACGACATATTACTAAAGACAAAAACAGAAGAATGATGCATTTAGAGTTTTTCATGGGCTCACACGGGCTGTTTGACCAAATTAATGTAGTTATGTAGCTTGGTTTCTTCATTATTATTTGTGCATTACAGGGCCCTTCATGTGTCCGAGGTGATGGAGGGGAAGCTATTTTCAACAAGAGTGGTCATGGTGTGATTTACAGAAGCAGAGGCAACCGTCTCATGCATCCTGCAAAAACTAAAGGTCACCATGGCAGATGATGAAGATTACACCCTTACTGACCCCAACGGCATTGAAATTATCAATTCTGAGGGGACAAGAGGTAAATATAATATTTTATTAATCTTCATTTAGACTACTCCAAATGCATAAAAAACAGCAAAACATCAGTGGTCAGAAAGTACAGGCTGTACACAGGTATTATAAGTGGGGAGGGTGCAGCACTGAAATCAAAGCTTATGACATTGTACTTATTTTCTGTGCCTTGGGTGCCGCTGTGGATCAGTGGTTGTCCAGACACCAACAAGGTCTGGGGTGGGAACATCGAGTTGCCCAAGGACTCTTTATGTTGACTTTGCACATTCACTTCAAGCCATTGTGGGTTTCCTTCAGGGTTTGGTTTAGACCACTGTTAAGTTAAACCACAAATCACGTCATTGTGTCTCCATTTTATTTTATTTGTCCTCGTCATAGCTCAAACTTTACAATACAATCACTCTTAATTAAACTATACACAGTATTTATCACTTAATGTCCACTTGTCAATTTACATATGACAAAGTCCCTCTCCGAGGTGCTGAACTGCATTGTGTTGTTTTATGATTAGTGACCATGGCCGCATGTCTTTGTTGTTCTTTTGGTTTGCTTTAGTTCATTTCCACTGGATTGACTTACATATGACATAGGCGCTTTCCATGGTGCTGAACAACTTTTTGTCTCTCTGTGTTTCTGATGAGTGACCATTGCCGTATGTAAGAGCCATTACATGTGTGTGTGTGTGTGTGTGTGTGTAGGACACTAAGTCGTCCACTAGGGGTCGCTGTCATATTTGGGGCTACTTAGATCGGTGCTGCCCATCAGGTAGCAGGTGTGCTAGACGGTGGGAGCACGTATAGTTTTTTGACCGTCACGCCGACATGCTGGGCTGTTTTGACAGATGTATGGATTAAATGGACACTTTTGTGGGATTTTGGCATGTTTTCATGGTGAGAAATAAACCATTCATTAATTGCAAGTTGGACTTTCGTTATTGGAACGCACAGGAAGAAGAGGAGCAGTGTTTGGCCAGCGCGTCAATTGAGTTTAGCCCGTTTAGCCCCTCAGTGGCTTTAAGTTCTAAGCTTAGCCGCTATACAATAAGTCAAAAAACTATTCCAAAGCACGCTGGAAGAGCTTCATCACAGCGGCTTTAGACGTCAGCAGCTTCAGCGGAGTGAACGCTGAGGACGGACAGTTGTTTACCGGAGTGTAGCTGAAATACGCGGCTGGTGCTAACGGCTACAGGACGCCACGGACAGCTTCCAGCTCAGAGGAGAGGCAGCACGTTTCTTCCCTCGGATCAAGACCCTTCGTCCAGTGTGTGGACACCCGGAGCTGATCTTCAGACGCCGGCGGAGGATGCGTTTACCGGGATCATTCATGGCGCCCAACGGAAGGTATGTGTAGCGCTACATGTTTAAAAATGGCCATTCTTGTTTGTGTGCACACTTTTCGGGTCGTAAATCCAATGCATTGGTGGTCGAAGGTGAATGATAATTGACTTGTTCGTTGCGTTTGGATTCATTCTGAATCATGGATGCGCGTGAAGCTGAGGACAGGTCCGTCGAGGCTGTTGCGCAATCAGCTGATTCGAACCTTAACTCTGATGGCGATCATACGTGAAGGGACAAAGAAAAACGTGCTGTAAAATTAACTGCTAAAGCTTATGCTGAAAAGGTGGAAAAGTTGCAGCGTGACAGAAAAGCTAAGTTAAATAAGGCAATGAATATGAGAAAAAAGATTCAAGAGTTTATGTTAAAGGGTGAACAACCAGAGGTACAAAATAATAATAATAATACATTTTATTTAAAAGCGCCTTTCTAAGCACCCAAGGACACTTTACAAAGCATTTACAGTACATAATAAAAACACAGTGCATTAAAATCTCAATTAAAATAAATAAAACAACATCCAAGAGTGACACAGTTAAATGAGGGTGGAAAGTTAAAGAGAATATGCAGTTTGGAACAGATGGGTTTTGAGTTTTGATTTGAAGTGGGGAAGGGAGTCGATGTTTCTGAGGTCCGGGGGGAAAATGCTCTTGATGAGTTTGTAAATGTGTGTGCTGAAGCTAAAGGTGTTCATGATTCTTTAATGGGTTTGTTACCTGATGATGAAAATGAAAAGCATGACATTTGGTTCAAAGCAAAAATGATTGGTAATGATGCATTAATTTCTGATGTGAAGGTGTGGTTTAAAACTTCTGAACAACATGAATTTAATGGCCAAGAAAACAAAGTTGATGATGTAAATCCAGAAGACAGTGTGTCAAACGTTGCAAGTAGACACACAAGCAAAAAAAGTGCATGCAGTGGAAAATCAAGCACTACATCTTCTGCAAGAATTAAAGCAGAGGCAGACAGAGCTGCGTTGCTTGCCCGTGTCGCAGTTTTAAAGAAGATGCATGCTTTGGAGGAACAACAGCAACAGCTACAACGACAACGAGAACAAATAGAGCTTGAAGCTCTGCTAGCAGCATCCACTGCTAAATTAGCAGTTTTACAAGCCTCTGACGTTTCTAATGTTTCAAAATCATCCAATGCAATGAATTCCTACTTGGAAAGGGAAAAAAGGAAAGAAACAACAGCAAACAAGCTAAATCCCTTGGCAAAAGAATACAAACCTGAAAGCCAGGACAAACTGCAGCAAAGCAAGGACTGGACATTATGTACAACTCATCCAATACCAACTGTAACACAGCTTCCTGCTTTCAGTACTCAGCCTGTGGATGAAAGGCAACCATCTACATTCAATACCCAGTCTATGGAGGAAATGCAACTGCCTTTCTTCAATTCTCAACCAAATGATGAAAGACAGACTGGAAATATTTACACCATAATGCAAAGACAAAATGAAATTACAGCAGCTCTGGTCCAGCAACAACGTTTAACAGCATTACCAGCAAGAGACATTCCAATTTTTGATGGAAATCCACTACAATATATCTCCTTTAAAAGAGCATTCGAGCAAGGAGTGGAGGAAAAGGTCAGCAGTACTGATTGCTTATATTATTTGGAACAATTCACAAGAGGACAACCAAGGGAATTGGTACGTAGCTGCCAACACATGCTACCTGGTCAAGGCTATGATCAAGCAAAAAAACTGCTACAGGAACACTTTGGCAATGAGTACAAGATTGCTTCTGCATATATGGAAAAAGCAATGGCTTGGCCCTTAATAAAATCAGAGGATGTGAATGCTCTACAAGTCTTCTCTCTTTTTCTGCGTTCATGTTGCAATGTTATGGAGAAGCTTCAATACATGCAAGAGTTAAATATGCCAAGTAACATGAGAGCAGTGATGTCTAAATTGCCATTCAAGATGAGAGAGCGATGGCGAACTGTTGCTCATGACATATTGGAGACATCTAAAAACAGAGCTTTGTTCAAGGACTTGGTTGCATTTATTGAAAGACATGTAAGAATTATATCAGATCCCCTATTTGGTGACATTCGGGATCAACCATCAGGAACAGCTGATTCAAAGGTTGTAAACAGATTGAAGCCACCCTCAGGACACAGAATTAAAGGAAACAGCTTTGCCACTAATATTGCTCCTATGCAGTCAGTGGAGAACTTCAGGGACCCAAAGGCACTCCCAGATCCTCGTGGCTCTACAGTGTCTAAACGCACTTGTGTGTGTTGTAATCAAACTCACTCACTGGAAGAATGTCAGCAGTTTGGAAGGAAAAAACACAGAAACAAAATACAATTTCTACAGGAGAAAGAGCTGTGTTTTGGCTGCTTACGACTTGGTCACAGGAGTCGTGACTGCAAAGAGCGTTTGACCTGCAGGAGTTGTGGTCGAAGCCATCCAAGTGTGCTTCATGTTGATAGGAGAGATGAAGCCAACACTAACACTGAGCATTCTAAAGAGCCAGTAGCATGTAACATCACAGCATCTCATACAGCTTGTGGTCATACAGGGGCCGGAAAGGAGCGTTGCCTTCTTTCTATTCTGCCAGTACAGGTCAAGTCAGTCAAAGGAGGCCGGATAATACAAACTTATGCCTTTTTGGATCCTGGCAGTACTGCAACCTTTTGTTCAGAGCATCTGATGCAACAGCTCAATCTGACAGGTAGGCGAACCCAAATTCTTTTACAAACCATGGGGCAGGAAAGAGTTGTCCCAGCCCGTGAATGTACAGGCTTGGAAGTGTCTGGTTTGGAGACCAACCTCTTTTACAAGCTTCCAGAAGTCCTCACCCAGAAGAAAATGCCAGTAAGTACAGATAACATCGTGACTGAAGGAGATCTGAGAAAATGGTCAGACTTGTCAAAGGTACAAATACCTAGCATTAAGGCTAATGTAGACCTGCTGATTGGAAGCAATTCACCCAAGATGTTGGAGCCTTGGGAGGTCGTTAATAGCCAAGGGGATGGCCCATATGCTATAAGGACAGCACTTGGGTGGGTCATTAATGGTCCTTTGCAAGAAAAAGGGAACAGTGGAGTTTCAGAGCTCACTTCAGCAACTGTCAACAGGATTTCTGTGTCTAGATTGGAGGAAATGTTGAGGAAGCAGTACAATCACGATTTTAATGAAAGAGCTACAGAGGAGAAAGGCTTGTCAAGAGAAGATGTCAAGTTCATGGAAGCTGTGGAAAACTCTGCAGTGCTTGAGGATGGTCACTACAGCCTGAAATTGCCCTTTAAGAAAGAAAATGTGGTTCTGCCTAACAACTTCTCTGTGGCAAAGCAAAGGGTACTAAGTCTGAAGAGGAAGTTTCTGAGCAATGGGCAGTTTTATGAGGAGTACACTTCATGCCTCAAAGAAATGATTAGCAAGGGCTATGCTGAGAAAGTACCTACACAGCAGCTGGATTGCAATAGTGGCAAGGTGTGGTATATTCCCCACCATGGTGTATATCATCCCAAGAAGAGGACACTGAGGGTGGTGTTTGACTGTGGTGCTTCGTTTAAGGGAACTTCACTAAACCATCAGCTCTTGCAAGGCCCCAACCTCACAAGTACATTGCTTGGAGTCCTCCTTCGATTTAGGCAAGAACCTGTGGCAGTCATGGGGGACATTCAGTCAATGTTCCATCAGGTCAAGGTGGCAGAGGAGGATAGAGATTTCCTACGGTTTTTGTGGTGGCCAGAAGGTGATCTGAGCAAGGAAGTGGCAGAGTATCGCATGACGGTCCCTCTGTTTGGTGCAGTGTCCTCACCAAGTTGTGCAAGCTTTGCTCTCCGGAAAACAGCGGATGACAATCAGTCCAGTTTCCCAACCGAAGTGGTTCAAACTGTCAAAGAGAACTTCTATGTTGATGATTGTCTAAAGAGCATGGCCTCCGAAGAAGAAGCTGCCTTCATGGTCAAAAATCTCACTGCTCTCTGTCAGAAAGGAGGATTTACACTGACTAAGTGGGTTAGTAACAGTCGCACCATGTTGCAAACTCTCCCTGAAAAACATAGAGCCAAGGATCTGAAAGAACTAAATCTGGACAGGGACAGCCTTCCTGTTGAGCGAGCTCTTGGTTTGCAGTGGTGTGTTCAGACTGATTCCTTCAAGTTCAAGATGGAGATTCCTCAGAAGTCTTGCACCAGACGTGGAATGTTGTCAGTGTCAAGTTCTGTATACGATCCTCTTGGTTTTCTGGCACCAGTTGTTTTGCCTGCCAAAATCATGCTGCAGGAGCTTTGCCGAAGAAACTATGGATGGGACGAGACTGTACCTCAGGACATCTTAAACCAGTGGACAAGATGGATGAAAGATCTGAATATGCTTTCTGAGTTCAAGGTTGAAAGGTGTGTTAAACCCAAGAGCTTTGGACCTCCCATTCATGCTCAACTTCATCACTTTTCTGATGCCAGTGAAGCAGAATATGGAACAGTCACGTACCTCAGGATGCAGAATGATGGAGGTGCTGTTCATGTTGCATTCCTGATGGGAAAATCCAGGGTTACACCTTTAAAGATGATCACCATTCCTCGCCTGGAGCTGACGGCTGCTGTCCTGGCTGTTCGCGTCGACCTGATGCTAAAGGCAGAGCTAAGGTTCGAGCTGCAAGACTCAGTCTTTTGGACCGACAGCACTTCAGTGCTCAAGTATGTAAAAAATGAGGACAAGCGTTTCCATACTTTTGTGGCAAACAGGGTCACAACCATCAGGGAAGCCACCAAAACATCCCAATGGCAGTATGTTAGCTCCAAGGAAAACCCAGCAGACGATGCATCCAGAGGAGTGAGGGTTGGAGATTTTATTCAGGACAGTAAATGGATTCATGGTCCAAGATTTCTGTGTAGACCTGAAGAGGAATGGCCGGCAAGGGTGGTGGAGACTGCGATAGGAGCAGATGATCTTGAGATCAAGAAGGAGGTCATGGTGAATGCTATTGAGGTGGACAGCTCACCTGATGCCACTAGTCGGCTGTTAGCCTACTTTTCAGATTGGAGGAAGCTAAAGGTAGCAGTTGCCTGGTTCCTTAAGCTGAGAAAGACTCTTGTGAAGATGAGTCACTTGAGACGTGATCCAGACGCCTCTGATGTCAGCAAAACACTGCTAGACAATGTCATACAGCAGGAGAAGCAGTGTCCAAAGGGAAAAAGTTTGTCAATTGAGGATCTTCTAGAAGCTGAGCTTGCCATCATTCGATACTGTCAGCATCAAAAATTTCAAGACGAAATTTCTGTATTGTCATCTGGAAAAACTACAGTGAGCAGGCAGAGTGCCATCTACAGGTTGGATCCATACTTGGATAAAGGACTATTGAGAGTTGGTGGACGGTTAACAAAGGGCTCCTTGCCAGAAGAAAGTAAACATCCACTAATCCTGTCGAAGGATCAACATGTAGCAACTCTTCTTCTCAAGCATACCCACCAACAGCTTGGCAATAGCGGTCACAACCACACGCTGTCTACGCTGAGGAGAAAATATTGGGTGACAAGTGCCAACTCAGCTGTGAGGAGAATGATAGCTGAATGTAGCTTTTGTAGGAGGTACAATGGCAGATTGGTGGAGCAAAAGATGGCAGATTTGCCAAAGGAGAGGATCCTTCCTGATCATCCACCATTCACTAATGTGGGAATTGACTACTTTGGCCCAATTGAGGTGAGGAGAGGAAGAGGCACCATGAAGCGCTATGGAGTAATATTTACCTGTCTTGCCAGTAGAGCAGTTCATTTGGAGGTGGCTAATTCTCTGGACACAGATTCCTGCATTAATTCGGCCGCTTCATCTCAAGGAGAGGTCAAGTGGCTCAAATACAATCAGACAATGCAACCAACTTCATCAGAGCAGAGAGAGAACTTAGGGAGGCTCTGGCAGTTTTGAATCATGCACAGATCCAAGGAGTGTCGGGGCAAAAAGGAATCAAGTGGTGCTTCAATCCTCCAGCAGGCTCACATCACAGTGGCGTTTGGGAGCGTTTAATCCGAATGGTGATAAGGATTCTCAGTTCAGTTCTCCGACAGCAGATTTTGGATGATGACGGGCTTCATACCGTCATGTGTGAAGCTGAGGTCATTTTAAACGATCGGCCTCTCACAAAACTGTCAGATGATCCAAATGATCTTGAGCCACTCACTCCCAACCACATCCTCTTGTTGAAAGGAAAACCATCGCTGCCACCTGGATTGTTTCAACCACATGACCTGTATGTAAAACAAAGGTGGAAGCAAGTTCAGTACATCTCAGATCTCTTCTGGAAACGCTGGATAAGAGAATTCCTACCCTTGCTGCAGGAGAGGCAAAAATGGATCCAGACAAAGAGAAGTCTGAAAAGTGGAGACGTTGTCGTCATAATGGATCCCACAGCCCCCAGAGGATCCTGGCCACTTGGAAAGGTCTTGGAGGCATTCCATGATAAGAATGGATTTGTGCGCTTGGTGCGTTTACAGACAAAGTCAAGTGTAATTGAAAGGCCAGTGACTAAGCTTTGCCTTTTACATGAGAACAAGGGTTAACAGGTCATTTGAGATAGTCTGTGTATTTAAATTATGTGACTGAAAACAGGGTAATTCATGTTTATTGTTTTGGTTATGGCTTCTTACTTTGTAAATGTTAAAATTGTCATGCCTGTGAGTCATTACAATTAGGGGCCGGTGTGTAAGAGCCATTACATATGTGTGTGTGTAGGACACCAAGTCGTCCACTAGGGGTCACTGTCATATTTGGGGCTACTTAGATCGGTGCTTCCCATCAGGTAGCAGGTGTGCTAGACGGTGGGAGCACGTATAGTTTTTTGACCGCCACGCCGACATGCTGGGCTGTTTTGACAGATGTATGGATTAAATGGACACTTTTGTGGGATTTGGGCATGTTTTCATGGTGAGAAATAAACCATTCATTAATTGCAAGTTGGACTTTCGTTATTGGAACGCACAGGAAGAAGAGGAGCAGTGTTTGGCCAGCGCGTCAATTGAGTTTAGCCCGTTTAGCCCCTCAGTGGCTTTAAGTTCTAGGCTTAGCCGCTATATGAGTGTTTGAATGAATGTATGTTTGAAAGTATGCAGGTGTGAATGTTTGATATGTTTGTATAAATAAATAAATGTGTGAATGTTTGAAAGTACATATGAGTATATATGAATGTTTGTTTAGCATTTTTATGTTTGCACATTTGGACTGAATGCATGTTTACAGTATGAATTCTAAATAATTGTGTTTTTTCCCATCATTCCTTTAAAATTCAAAGATCATTGTAATGGATCATCTCAGCTTCATTGTTCTCTCTGCTCTCCTGCAGCTCTCTGCTTGTCTTCTTGTCGTCTCCACTTCAGACTGAGGGTGGCAGCACTGTTTGATTGTTCCATACTCAGTTATGAGGACACCATCTCCACAAGTTCAAAAAGAACTCATCTTTATTGAGACATTCAGGAAACAGAAAATAAATACAGAAAGGACAGGTTTTCATCTGACAAAGAGAGGGTTTCATTTACACAAAAATAAAGACAAACAGATTATTACATTTTCATTTCATTGACTTCAGCCACGTGGCTGATGCAAACCTTTTAGCAGACAGAGAAACAGCCGTCACCTCAGGTTCAACTAAAAAGAAATAAAGAACAGAAGATGAACTTGTGAAGAAAATGAGTTCAGAGTATTTCTGAAATTTAAGACAATACAGCTGCCATCCAACATATTTACATCCTCAGTTATGGGGATCTTGGTGCATGAATTCACTTGATCATGAGCTTTCTTTTTTTAGAAATCAGATTTCAAAATGCAGACATGACCTGTGACAAAACTACTAAGCTGATAAAAATGTCTGATTACTGTGTGGCAAAGATCTTGGCACGTTTCTGTTCAATTAAACAGAGTAAAGTTTGATGGGAACACACTGTTGAAGTTGAATTTGAGATATTAGGACAGTTTTTTATGTGCTGCAGGCTACAGTAAAAACATAAAGACAAATTAGAAGGTTTAATAAATGTACATCAGGATAATTATGACAAACAAAGGAAGAGTTTCAAATATTGGCAGTAAAATTAACCCTTTAACTACCAGCTCAAAATGCAGAAATATTTGGGGCAAAATCAATTAGAAAAGGCTAAAATGTCTGTAAATACAGTTAAATAAAAAATAACTTAACACAGATTATACTGAGTTTGAAAAACATTAAAAGTGTTTTGGATAAATAACAAATTTTCTTTTAATATAAAAAATCAAATTAGTAAATGGGTAAATATTTAAAATAATAATGTTAATAATAATAATGGCTTTAAGCTTTTAAACCTTTAAATCCCACACGAAGAAAATATCAGTTCTTTTAGTTTGTTTGTAGTTTATTCTATATCCTGTACAATGGCAGAAACAAACAATGACATGTTTCTAACACTTTAAATATTCCTGAATTTATTGACCTCTGCCAAACAGTAACTGGGAGTTAAAGGGTTAAAGATAATCCAGATTAAAAATAAATATCTGGTCTAGTTAAGGTCTTGTGTTTGTTTCACAAATATTAACAATAGATGGAAATTTCTTATTGAAAATGAGGAAAACTTGTTTTTGTCATAAAAACATGCTGTCATTGATTTTCTGTGACAGTTACTATCACTGGGAAAAAAAGATTTAAATTTGAGGCTTAGTAATTAAAGATTAATTCAAGATTAATTTGTTGAATGTTGATGCATCCAAAAATAGTTTTTGCCCCCGTTGGACACGAAGCTGTCGGCCGTGTATCAATTCAATGATTATTATTAAGTTAAAAATTCAATGTTTCTGCACCAGGATACTATTTTAGATCAAATAATACAAGCAGTCAGCCAAATTTCATGAGGATTATCAGCAGGAATGTGATGTTTTCAGGTCCTAGACCTTCATCAGATCCCCTCCAGATTGTCTGAAAACCACAGAAACACTTCAAGATCATGAAAACTCATTTTGATGAAGACATTTGATGATGCATCCACCTTAAATATTAAAAAGAATCAGTATGGACCCTGAATTTAGTTGGTACTGGATCAAATCTTCAGTATTGCAAACCTCTGCTGTGTAATAAGCAGAATTTAGAAGTTTTTTGTGCCCTCCAAACTTTTACAATTACAAAATCTTTAAAAATGTATACCTTTACTACAAACTGCAATGAATTCACAGAGAGAGGAGGGTTAACTTAAAACCTTTATTAAATACTATAAACTTTGTAAAGAATACATCTAAACCATATACCATATATTAATGTTGTTTTCAAGTAATGGGTGCTTAAAGAACAAAGTAAACACATATTTCAGACATGTTTTAGTAAATTTGGTGTTGAATTAAATACTTTTCTTCCATTAGTAACTTGGATTTCTCTAAAGTCAAAGAGTAAAAGTACTTCCTATTGCATGCCCATGTAGTCCAGAGTGTATTCTCTGCAGTTATTTAAGTTTCATGTGGTACTAATAGAAGAAAACTGTTTTACTGGACATCAAATTCACTGACCAGTCGATTTCATTTCATTTTAAGTCTCGCGCCATGCATTCATGACCCCTGACCTCTGCTGATTAACACAGTTCTATTATTACACATCTGCTTCATTCATGAAGCACAAAGAGGCATTTCTGACCTCATGTTTCCCGTTTCCCTCAAATGATGGTGAAGGGAAAACAGGAACAAGTGAAGACGCTCAGGCGGCCTCCTTTAACGCGCAGCATTTACCGTAAAGTTATGAGGACAGGCGCACTTCCAATTCAGGAGCGTTTTTTTCTCTCTCTGTCAGGAATGTTCACTCCCCCAGACAAACCCCTGTCCCTCCTCGAACTCTCTGTTCATTTTTCAGACCTCTCTTCATCCATTCTCACTCTCTCAGCCTGAAAATGCTCCTACCTTGATGCGCCATGACGCCTCCCCCTGTGTTTGAACGCCGCACCTGAGCGCGTCACTTCCTGTTTTTAAAGCAGGTAATCTCGCGCCAACTCTTGGTCACATGACTGGGGTGGGTCCAGATTAAAAGCCTGATTTTGTGCAGGGAGCAGGGCCGCCCATAGAGGGGGATAAAGGGCTCTCGGGGGCCAGCCTCAAAGACATTTACCCACCTTTTTAAAAATATAAATGTTATTGACCTTTTTTTTAAAAAAATAATTACATAAAGACATTTGGACTTCACTTTCTGCTCCAGCACGGTTTATTGAAGTGAATATCTTCCAGAAAGGGCCCCTAAAGGCTCTGTCAGGGGCCCAGCTTTTTCTTTAAGCAGCCCTGGCAGAGAGTAATTCTATAAATATGAATAAAATGTCTTAAATATGAAGATTAAAAGAGCTGGTAGACTGATGGAGGGGCTGATGTGGCCCCACATCACTTCATATCATTGAGTATTTCATTGACAGGTTTGTGGTAAATATACATTTGTAGTAAATATAGGTTAGTAGTCGATATCATACTCATATTTATTTATAAACAGAAAACAGCTCTTGGTGTTCACATATACGAATCTGCTTAAAGAGCTAATTCATTCTTGAACTTCACTTAATAATCTTTCTGATCAAAGTCATAAAACACAACAAACATGTTTTATTTTCACTTTCACTGCATCAGATCTTTCTAACAACTTCAAATCAAACCATAGATATATTTTTTATTTGCATTTATGTTGTTATGCCATTTTTTGATAAGAACTCCATATTATTTCAAAAGAGAAAAACAAAATAAATTTGCAATATATTCTAAAAATGAGGTACAAAGTGGAATATTGGAGGTGAGGTTTTTACAGCAATGACTGGTCAATAACTGATGACACTGATGCTGTGTTGTTTTGTAATATTGATAATATTATTATCAATAATAATATTAATTGTATTTATATTGTGCTTTACATTTTTGTAATCTCAAAGTGCTACAGAGTAAGATAAAAACAATTAAAAGCAGAAAAGGCGTTTGACTGGGTTAGATGGTCCTTTCTGTATAAAGTGATGTATAAATTTGGATTTCACAAGACATTAATCGATGTACTTGCTGCATTATACAACAAACCATCTGCTAAGATAAAAATGAATGCAGAGCTATCAGACTCATTCACTTTGGAAAGAGGAACAAGGCAGGGCTGCTGTGTGTCGCCGCTTCTTTTCACCCTCTTCATAGAGCCACTGAGTCAATGGAAAAGGCAAAGTCCAGACATATCAGGAATTAAGATGACATCTGGTGAACTAAAGCTATCCTTGTTCACAGATGATTTACTGTTAACTCTAACAAACCCAGTTCAAACCTTACCTACATTAATGGAGATGATTGAGGAGTATGGCTCACTGTCAGGTTACAAGATTAACATTAATAAGACTCAGGTTTTAACACTAAATTATAACCCACCAAACATAATTAGGAATTTGTACAGATGGAGCTGGGAAGCAGAATCCATTAAATATTTAGGTGTCATACTAACCAAAGAATTTTCCAGGATTTTTGATGCCAACTACGGACCCCTAACCTCAAAATTAAAATCGGACATACAGAGATGGAATATGATTCCTTTTTTGAATCTATACTCCAGAGTTGAGTCAGTTAGGATGAACATCCTTCTGCACTTGATATATTTATTTCAATGTTTAACAATCCAGATTCCAGATAAACAATTTTTAGTGTGGGACAGATTAATATCAAAATACATTTGGCAAGGGAAAAGGGCTAGAGTAAGGTACAAAACTCAGCAGATGAAGAAGGAGAAAGGTGGGCTGGGTCTTCCCAACCTGCAGGACTATTACCTTGCAGCTAATCTAAGACCATTGACCCTTGTGGACTGTAAAGGCTGAAATCAGCCACTTTGAGTAACATTTTCTCAGTTAGTTGACCATAACTTTTCTTGTATTGAAGCAAATTGAATGAATTTTGGGCAGGAAGCTTATTTTTACATACATTATGGAAATATGATTTCAAATTTTTCAAAAGGTCAATAGGTCACTGTGGACAAATTTACTGTACACTCATACTGTTATGGCTGTTTTCAGCCACTATACTTTTAACTGCTCTAAAAACAGATCAAATCTTTTTTTTTTTACTTTGTCACTTATATATCTTCATTCACTTCTGCCCTGCTCAAAACTACCAAACATTGGAAAATTAATAAAACATTTAACCTCTTAATGGCCATTTAAAGAATTATGGGATGGATGATGGGAAGGCTGCAGCATCAAATTACCTATTTTTCAATATAAAACATGATCAGAGACAGAAGATTTTTTACGGGGCATTATAGTCTTAGATATGTCAAACATAAGTAGCATCATTGATTTTTAATCATTTTTCATTTATTTTGTAGCATCAGTTTTTTCCAAAAAGTTAGGCATTTACTGTTATGGCTGTTTTCAGCCACTATACTTTTAACTACTCTAAAAATATATCAGATCAAACTTTTGTTGTACTTTTTTCCATTAAACCTCCTAATCCACTTCTGCCCTGCTCAAAACTACCAAGCATTTAACAAACAATAAAAATTGTAACCTCTTAAGGGCCATTTAAAGAAATAAGGTCTCTTATCATGGGAGGGGTAAAATACGAATCAACCCATCTTCAATATAAAATATATAGAAGTTTTATGCGCCCTTAAGGTGTTAAGATTTGTTATTTATTTTTCAATGCTTGGTAGTTTTGAGCAGGGCAGAAGTGGATTGAGAGATTTATGTGAAAAAAGTAGAAAAAAATATTGATCTGATTTGTTTTTAGAGCAGTCAGAAAAGTTAGTGGCTGAAAACAGCCATAACAGTACCAGTGTATAGTATACTTGAACAGTCCACAAGGGTTAATCTGCCTGTGTTCTCCACAATACAAAGCTGGATGGAAAGATATAGAAGGTACATCAGTGGAAGGAATGCCTCTCATATCTGTTTTAATGGATAAAGAATTACAAGATGAGTTGAGGACGCCACATGACTTAATATTATACACATTGTTAGATTCCTGGAAAAAGATAGTTCAGACTTGTCAATTAGGTGATAGGATGAAAATACTCAGGTGGTGCGCCTATGACTCTGCTTTCAAACCAAACAAGAATGATGAGAGATTCAAGTGATGGATCCCAAAAGGATTAACCACCTATTACACATTTGTCCATAAGCGGGTGTTTCAGAGTTTTGAGGAACTTCAGAGGTCTAATGGGTTGGTAAAGGATGATTTCTACAGATATCTGCAGGTTAGATCCTATTTTACTCAAAATCTACGAGATACTTGGGAAACAGCTGAGCCAGGATTCTTGGATGTGTTTTTGTCATTGTTGAAATCAGGTTCATGCACTAAAATTGTTTCCAAGCTGTATAATGGTATTCAGTTATCTAAACAGGGCGACACAGATTACATAAGGAGTAAGTGGGAAAAAGAAGGAAATCTAATTATTTCAGTTGAAAGCTGGGAAAAGATTCACAAATTTCAATGGATGACCTCAAGCTCCAACTCACCGAGGGAATTTGGTTGGAAAACCATGGTTGGATTTTTTGTAACCCCTGCCCAGAAAAAACTTCAAGGCAGTGGAGACACCTGTTGGAGACTCTGTAAGACAAATAATGCAAATCACTACCACATCTTCTGGGGTTGTCCAGGGATCAATCCATTCTGGGAACAGCTGTGTGAACATTTAAATAACATTTTCACAGAGAAAATTCCTTGCAAGTGTGAAGCCTTGTACTTTGGAGACATTTCTTGTGATAACTGGACTCTGACAGATAAAAAACTGCTGTTCATATTTCTGTCTGCAAGCAAAAAGACTATTACGAGAAAATGGTTTAAGATGGAAGCACCTACAATTGAGGATTGGATCAAAATTGTACAGGATATTTACATTCTGGAAAAGTTGTCTTTTTCTATTAAAAGGTCAAAGGGAATCTTTTTTCAGGATCTGGTCAAAATGGACGGACTATGTAAAACCGGTAATTTCTGTGAACTGAGAATGACTGTAATGTGAAACCTTGTCATGATTTACATTTTTGTTTTGTTTCATGTAACCACACACACTTTATTTGTTTTTCTGATGTCAAAAGACATGGAGTAAGCCCCCCCCCCCCCCCCCACTGCCCACTCACTATATATTGTTTTATTTCGTAAAAAAAAAACATGGATTAGCAATTAATATTTTCCTAACCTTAATCAGTTACGGACATTGTATTGTACGTAAGAGATAATTTCTGATCTACATGCTTTTCCAAATAAACAATAAATTACAAAAAAAAAACTCCAATTAAAATCAATTTATAAAGAGATGAAACAATTCTTCAAATAATGGCAAACCCATAAAACAAATGAAAAAATATTTTGGGACAATGAGAGTTAATTAAAAAAAAAATCTCACCTTTGTAGGTCTCAAAAATCCCTCTCATAGAAGTGATATAAAATTATATATTTTTTTCACTTTCACTGAGTCAAATCTTTTCACCTCCTTAAACTTAAACATAGATATAGAGGGTTTTTATTATTTTATTTATATCTTATATTTGTACTCCTTTCAGTCCAAACCCCTGATCTCTATTGATCAAGAAAATAATATAATCATAATCAGAGCCAATTTGGACTCTGATGATTCAAATCTCACAAACACAATCCAAATCTTTTCTCAGTCACTGTCACATCACTTTTAGAAACATCCCTATTCACCACTGAAACTCTGTGTGAAGAAGCTCTGCTGCCCCTGGTGGTGTGGGGGCGCCATCACACCTACAACCTGCTTTTCCATTGTTTTGAAGTAGAGGCTCAGATTTATTAGGCATCAATCAATCAATCTTTATTTGGATAGCAACACTTGTTATCTCAGTAACTGAAGAATAACTTTTCAAATGTAGGACCAACAGATTGAGAAACTCCTTTGTCCCTCAAGACATCAGACTGTACAACTCCTCACTGGAGGGGAGGAGGAGTGACAGGAAGACAGAGGATGGGAAGGAGCAGCAGCCAGCCTGAAGCACTATATTTTTACATTTTTATTTGTGTATATTTATTAAAAGTTTTATTTAGATCTATTTTTATTTTTAATATATCTTTTAATCTGTAATAATCAACTGCTACTGATTCTTAATTTCCCTGAGGGAGGATTTCCCCAAGGGATAAATAACGTACAATCTAATCTAATTTAATCTAATACACACAAATGCATCCAGAGATTGATCCATCCAGGCAGAGACAAAGGGACTAAAAAAGGATTTAGGATAGCAACAAATCCAAAAGTCCAGATCATAAATCTGTCCTCATCACATTTGTCTTTAACATAAATTTATTAAAGGTGGCATCTCAGTGTCAGAGGGACCTCACGTCTATATGGCTGAAAAGAAAGTTACTATGGAAGTCAAATCAACCATGGACAGAGAGGTCAGTCTGATTACATTAATATCAATCAATCAAAGTTTATTTATAAAGCACAGTTCAGACAAACTGAATTGCAGATCAAATTGCTTTAGACAAAAAAAAAGATTGAAAAAGACATATATACATATACATCCATATGATAATCACTTTCTTTAAACCACTTAGCAAATAAACACTCAGCAGAGGTCCGTCTACTAAGAATATTCCTCTGGAGTTGTCATGAATAGTTGGTAGGATGTCAAGAGGATTTGGAGGCTAATGCATACAAGAAAAAGCAAAGCAATAAAACCAAGAAACATCAGACTAATAAATAAAACACTAAAAATACATTTAAACATGTTGAAAGATTAAAATGAAACCTTAAATGAATATAATCTGCAGAGGAATGATGTTGATTAATGTAGCAGCGTCTACCTGAACTGCTATTAAAATGGTTGAACTGGTCTAAAAGTCTGAATTGATGTTAAATGATGTTTCTGTTGATGGTTGATGCTCATGGAGTGGAGCAGGTCATCATGACTGTTTGTCAGGGTCACACTGATATATGTGTGCTGTCTGCAGGAACTACCATGTGTTTAATGTGGTTGATCTGAAGTTAATATCAGGGACGGTAATGATGAAGGAATGGGGCTAAAGGAAAGGCTGGAGTTACTGAAGCTTAGTAATCAAAAGCTGCCAACAAGACAAGAGCCAGAGAGGAGAGCAGGAGCAAACAAAAAGATCCCCGGCAGTCTGAGCCTGATGCAGCAGAACGACGAGACATGAGCTGCTCCAGGACTGAATTACACTAATAATGGTATGTCAGCAGAGTCTGCAGTCTATACATCGGATTCTCCACAAAACCACGCAGCAGCTTCACTCCTGAATCCTGCAGGTCGTTTTCTCTCAGCTCCAGCTCTCTCAGGTGGGAGGGGTTGGACTTCAGAGCAGAGGTCATGTGATCACAGCTGATCTCCGTCAAGCTGCAGTTAAACAATCTGAGCAGGGACCAAATAATACAGCTTTATAATACATATATATACACACACATATACACACACACATATATATATATATATGTGTGTGTGTATATATATATATATATACATATATATATATATATATATATATATATATGTATATATGTGTGTGTATATATATACATATATATATATACAGATAGATAGATAGATAGATAGATAGATAGATAGATAGATAGATAGATAGATAGATAGATAGATAGATAGATAGATAGATAGATCTAAGAAATGAATGATTTTTTTCAAAGAAATAAAATCTACATTATAAAAATGTAATTAATAAAGAAAAAATAAATCATCATAAATCATGCTACAAGCTTAAATATATCTCATTTATCTCAGCACAGATTTTAAACATGGTATCTGACCTCAGAGTTTCCAGTCTACACCCCGGCTCCTCCAGAAAACCACACAGCAGCTTCACTCCTGAATCCTGCAGGTTGTTGTAACTCAGCTCCAGCTCTCTCAGGTGGGAGGGGTTGGACTTCAGAGCAGAGGCCAGGTGATCACAGCTGATCCCCATCAAACCGCAGGAAGCCAATCTGAGCAGGGACCAAATAATACAGCTTTAGAAAACAATGTCTCCTCACTGACAGACTAAGACAGGGGATGTCAACTGGCAACCCAGAGGCCATATGTGGCTTTTCACCTCACTCAGTGTAGCCCACCAGTCATCCCCCCCTCCTCTCCAAAAAAACAAACTGGAAAACAAAACAACAGTTTCTGAATTTGATTCATCATGAGTAACCAGTACCACGTCATGCATAAATTCAGATAGGTGATAAAATATTTTCTCTAACCTTAGATTGCTGCTACCTGCTTTGCTTTATACAAGAAATTAAATTTCTTACTTTGCTAAGATTGGATCCCTGAAAATATTTTATGAGGCATTAAAATATAATTTATAAAATTGGTAAAAAATCATTTTTAGAAACAATTATAACGGGAACATATATGTGCTTTAAAAATGGGTAAACATTCATTCTTTTATTGCATTAAAAAGAAGCTTGAATCAGTTTGAGTTATGTGTCATGCTCATTAGATCATGGATTTAAATTGTGTTTGAGTTAGAATATAGAAGTGTTGGTATAATCTTTTGTTAAGCTTTATCGTTGATATTTTTTGTTGATTTATATATTTTTTCTTTATTGAAAGTGCCAACAATATGTAACAGTGTGGCCCTCTGGCACTGAAATATAAATGAATGTTATTTCAGTCATCATGTGGGCTTTTCTTTCTTTAACAGAAGGGTACCAACATTTTTGTCTGCGTGTGAACATACCGTGCAGCAGACTGGTTTCAGCAGGGTAGTCAATAACCCCATTCACCTGCTGTTTCAAGCTGTAATGTTCCCTATGGTCACACATGGCCTCACACAACTCCATCATATCAAATTCATCTCAGCACAGAGGGAAAGAAATGGTGTCTGACCTCAGAGTCTCCAGTTTACAGTCTGGACTCTTCAGAAAGTCACACAGCAGCTCCACTCCTGAATCCTGCAGCTTGTTTCCACTCAGGTTCAGCTCTCTCAGATGGGAGGGGTTGGACTTCAGCGCTGAGGCTAAAGAAGAACAGCTGATGTCTGACAAAGAGCAGAGGCTCAACCTGAAATGAACACAGAGAAATATTTACTGCAGTGATCCTCTGAGGGGACATTGGACCTGGAGATGAGACTTTTCTCTTAGGGGTGTGTACTGTGTGTAGTTACATTGCTGCTGTTGTGGACATATGGAGCTTAAATAACTACAGTTACAAATATTCTGACATTCCTCTAGCCCAGGGGTGGGCAAAAAGTGGAATTATGAAGAAATCATAACATCAACTGCTGCATATGATTTATCACGAGGAAGCAGTACTGCATAATGCACAGATTATGGAGGTGACAAAATATTTCTACCAACCTTAGATTGCTGGTACATTTTTTTAATTAACAAGTCACTAAAGAACTTTGATATAATTTTGTCTCCAAATACATTTTACCAGCCCTAAAATATAATATATAGCATTAGTATAAACTATATTTGGAAACAATGATAAAGCTAACATATTTGTGTTTTAAAATCTGAGAAACATTTCTAATTTTATTGCATTAAAAAGAAACTTACATTGGATTTACTTAGGTTTCAGACACACTATATTTCTAATTTTTAATTGAGTTTGAGTCTAAATATATTAATGTTGGTATAAATGTTTTTTGAAGATTTATATTTGCCATTTTATCTTTATTTATATATTTTTTCAAACAATTTGTAACAATGCAGCCCTCATACACTGAAAAAAATGTATGTGGCCCTCCGATAGTCAAAGTTGCCCACCCCTGCTCTAGCCCATTCCCTTATCATTACAGTTCCTGAATTTAACTTTAATCCAACCCTCAAGTATCAACACAAAGAAATGTGAATTTTCCCTCATTATGGACAAACCCCAGCCTCAGTCAATGAGCAGAGACCAACAAACCAGAACACAGTTTATGAACTCACTTCAGAGACTCCAGTCTACAGTGTGGACTCTCCAGACCACCACAAAGAAGCTTCACTCCTGAATCATCAGGACAATAGACACTTAGATCCAGCTCTCTCAGATGGGAGGGGTTGGACTTCAGAGCCGAGGCCAAAATCTCAAAGTGAGTGTTTGACAGATTGTAGCCAGAAAGTCTGTGATGACAAAAACATCATGGAATTACTGCCATGTGGACCATCCTGATGATATGAAAGACAATTTATCCACTTAAAAATGGAATGTAGGGAACAAACAAGAAAATAATATTTAGTCATCATTATTATGAGACAAATCATAAAAGTCAGATAAGAAGACACAATTATAAGATAAAAAGTTGAAATTATGAGACACCATTCTCGCATGTGCACCATGCCCATACGTAGACGTTTCTCTAGCCACATGACTTTTTATTTTATATCTCATAATTATGACTCTTTTCTTCTAGCTTCCTAAATTGAATTTTTTCACTGGAGGAAACTGGTTTCCATATGTTGATGCTTTAGTTCACATCAGGGATCATTTCTTTGTTTTTGTGTCTGATGATATTTTACAAATCTTCTTCTTTTGCCACTTCATGAACACTGACAGTTGGCTACACATTTTTACTTAACATCACAAAAGATATACTGAAATGGAAAATTTGACTGCAGCAAAAAGTCATCTTTGACATAGGCTGACCAATTTAGAGGGAATGTAGCTGAGGCACCATAGTCTGAAAGTCCTTCAAGAGAAGCACAACTAACTTTTAATGGAATCAGATCTGGACTTACAGAGCTTTTCTGCAGTTCCTCACCACTGGAACCAGTCTGAGTTTTCCTTCAGGGGAGGCCCAGTACTTCTCTAAGTCCAGTTCATCCACAACCTCCTCTGACATCTGCAGCATGTAGGCCAGAGCAGAGCAGTCAAAGTCAGAGAGCTCCTTCTTCAATCTGTTGTCTGATTTCAGGAGCTCTTGGATCTCCTGATGTACGGAGTGGTGGTTCATTTCTGTCAGACAGTGTAAGATGTTGATGCATCTGTCAGGTAAGACACTGTTGCTTCTCATCTCTTTTAGGGACTGAATTACTCTTTGAATGATATCTGGGCTGTTGTCTGTTTGGCCCAGAAGTCCTTGTAGGAGTCTTTGGTTAGACTTCAATGAAAGGCCATGAAGAAAGCGGACAAACAGGTCCAAGTGACCGTTCTTACTGAGAAGAGATTTCTGCAGGGCTCTCCTCAGGAAGACTTCCAAAGATGCACAACTCCAATTGTCAACTTCATTGTCCAAAGAGCTGTCATCCGAAAATATCCACTTTGAATCCCCCTGTCTTTGTAGGAAAGCCTGGAGTATTTCTGTGTTGTTGTTTGTGAAGCAGTGGAACATGTAGACTGCAGCCAGGAACTCCTGAACACTCAGGTGAATGAAGCAGTAGACTGTCCTCTCAAAGATCACGCTCTCTCTTTTGAAGATCTCAGTACAAACTCCTGAGTGCACCAAAGCTTCAGTGACATCCAGACCACACCGCTCCAGATCTTCTTGGTAGAACATGATGCTTCCTTTATCCAGATGTTCAAACGCCAGCCGCCCAAGCTTCAGGAGAACTTCCCTATCAGAGTCCATCAGCTCCAAAGACCTTGTGTCCTGACCCTCCTCGTACTTGTGCTTCCTCCTTTTTGTCTGAACCAGTAGGAAGTGTAAGTACATGTCAGTCAATGTCTTTGGCAGCTCCCGTCTTTGTTCTGCGCTCATCATGTGCTCCAGAACTGTAGCTGTGATCCAGCAGAAGACCGGGATCAGACACATGATGTGGAGGCTCCTGGACGACTTGATGTGTGAGATGATCCTGCTGGACACATCTCCATCTCCAAACCTCCTCCTGAAGTACTCCTCCTTCTGGGCATCAGTGAAGCCTCGAACTTCTGCAATCCTGTCAACACGTGATGGAGGGATCTGATTGGATGCTGCAGGGCGGGACGTGATCCAGATGAGAGCAGATGGGAGCAGATTCCCCTTGATGAGATTCACCAGCAGGCTGTTCAGTGGAGATTTCTGTGTGACATCGGACACGGCCTCAGAAGAACCAAAATTGAAGGACAGCCTGCTTTCATCCAAGCCGTCGAAGATGAACAAAAGCTTACAGAGAGCAAGAGTCTCCGCGGTTAGCCCCTTTAAAGTTGGATGGAAAACCCAGAGAAGATCAAGAAGACTGTAACTCTCATTTCTGATCAAGTTCAACTCCCTGAATGAAAGCAGAACCACCAGCTTGATGTCTTGGTTCTGCTGACCTTCTGCCCAGTCCAGAGTGAACTTCTGCACTGAGAACGTTTTTCCAACACCAGCAACGCCGTTGGTCATAACCACTCTGATGGGTTTCTGTTGGCCGGGGAAGGCCTCAAAGAGTTCATGGGGCTTGATTGGAGTCTCATGGATATTTTTCTTGTTTGCTTTTTCAAGCTGCTGAACTTCATGTTGAGTGTTCACCTCTTCGCTCTGCCCCTCTATGATGTAGAGCTCAGTGTAGATTCTGCTGAGGAGGGCTCTGCTTCTTTCTTCACCCGATCCTTCAGTCACACATTCACATCTCTTCTTCAGACTGGTCTTATGTGCATCCACAACCTCCTGCAGGCCTCCTTTAGACAATGACAGAGACAAAAATAGCATCATGACCATTGTTTTATTGTTTACAAGAATCAAGACAGAACACACCTTTCCCCTCTCTATTTTAGTTCATTTCACAACATGCTCATGTTTCCATTTTTGCAGAAGGATTTTACAAATCTGAGGAGAATTTTATCTGTTAGAGGGCCCAAACAGGAAGATAAAAACAGGCATTGAACTGTTTTAATTGTACATTATGTGGTGTGCTCCGATAATCTCAACACTCATAACCATTCTGTCCCACCACCGATCTAGAATCTAGTCCTCCAAGACAGAAATCTGATCAAACGTGATCAAACAAAATGAAGAAGAAGAAACAGCATCAACTGAAAAACACAACATGGAAGAGGGCAGAGAAGAGGGGATGATGGGGGTCTATGGAGTACTTTTGACAAAATAATTCTGGACGAACAAAAAGAAAAGACTGTGGAAAAACATGAACACACAAGCTGTTCCTCCATTCTGAGCTCTACTCAACTTTATGTTTCAGGTCAACCATGTTTGTTTTTATTTACGCCTGCTTCCTTGTTCCTCAGTCCACTCATTTCTTGATTGGCCACATTCACGTCACAATTCATGGAGTCATGACTGCGCTGCTTTTCTCACACATGAAGATTTTTGGTCGCAAATACTGAAATAGTTTAATACTCACGATTGTCTGCCACGACCTGTTCTGGAGCCGAATATCGGGACAACTTGACACCTTAGACCACAGGATCATCTTTAAAGATAATGACGTAGGACAGGGGTCGGGAACATATGGCTCGCAAGCTCGGTGTGGCTCTTTTGATGATTGCAACTGGCTTGCAGATAAAACAAAATATTTTCACTTGTTTTGATCCATCCATTGATTTTTCACTGCTCATGTCCTGTTCAGGGCTGCAGTTGGCTGCAGGAGCAATCGTCCATTATTTTAATTGTATGATAATAGCCTATGTTGGCTGTTGCTGGGTAAACAGGTACACGCCCCCTATAAATCAGTCTGCTTGGTCATTAGCCCAAAGCTAACCCTTTGACGAAGAAGATGGTTAAAAGAAAAAAAGATGAGGAGTATCATACATTCCAGGACGAATGGACAGAAGAATTCGCCTTTGTCGAGAGGGCAGGTTCTGCAGTGTGTCTAATTTGCAATGACAAAATTGCATTGATGAAACGGTCAAATGTAAAGTGGGACTTTGACATTCCATGCTACCTTTGCATTAAAATACCCTGCAGGAGACAGCAGGAAGAAAGCGTGCCAAGAGCTACTTCAGCAATAAAGTAAAAAAAGAGCATATTGCTAAAGAGGATCTTTAGCAATAATGAGGAACAGAAAACCATTCACAGTTGGTGAGTATGCTAAAATGTTCATGCTGGATGTAGCCAATTAACTTTTTGATGATCTTCTGAACAAAGACAAAATAATCAAATGGATACAAGACATGCCTCTGTCGGCAAGAACTGTTAATGATCGTACCATCATGATGGCAAACCAAGTGGAGGAAATGTGAAGTGAAGTGCTGTTCTTTTCCCTGGCTTTGGATGGGTCAACAGACGTAAGCCATTTGTTGCAGTTCAATGTGATTGCAAGATATGATGCTGGTAACCTACTGCGTGAAGATAGTCTTGCTGCTCTGCCAATAAAAGGGTCCACAAGAGGTGAGGATTTACTCAAGTCTTTATAGGAGTTCGTACAAGAAAAAAATCTACCTATGGATAAACTTCTCTCAGTGTGTACTGATGGTGCTCCATGCAGGGTGAGGAAAAACAAAGGATTTGTGGCGCTTCTCCATGAACATGAAAATAGACCCATCCTAAGTTTCCATTACATTCTACAACAGGAGGCACTTTGTGCTCAGATGTGTGACAGGCAGCTTAGGGAAGTGATGTCACTGGTTATTCATGTGATTAACTTTATTGCTGCCAGAGCCTTAAATGATCGCCAGTCTAAAACACTGCTGGATGAAGTTGGAAATAACTATCACTGTCTGTTTTTGCACAGCACTGTGGGTTGGTTGTGAATAGGGAAGGCGCTTAGCCATTTTGCAGCTTGCCTAAACGAAATCTGGACTTTCCCTGAAATGAAAAACATTGAGCATCCTGAGCTAGCTGAAACTGAGTGGCTCCTCAAGTTTTACTAGCTCGTGGACATGCCCGAACATCTGAACCAGCTCAATGTGAAAATGCAAGGCATTGGAAATACAGTGTTATCCCTTCAAGCTGTGTTTGCTTTTGAAAACAAGCTGGAGCTCTTTATCATGGATTTTGAAACAGGTCGTTTGCTACAGAAAAGGTAGGGGTGAGTGCTACACTGGGTCAAAACATATGAAACAGAGATAAGATCGGGTACTCTTCAAGGATCCAAGGACGGCAGTACTTCAGAGAACAACATACAATCCGAGGCACTCCGATAAAGTTAAAAATCCTTTATTATGTCTGGGACATGTCAACACGTTTTGACTCATCCGAGTCTTCATCAGGACATGATTAGCAACACGAAACCAGTGTTTAAATTACCTAGAAAGTGTCATGTGATTTTGTCACAGGACGCTGTCACATGATATCAGACATTAAGAAAAGATATATTTAGAAAAAACATGTAAGTAAAACACAAGAGGCCTGACTGCACAATAATAAACAGCCTGCGCCAAACAATGATCTGCAAAATACATTATAAAAAGGAGAAAATCAGTTTCTTCATTTAGACCTGGGAAGGAGGTGGCTTTAGAGAATAAATCCAAAATGCTTCATGTTGTAAGAGACGTTTGAGTCTGTCCCCTCCCCTCAAAGATCTAGGAATTACTTCAATAGCCATGATTTTTAGATAATTTGGATTGATGTGTCCTGCAGAGCTATAGTGTTATGCCATTGGGTAGTTTGGTTTTAGAGTTTTTATGGCATACTTGTGTTCTGCCAGTCTTTCTCATATTTTTGTCTTTGTTCGCCCAATGTAAAAACAACCACATTCACATTCAAATCTGTACACTACAAAAGTTGAATTGCAGTTACAAAATTCTTGGCAGTAGTAAGTTCTATTATTAAAAATGTCCATAAATTTGTTGTCTCTTTTGATATTGCTACAATAGTTACAGTTCCCACATCTGAAAGTGCCTTTAGGTTTAGTAAACCATGAAGTGGTGGTAGGGGTGGGCAGATGGCTCCTGACCAGGTTGTCACTGAATGTGGGGGCCCCTCGTAGACAGAAAGCCGGAGGTTCAGAAAAAGCAGGAGCAAGAGAGGCGTAACTCAGTACGATGTCCCAGTTTTTGTTGATGATTTTTTTTTAAATTTCGTACAACAAGTTACTGTATTGTGTTGAGAAGAAGATTTTAGAAGCTTGTTGTCCCTGCTCAGCTCTAGGTCTTTTTTGCAACAGATGTTCCCTATTCAGAGTTTTAGCTTTGTTAAGTGCTTCGGTAATGACATCTTTTTTATAACCTCTTTTTTTCAAATCTATTGTTCATCTCATTTGCCTGATTTTCAAAATCTCTGTCGCTGTAACAAACCTGCCTGAGTCTCTGAAATTGTCCAAAAGGGCAGATATTTGACTTGAAGGATGAAAACTGTCAGCCTGAAGCATAGTGTTTTTGTCAGTACTTTTCCTTAAAATGAGGAATGAGAGCCAAAGTTGCTCATCCCTGCTGTAGAAAATATAACCCAAGTGTTCAAGAGACAATATGAGTGTTGTCTCTTGAAGAGTCAATATGCAGCGGACAAAAAATATCCCAAAGCAAAGAGGCACAGCCCTAACATTTATAACAAACATCAGCAAGCTGTTGTCTGGTCTTTGTAAAGTGCAGGTCTTACCATCTGTCTGCTGCCCAGGTCTTGGTGCATCGGACACGAGGCTCCTGTTTCTGGAGAAAGGAAATAACACCTTAGATTTTTGTGATGACCCTTGACCTCAAGCTCAGCAGGTCACACACACCTTGTACAGAACACTACGCTGGTGGATTATGTAGAAACTGTCCATATTATTAGCTGATCACATTCATATGGCTTCATATTCATTTACACACATGATTCAAAGGTGGAAGAAACTGAGGGGAAGTATCTTGTCTGAGCAAACACTGACATGTGACTGTATCAAACTCCTGGATTTCATTTTAAAAGACGACGTCCCTACCAACTGAGGCCCTGTTTACACGGAGATACTCTCACCTGAAACTCACAGGTTGTTCCTTTGCATTTCAAAAGCAATCCACTTTCAAATGGAAACAGCAGAACAACTGTAAACGCTCTAGTGTGCATGCTGGTTCAGTAGATGGTGATTTAGGTTTGCAGAGAAACAGAGCTGCTACAGCACACGTACAAAGAAGAAGAACTTTTCGCAAACAACTAAGGCAAGTGGATGCACAAAGACACAGGAGTTTCAACAAATCTGGCTGAATAGTTTTGTCTGGACAACAAACTGAGCAGGGTAAGCAGCTCACCTTACTCTGTAGACAGCTTAGTGTTTTGTTTTTCCTGGTACTCGAGTGAAGCCGTCAGGTGAAAGAGTACTTCACATGCAGTGAATCCCATTCACATGAAATGAAATTGTTACCCTGGTAACAAAAGTTTGCAGATTCTGGCACTTCAGGCACCAATCCCATCAAAACGGGAGGCAAATACGAAATGAAAAATTCAGTTTGACCATAAACTGAGCTTTTTAACACTACTTGAACCACCACCACCTCAAACAAGAACTGACACAAAGTCTTCAGGCCTACTCAAACACTAGCAGGGCATACTGATTTTGCCAAAATATAGTTGCATTATGAGAACACCTAGACAAAATGTTACTGAACTAAGACTTCAATTCAAATTATCACTCTGTAATGCTAACAATACTAATGCAGTCACCATGGAGATGTACTGCCCCTGTTACCAACCTCTGACCTGTTGGTGCTTTACATTATGTTAAACAATAAACAAGGTAGACTGGGCCGAATTCAGTAAACCATCTTGGCATACTGACCAAACCATCTTCTCTCGCTTATGTGTGGTCAGGTCGCGGGGACAGCAGCCCAAGCAGGGAAGCCCAGACTTCCCTCTCAACCGAGGCCACCTACCGGTGGGACATGCCCAGAACACCTCACCAGGGCGGCGTCCAGGAGGCATCCTGACCAGATGCCGGAGCCACCTTATCTGGCTCCTCTCAACATGGAGCTCTACTCAGAGCCCCTCCCAAATGACTGAACTTCCCACCCTATCTCTAACAGCATGTACCCATCAAAAGCGTCACAAATTTTTTGCGCGTTGATATTACATACAAAGTCAATGTAAAGACGCGGATTGATGCTGCATCGGAGCGAGCATTGAGCAGCGTCAAGCGTCAAGTGTCAAGCGTCAAGCGTTGAGTGGTGAGCGGCGAGCATTTCCAGCGGAAAAACGCTCGCCGCTCAACGCTTGACGCTTGAGTTGAAATAATTGAACTTTTCGAGTGAGCGAGCGTGTTGACACACCGCGACAGCCTATCAATGTGGAGATCGTCACTGACGCAGGGCTTTCTGGGGGTCGGAGTCTTGCTAATTTGACAAACTGCTAAACTCGCCGGAGACAGATGGAAAGATACTCCGCAGCTGCAGCTGGACTGTCTTGCCTGTAGTTGGTATCCAGGTGGGAGATCCTGGCACCAACCCTGGCTAGCAGGTCTTCAAACTGGGCAACAGTCAGCCTGAAGTACTGCTGGAACCGGCTGTCGTCCAGACGCAACCCCTGCAAGAAACGGTGGAACTCACCAAGCTCACACCGCCTCCGTAGGGTAGCATGTATCCAGTACCGACGTCGGCGCCTAGTCTGCAGCTCACTTCTCCACCGCAGGTACAGAGCAGCGATGGTGGTAATCAGAGCTATGTTCGACGACGAAATGATATGATGAAATGATAATGGCGGACTTCTGTGCAACGATGCCACGGCGAGCAGTGAGCGTGTTTCTGTATATTTGTACCAGCGTCAAAACTTGTCTGACGCGGCGCGATTTTACTTGATCGAAAACACCCGTTTTCAATGCTTTCGGTGGGAACAGGCCCTAAGGGAGAGCCCAGACACCCTGTGAAGGAAGCCCATTTCGGCCGCTTGGACTCGGGATCTCGTTTTCTTGGTCATGACCCACAGCTCGTGACCATATGTGAGGTTAAGGGTGAAGATTGACCGGTAAATCGAGAGCTTCACCTTGCGGCTCAGCTCCCTTTTTATCACGACAGACCGGTATAGTGCCCATATCTCTGCTGACACTGCACCAATTCGCCTATTGACCTCCTGATCGATTATTCCTCAGCCAAGGTACTTAAACTCCTCCACTTGGGACAGAATCTCCTCCCTGACCCGGAGAGGGCCCTCCACCCTCTCCCGGGCGAGGACCATGGACTCAGATTTGGAGGCGGTGATTCTCATTCCAGCTGCTGCAGGTCACAATCCCATGAAGCCAACAGGACCACATCATCTGCAAAAAGCAGTGACCCAATCCAAAGGTTACCACCATCCAGAGGTTGAGGGAACCCCTCAATGCCCTAGTTGCGCCCTAGAAACTCTGTACATAAAAGTAATGAACAGAATCGGTGACAAAGGGCAGTCCTGGCAGAGACCAACTCTAACAGGAAACGGTTCTGATGTACTGCTGGCAATGCAAACCAGATTCTGGCACCGGCCATACAGGGAACGGACGGCCTGTATCAGGGGGTCTGCTACCCCATACTCCCGGACCTCACAGGACCCCACAAGGGACACAGTCGAATGCCTTATCCAGGTCCACAAAACACATGTAGACTAGTTGGTGCCAATCCAGTGGCACTGTCCAAGCAATGTGGGATTGAGGAGGTCTTCAAAGTATTCTTTCCACCAATCCACGACATCCCGAGTTCAGGTCAGCAGCACACCATCCCTACCATAGACAGGGTTGACGGCACAATGCTTCCCCCTCCTGAGATGCCAGAATGGTGGTCCAGAATCTCTTCAAAGCCGTATGAAAATTGTTCTCCATGGCCTCTCTGAATCCCTCTCATGACTGGGTTTTTGCTTTGGCGACCACCGAAGCTGCATTCTGCTAGGCCAGCTGGTACCTGTCAGCCACATGGTCGAAACTCGCCTGAAGGTGGTAGTTGAAACTCTTTCTGACGGGAGACTGCCAGATGTTCCAAGCAGACCTGCACAACACACTTGGGTATCCCAGGTTTGCCCATCTGGGCATGACTGACTGATGTACTGCTGGTGTAGTCAGTTCATGGAGGAATACCTTGCCACCAAGTTCCTTCAGAAACTGTGCAGTAAAACAACAAGAATAGAATTTATGTTGCACATTTTGAGTGGAGACAAATCCTCTTACCTGGTGTCTGAGTGCAGAGATTGGTTTTTGAACTGCACAGGAAGTTCTTTGGACTGATCACTCTTCAGGGACAGGCAACTGGATGCAGGATATGCTGATCCCTGTGTGCCAGACTGGACTCTGCAGCAAGCAAGAAAATAGGCCTGCAGTCAACTAGTGCTGGACGATATATCCTTATCGTATCCATATCTAGATTTGAAAATTCAAGATATTAATATCAAAAAAGCAACAATGTAAACCATATAGATTTCTTATAAATAAAACTGCACTTTCCACATTCCTTTGTATTATGATGTTTTATTTTTCTGAAAAATGCTTTGTTTTCACGGACACTAGTCATCAGATATCTGGCAGGAATATAGTGACATGAAATTCTGTCCATATCTTTCAGCCCTACAGTCAACCAAAAAAACACAACAAATAAAATCACATTTTTCCAAAACCCATCCAAAAAATTCACAGTCAGCATTGCGGTTTCATCCTGTGAGGTCTCGAACCCACAGACAGTGAAGCTCCACTCACACATTACCACTTCTCATGGCGACTGTCTACGACTGTCATAATCCTGATGAAGCATGCTTTGGTTGTGGTACATGTGCTACTTGGTCTGGATAAGAGCTGTATAGTCGTGGGAAGAGAGTCCTAATTGTTTTGAACTGTTCAAAACTGTTGTGAAGAACAGCCGCTCTGAGTGCAGTGGAGTGGAAGCCTACTGCAGTCGTAAAGTGAACGGTGTTACTGTGGCATGTACAGGGCTCAGTTGGGGTGATTGGGGCTCAATCCCAAAAGCTTGCTGTGGAAACAGGAGACAGTTATTTAATCCCGTATCATGTCGATCACACCAGCCTAACCAATTGTGTACAGTTGGGCACAATTGCCATGAGAAACTGGAATGTGCTGATCAAGACATTCTAGCCTGAGGCTTGTTAATCTACCGGAGGGTGCGGAGGGCGAAGACCCGTGTGCCTTTTTGGAGAGCTGGTTACCAGAGGCGCTGGAGCTGGCACCATGACGCACAAAAATCACGGTGGAGAGGGCGCACCCAGAACACTCATCATGAGGTTTCTGAACTACAGAGATAAAGAAGCTGTGGCAAGGGCAGCCAGAATGAAAAAGCAAATCCTGTCCAAAAACCAGCATGTGAGGTTCTACCAAGACGTGGCAGCGGGCGTGCGTAAGAAGCAAAAGGAGTTCGACAAGGCGAGGTGGTAGCTCCGAGCGTTGGGACTCCGGTATGGCATTATTCCACCTGCCCGACTGATCGTGACACATAAAGGTCGTTCTCACATCTTTAACAGTCGGCTTGAGGCAGAAGATTTCATCCAAAATGCCAAGACAGAGACTTGGCTAAAATTGTTCTCCGTTAACTATAAGGGACAGAAACGTATGGTATCTTGCCAACCGGTAAAGTATGCATCGCTGTATTACTCATGAGTAGAGCTCATTTAACTTGTCTAGTCTTGTTTAAAATTTCATTTTAGTATTTACGAACCAAAGTTGTTTATTGGGCATTAATAGACAGAATATAAACCAGGATTTATTAAGTTCTTTACCTCTTTGATGCTCACTGCTTTTATAATTTAAAATATTAAACTCTGTTACATGAGAGGGCTCTTATAGGGAAGAAATAGTGAAACAGTGTCCACTTTTTTTTCCCTTTTCCTTTAATTTACTTCTTTTTGTTTATACCTTCTCCATAGCAATGCATATTCTTCCAAAGTTATAGTGTTCAGGAGTAAGAGTTTTATCATAAATGGTAGCATGGGGACAAGGCTGGAGCTAATATGTCTGAAGGCACAGCTATGCTGATCCTCATCTCTAGGTGGATCAGTATTAAGCAACCAGGAAGTTTAAGTTTTAGTAGGGGTGTGAGTTGGGTCAGTGAACCTGAAATGGGAAGGTTGGGGTGTTTGTTCATGGTTCAAGGGTTACTGTACTCATGTTTACACGTGTTTTATTTTATTTGTGTATTTATTTATTTTACTTCTTGGTTCCTGTCACCTCTTCAAATGCTGGGGAGATTCTGTTGCAGATAGGTGAAATGCCTAGTGAGCTAAAAGTCAAAATTACATCATGGAATTGCAAGGGGTTACAAAAACTAAAGAAAGTTACACACCTGATGAATAAAGATGAGTTGAAACTTAGGAGAAGACGGAGGGGCGGTGTTTTCTCCGCCCCCTTTACCTCTCAAGCAAGGGGGGTTGTTATTTTGGTACATGAATCTATTCCTTTACAAGTTAATAATATTGTTAAGGATAAGGGGGGTCGTTATCTGATAATCGATGGAAATCTTCTTAAGGAAAAGGTCATTTTGGTAAATATTTACGCTCCAAATATCGATGACCCAATTTTTTTTCAAAACCTGTTTCTCACACTTTCCACCCTATCTGGTAATTATATAATAGCCGGAGACTTTAATTGTACTTTGGATGCAAGCAGGGACAGGAGCACAGGATTTGATCAATCCCATCCTCGAAGCAGGGGTATAATACACCAGTTTATGAAAGAAATGAACCTGCTAGATATTTGGAAAGAGTTAAATCCTAAAGAAGTAAGGTTTTCATGTTACTCAAGTACCCATCAATCCTACTCGCGTATTGATTTTTTTCTTATATCTACCACTTTAAAATATAAAATCACAGAATGCATCTATGACTCTATCTTAATTTCAGATCATGCCCCCACCTCTATCATTTACCAAGATCAGAGGTTGGTGAGGGATCCCCCTAGATGGCGTTTTAAACAAAAATGGTTGTCCGACCCGGGCTTTGTCACCTTTCTAGATGAACAAATTCAGTTTTTCTTTGAAACAAATACAACAGAAACTTCAGCAAGTATTAGGTGGGAGACCTTCAAGGCCTTTATCAGAGGTCAAATAATTCAGATCACAAGTACAAAATCTAGACAAACATACCAGAAGACAAAATTACTTGAAACAGAAATAAAAATACTGGAAAGTGAATACTTCCAATCAGGTTCTCCTGAAACCCATAGAAAATTACTTTTGATGAGAGCAAGATACAATGAGGTATCTGCCTCGAAGGCATTGACAAGTCTGCTTCGTCTCAAGCAATCATTCTATGACCAGGGTGAGAAGTCAGGCAAGGTACTTGCGTGGCGCATCAAACAGCTGCAAAGTGAACGGCTTATTTCTTCCCTGCAAAATGACCAAGGACAGGTAGTGGTAGAACCAACTGAAATAAATGCAAATTTTAGGACTTTTTATGAGAAACTATACAGCTCAGAGGTAATTTATGATAGGAAAAAATTACATACATTTTTAGATGAAATTTATATACCCAAAGTACCAGAAATAAACATGATAGATTTAGAAAAAGACATAACTTTGGAAGAAATATCCAGTGCAATTGACAGTATTAAGACGGGAAAAGCCCCAGGCCCAGATGGTCTACCCATAGAAATTTATAAAATATTCAAAGATAGGTTGAAAACACCCCTTTTGGAAATGTTGACAGAATCTCTAACAGTTGGAATACTACCTCCCTCTCTGAGGGGAGCCCTGATTACCCTTCTCCCAAAAGCTGGTAAACCAAATAATAAATGCGAGAATATGCGCCCGATAAGCCTTTTAAATGTTGATCTGAAAGTGTTGTGTAAAATTTTAGCTAGAAGGGTTGAGGGAATAATACCAACAATAGTTGGAAATGATCAGTGTGGTTTTGTTAAAGGCAGACAGGGATTCCATAATGTTAGAAGGGTTTTGAATATTCTTCATAGCCAAAGGGGGGAATCAGACACCGCTCTTCTGTCAATAGATGCAGAAAAGGCATTCGACCGAGTCGAATGGCCATACCTGTTTGAAATTTTAAATCGATTCGGCTTAGGTGGGAATTTTGGAAAGTGGATAAAGTTATTGTATACTGAACCATATGCTGAAGTGGTAACTAATAATATAATCTCTAAACCTATTCAAATACAACGAGGATGCAGACAGGGTGACCCTCTCTCCCCCTTATTATTTATCTTAGCAATAGAGCCCTTATCCATTGCAGTGAAGACTCATAGTTGTATCTCTGGAATAACAATTGGGGGGAGAGAACATCATCTGGCATTATATGCGGATGATATAATTGTTTTTCTTAAAAAACTGGAAAACTCTATCCCTGCTTTGCTTGATCTGATTAAGACATTTGGAAGTTTATCAGGCTATAAGATAAATAAAAGTAAAACCTCAATTCTTTTACTAAATCATTTAGAAAGAAAAACCCCACCTAATGTAGCTTCTCAATTCAGAGTTGTTGACTGTTTTACATACTTAGGCATTCAAGTTGTGCCTTGTCTTGAGGAAATTGTTGAAGTTAATTATGGACCACTGATACAAGAAATCCAAAAATTAATGGATAGATGGTCAATTATACCAATGTTGTTAATAGGGAAATTAAATGTCCTTAAAACGAATGTGATGCCTAAACTGCTTTATTTATTTCAAAATGTACCACTGCCACGTCCATCAAACTTTTTCCCTCATTTAAAGAAACTATTAATTAAATTCTTGTGGAACAATAGACGCTCTAGGTTACGTCTGTCACTACTATATTTACTCTACGATAGGGGGGGACTCAAGTGCCCCAACCCAGTTTAGTATTACTGGGCAGCACAGTTAAGATCTCTGGTGTTCTACTTTATAGAACAAGAAAGCCCTCTTTGGAAAGAAATGGAGGGCCTTGGACTCAACCTACCTCTTCCTTTATTCCTATACTCTACTAGTGTTAAAAAGCTTAAAAAAGGCATTAAAAATCTGATTGTCAGAAACATGATTACGATATGGCACCAAGTCAAAAGACATCTTGGGGATACTGAATCCCTGTCACTCTTTAGTCCAATCATGGGGAAACTTGCTCTTCCTCCCTAGAAAATCAGATGGAGGATTCAAATTATTGGCTGCGAAAGGAATACAAAAGATAGGAGACCTATATAACAATGCTACAAAACATCTGAGATCATTTGAAGAATTGGCTGATAAATATAACATAGGCCATAACCATTTTTTCAGATATTTACAACTAAGAAATTTTATTAGGACACAACAAGATCAATCCCTTTTGATTCCACCCTTATCACACATAGAGAAGGCACTGACTGGGGACTGTTTTAGGAGGGTCATAATCTCCAAGATGTATAACCTTTTAGTGGCTGAGTCCTCGGAATCATCCGTAAAGAAGCTTGAGGCGTGGACAGATGATTTACATGATGAGATAACTATCACTGACTGGGAGAGAGCATGCATCAAAGCACAATCACTGTCGATCAACACACGACTGAAATTACTTCAGTACAATTGGTTGATGAGAACATACATTACTCCTGAAAAGCTCAATAAATACAACAGTAATATCCCTGACATTTTTGTCAAGTGTGGAAAGGAAAAGGGAACACTTTTCCACTGCTTTTGCAATGTGATAAAATACAGCAGTTTTGGGATGGAGTTAGGAAATGTATTCAGGACATATTAAAGATACAAATCCCCCTAGATGCTAAACTTTTTATACTATTTTTATACCCAGAGGTTTGTAACATTAGAAATAGACAGAAGATTTTTTTTTTTGGAGCTGGCTATAGTTTTGGCAAAAGAGTAATTGCTACTTCATGGAAGAAGGCTGGTGCACCAAGTTTGAAAAAAAATGGCTTTCTGAACTGTCCACAACTCTGCCCTTAGAAAAGATTACGTACACTTTGAGGGGGAAGGAGTCACTCTTTAATAACATCTGGAGCCCCTTCATAATTTATCTGGAGAGCATAGACATGTCACATCTGTTGGAGGTATTTGGGGTAGAATAGTCTCCCCTGGATGAGTCTGCTGATGACATCTAGGATGTCTGTGACGTCAGCTAGCTAACGCTAACATAGTAAGCTAGCTAGCTAATTAGCTTAGCTGCCATGTCGGGAACAAGCGGATAAAGCCAGATTTCCATCATAATCACAAAAAAAAGTCATGGCTGAACTGATTCCCTGCCACCAGAAGGTCGAACTCATCAGCACTGACAACAGCAGAGGAGGCGTCGGTCAGAAAACTGTTCGGTGGTGCCCGGTCTGTCTGTGAAGCTGCTTTGGTAGCCGAACTAGCAGAGAGACTTGTGATCTCTCTGTGTCCAGCAGCAACGGGACCATGTACGCGCAACACCGCTTAAAGTTGCTCATCATTTTGGACTTTTAGGCTTAAAAGAGCAACTCTGTGTGAGTGTTTGCGAGTCATCCACACACATGCAGCATCAGCAGAGAGCTAAGAAGAGCCGCCACCGACCCGCGGCGCAGTTGACTCCCGCGTCGTCATTCTGTGTGGCAAGGACACTGAACAGCATTTACTGTTTTATGAGAAATTAAGAATATATCGGCGTAACATCGGCAAAAATCTGGCCGATGTTGAATAATTTCAAAAGGGCTATAATCAGCCAATTAAATTGAGCGACCAATAAATCGGTCAGGCCCTAATTGATATTAATAAGCAAAGCTATAGAGGGATGTAACAAGAACATTTTAGTGAATCAGTAAAACTGGTGCATGTTTTTGTAAAGTCTTCTAACAGGGCGTACCGTCTAACTTTTTAACAAGTGACACAGCTGCAAAAAAAACATGAAGTGTTGGTCAACTCAAAGTTTAGACAGTTTTAGCCTTTCCTCCACTAAGAAAATATTTCAGCAGAATATTATTATCTTACTCATGTATAATGGAGTCTTCCTTTGTGCCCCAGGGTCTGGGTTGATTACTGAACATCAGAGGACGGTCTTTGGACTGGTCGCTCCTCAGGGACAGACAGCTGGATACAACATCCTCTCTGTATCTCTGTCTCTCTCCTCCTCTTTGTAAGCTGGACTGAACCCTGCAACAGAAATGAACCCATGAATGATCATCATCATTGATGAGAGGGAGTAAAAGTCTGAACCAGTCCTTTGGATTAGAAAACAGCTTCTCACACATAAGATAAGGACAACACAGAGACGGTTCTTCAATCTAAATGTCAGATGAAATGTTACCATCTTGGAAAAAAGGATTTTTACAAATATATGAAATGAAAGAGAATAATTCCACTCCCACACTAAAGTAGCAGGTCAACACAGGTTTTTTCAAAGCAGTTTAGCCCACTAACATTTAGCAAGTGACTCCCACTGCCAGCAGACTCGTCTAATCAGCAGCAGTTGAGCTGTGTGGCTGTTTTTTTTTTTTCCTCTGGCCCATCAAGCTAATGTCACCATGCTGATGACATCATTAGTGTGGTGAAGCCTCTTCATGTAAACAATGGAGAAGAGCATGGAGGCCATGGACATGCTTTTGTCCGTCTTTAAAAATGAAGAAAACTCTGCACTGACAATATGGAGGTGGATGGAATTAGTTGCTGAGACAAACAGAGGGGTGTAAATTTCAGACAAAAGGGGCGGGCGTGATATTATCAGAATCAGAATCAGAATCAGAATCGGGTTTTATTGCCAAGTATGCAACACATACAAGGAATTTGACTCCGGCAGTTGTTTTCTCTAGTACAAGGAGGTAGACACAAACATGACATATAAACATGACACAATAAAATAAGATAAATAAAAATAGAGTATGTTTAAGAAAGGGCTGGGATAAAATGTGCATCAGGAATATTTACAGCATACTGGGATATTTACATTTGAAGGTAGGAAAAGTGCAACTGTGCGGTCCATAGTGCAGTTAACTGTTTAAGAAGGTGCCGGTATTATTAACAGTTTTTCTTATTTAATATGGAGACTGCAGACGGATAGAAACTACTCCTGTGCCGGCTTGTCCTGGTCCTCAGAGCTCTGAGGCGCTTTCCGGAAGGGAGCATTTCAAAGAGTCCATGAGCAGGGTGAGTGGAGTCCCTCACAATGTTTTCTGCTCTCCTGTGAGTCCTGGAGCAGTAAAGGTCCTGGATGGAGGGCAGGGGGACGCCGATGATGCGCTCAGCAGTCCTCACTGTGCGCTGCAGTCTCAGGGCAAAGCAAAGCAGGAACTTCAGGACTGTTTTGACTCCACTGACCTGTTGAAGAGCTGGGTGAAGACAGGAGCCAGCTGGTCTGCACAGGCTCGCAGGCAGGAGGGGGAAACCCCATCAGGACCTGGAGCCTTCCTGGTTTTTTGTCCCTGCAGCAGCCGGTTCACTTCCTCCTCGCTCACTTGGAGGATCTGGGGGTTGGATGAGCTTGAGCCGGGGGGTGGTGATGGTGTTGAGATGAGGGGCTCAGTGTCAGTGGGTGGTGGCAGGGGGGGCAGAGTAGCTGCAGAGAGGAGAGGGGCAGGTGTGGAGTGGACCCTTTCGAATCTGGAGTAGAAGGTGGTGAGGCCGTCAGTCAGGGCTTTGTTGTCTGCAGCAGCGGGGGCTGGGCGTCTCCTGTAGTTGGTGATCTCCTGCAGGCCTTTCCACACTGATGCTGGGTCGTTGGCTGAAAACCTGTTTTTCAGCTTTTCAGAGTAGCTCGTCTTGGCCACTCTGATTTCCTTGGTCAGTGTGTTTCTGGCCTGCCGGTACAGGGCCCTGTCCCCACTTCTGTAGGCGTCCTCCTTGGCTCGACGAAGGTGGCTGAGTTTAGGTGTGAACCAGGGTTTATTGTTGTTGTATGTCCTGAAGGTCTTTGTAGTCACACATACATCCTCACAAAAGCTGATGTACGATGTCACAGTGTCTGCCAGTTCGTCTATGTTGGTGGCTGCAGCTTCAAAAACACTCCAGTCAGTGGAGTCAAAACAGTCCTGAAGTTCCTGCTTTGCCTCACTTGTCCACTTCTTCACTGTCTTGACCACTGGCTTGGCAGATTTTAGTTTTTGCCTATAAGCTGGGATCAGATGGACCAGATGGACCATTGTCTGTATTTTGGCAGTTCGTGGTCGAGTTTTGCTCTGTTAAAATCTCCCAGAATAATAAGCAGAGAGTCCGTGTGTTCTCGCTCTAAACGCGTGATCTGCTCAGCCAGCAGCTGCACAGCCTCGCTCACGTTGGCCTGAGGTGGGATGTAAACACCGACGAGAATAAAAGAGGAAAACTCCCGTGGTGAATAAAAAGGCTTGCAGTTTATAGCGAGGGACTCTAAGTTTGAGTTACAATGTCTATTAATCACTGTGACATCTGTACACCAACCTTCGTGGATGTAGAAGCATATTCCACCGCCCTTTGACTTCCCAGTCAGCTCCGTGACGCGGTCCGCGCGCAGCAGCTGGAACCCTGGCAGGTAAAGTCCGCTGTCCGGGATAGAGTCATTGAGCCAGGTTTCCGAGAAACAAAGAGCCGCAGAATGTCCAAAGTCTCTGTTTGTCCTGTTTAAGAGAAGCAGTTCGTCCATCTTATTAGGAAGAGAGCGGACGTTGGCGAGGTGGATCGCCGGGAGCGCAGTGCGGAAGCCCCGTTGTCTCAGCTTCACGAGCGCGCCGGCTCGCTTTCCCCGTCTACGTCTCCTCCATATACCACAGAGAGCTGCCGCTCCGCCGACCAGAAGTTCAGAAAAACTTTCTTGGTTTCCGTAGAAAGTGGGAAAAAAGTCAGGAGAGAGCTGCCTTATGCTTAGCAGCTCTTCTCTGCCAAAAGTGATGCGGTTGGAGAGCGCACACACACAGAAAATACACAAAAACAAACACAGTACTAGAGAGCGCAGTACCGAGGCGGCCGTCCGCGGCGCCATCTTGCAGGCATATCTGATGCTGATGGGATTTTACGTCAACGTCATCCATAAATTAGCAGGTCAACCATCGAGCCCTGTCCCACCTGGAGTTGCCCAAGAGCTCTGTTTGGGTCCTTTTCCTGGACCTCAGCAGTGCTTTCAACACCATCAAGCCGACCATACTGAGGGACAAGCTGGAGCTCTCCAGCGTGGACCAACACCTCACAAACTGGATTACGGACTACCTCACAAACTCTCACAGAATGTGAGACCCAGGACGGAGTATCGGAGACTGTCCTCTGCAGCGTAGGGGCCCCACAGGGAACGATGCTGGCGCCGTTTCTCTTCACCCACGACACTGCTGATTTCTCCCACCTGTCCCCCACCTGTCCCCCACCTGCCATCTGCAGAAGTTCTCTGACGACTCTGCCATCGTCGGCCTCATCACAGGCGGGGACGACAGGTCGTACAGAGAACTCATCCAGGACTTTGTGGACTGGTGCCAGTGGAACCACCTGCAGATCAACTCTGAAAAGACCAAGGAGCTGGTCGCAGACTTCCGCAAGCGCCCCCACTCCCCCCCATCACCCGTGAACATCCAGGGAAGGGACATCGAGATGGTGACATCTTACAGGTACCTGGGTGTTCACCTCAACAATAAACTGGACTGGACTGTTAACACTGCTGCACTTTATAAGAAGGGTCAGAGCAGACTCTATCTGCTGAGGAGGCTGAGGTCTAACCCTAAACCCTCCTGAGGACCATTTACGACTCTGTTGTGGCCTCTGCCATCTTTTATGGAGTGGTCTGCTGGGGGAGCAGTATCACAGCAGCTGACAGGAGCAGGCTGGACAAAGTGATAAAGAAGGCCAGCTCGGTCCTGGGATGTCCTCTTGAGCCTGTGGAGGAGTTGGTGGAGAGGAGGACTATAGCCAAACTGTCCGCGACCATGGACTTAGGCACTCACCCTCTCCAACACACCCTCACTGCACTGAGGAGCTCTGTCAGTGACAGGATGCTCCGACTGAAGTGTGTGACAGAGAGGTATCGCAGGTCTTTCCTTCCTGCAGCTGTTAGACTTTACAAAAAAAACCTCTCCAGTGTGCAATAATCTGTATCTTTTTTAAGGTAAGGGCTCCAAATTCAGCCTTCTTTGTTCTAGTTTTTTCAAATTCTCTGCTTGTCCTCTATGACATTTTTAGTGCACTATATAATATTGTTTACTGTAATACTGTATATACACTGATTTTCTTATATATTGTAAAATACTGTTAATATTGCGGTAAGGCGAATGCTCTGTCATTTATTTTCATTTTCATTCCACTTATTCTCATTCAGATCTCTTTATATATTGTTAATATTGCTGAAAGGCTCATGCTCTTTCATCTATTTTCATTGAATTGTATTTATGCTACTTTCTATTTTTTTCTTATTACCTATAGTTTCATTTGTAAATCTTTCTAATGTTTCTCTTGTATCCTGCTGCTGCTGTGGATCTGGAATTTCCCCCTGTGGGACTAATAAAGTTTTATCTTATCTTATCTCTTATCTTAACCTTCTTGCTGTGAGGTACGTGCAATAGCTGTTGCGCCATCGTGTGCCGCTGTTTAAAATAAATAAATTTTGATTAAAACTCAAAATCAAATCATGTTTAAAAGGTTCAGAGCAGTGCTGTGAATTAAATAGTGACTGAAATATATTGTTAATAAGACAGATAAAATGTTACAGTGCAGCAGTGTTATAAAAGATAAGAACAGAAGGACAATATAATCTACTCAATGGCAACTATCAGCTATGGGTTAGGATTGGAGCCACTAAAAAACTTCTTTTGGAGGTTATTTTTTTTCCGAAAAAAAAAAAAAAAAAAAAAAAATACAGACTTTAAACTAAGAATCCGAAATTCAGAATTCTGGTCCCATGAAAAACATTTCTGGATAATTAAATATTTTTTTAAATCGGTAAAAAGTTTGTCAAAATTCTGACTTTAATCTCAGAATTCTGATATTGAATACAATTCAAATGTCTGAGATTAAAGTCAGAATTCTGGACCCCTAAAAATGACTGAAAGTTTGTCAATAAAGTGTTGTTACTAAAATTACATCATCTTGAACCACATTATGTGAAGCAAACTGTGAAACATAACAGAACTAAGACCTACTAACACAGAAACTACTCTGTGATCAGTTTGACAGGACTCACATTTACCCTCAGACTGTCCAATAGATAGATAGACAGATAGGTAGGTACCCTAAAATACCAAATAAAATGCCGGGTGAAGCAGAACATTTTCACAAATAGATGCTCATTCCAAATAAATGCCTGGTGTAATTTAATTGGCACAGCCTAGGAGCCACAGTCAAAGAACACACATGGTGAGCTCACAACTGACAGCTGACACTTGAAAAGAAACATAATCAGACTCTACCTTTATATGGAACCCCAAAAGAGTCATAATGAAATAAATAAAAACAACATTGTGAAATAAATACTATTTTGATAAATAACAGACAGATATGAAATATGGCCATTAAATTGTAAAATAAGGCAATATTATAATGAAATATATTTTATTATTCTTTAATATTGAATTGTTATAATTGAATATTTCATAATGAATATTTTAAAATTTTCATTCTTCTTTAAATAATGACTTTTTACATAATTTCCAAGCTTTATGAAATAAAAAAACGTTTTTAACAAAGTCATTTTTTATTTCATAATGTCTTTTTCCACAATGGGCTTTTTTATTTCATAATGTCATTTTCCACAATGACCTTTTTATTTCATAATGTCGTTTTTCAGCAGAATGACTTGGTCTGTCAATCAAAGCACATAAGGCGGAGCCAGTTCAGTGATTGGCTGATCCTTTACACAGACACTGCAGCAGAACTTGCACTATCGATTCTAACGTGGAGATTATCACTAACGATGAGAAGCCTGAAAACATGACAACACGAGTTCCTGACATGTTTGAGACAGAATGGCTGCAGGAGCGAGGTCACTTTCAGAGTTTCTTCACTTCAGCCTGAGAGAGGACTGCTAACGCAGGTGACCACACTACAACCCAGTACATATGGGGCCCCGTGGAGTGTGGTCACCTGCGTTAGCATTTGTGAGCGTCGATGCTGGGCTGTAGTGCTGGGAGTAACTCTGTTACTTTTGTCAGTAACGGGTAATCTAACTAATTACTGTTTCAATAGTTACTACGCCGTCACTGTGAAATGTGGCGCGTTACTTAGCACCCATCTGCTGCTGTTATCCACTCAGCCCACAGGGCAGGAGCTGGCTCGCGCAAACACAGGAGAGAACAAGATGCCTGAGTTGCCAGGTCCGCTTACTATAAGCGACTATCGGCTTCTCATTTTTTTTTAACTTGCATGCATATATTAGGAGTTGTGGGTTGCAGTTTTTTGGGCTTGTTCCTATAGTGCAGTTGCAGGAGGAATCTGGTGTATGATCTACCATCAATATAAACCCAGTTCAGACAAAATTAGTAGATTAAAAATGATTTTATCCAACTTTAATAACAAATTAAAAATTTACTGTAAAAATGGTTTTTCCACTTAAAAGACATCAATGTAGCCAGAAATTATTTATTTCCAATCTAGCCATTACTGTTTTCACCGCAGTAAAGCTGTAGATAATTAACATAAAACTTAGATAAAAGCCTGACATGTCTTTTTGGTAACACAAATAAGGTTGGACAACCTGTGAGCAATAACGGAGGCACTAATAGCAGTAGCCCATCAATTCACTTCTGTTTAAAGATAGAGTTGTTCCACCTCCAAACAAACAAATGTTGAATACATAAATTAAGAGAGAACGGTTCTCTCTTTAAAATGCTTATTTCAATCGCTAAACCTGGCAACGTGGCTATATGCAGCAATGGTGAGTCTGGAGCTATCTGTAAGTAAGTTAGTTAAAAAAAATGAGAAGCCGATAGTCGCTTATAGTAAGCGGACCTGGCAACTCAGGCATCTTGTTCTCTCCTGTGTTTGCGCGAGCCAGCTCCTGCCCTGTGGGCTGAGTGGATAACAGAAGCAGATGGGTGCTAAGTAACGCGCCACATTTCACAGTGACGGCGTAGTAACCATTGAAACAGTAATTAGTTAGATTACCCGTTACTGGCAAAAGTAACAGAGTACTCCCAGCATCGACGCTCACAAATGCTAACGCAGGTGACCGCACTCCACCGGGCCCCATATGTACTGGGTTGTAGTGTGGTCACCTGTGTTAGCAGTCCTCTCTCAGGCTGAAGTGAAGAAACTCTGAAACTGACCTCGCTCCTGCAGCCATTCTGTCTCAAACATGTCAGGAACTCGTGTTGTCATGTTTTCAGACTTCTCATTGTTAGTGATAATCTCCACGTTAGAATCGATAGTGCAAGTTCTGCTGCAGTGTCTGTGTAAAGGACCAGCCAATCACTGAACTGGCTCCGCCTTATGTGCTTTGATTGGCAGACCAAGTCATTCTGCTGAAAAACGACATTATGAAATAAAAAGGCCATTGTGGAAAAAGACATCATGAAATTAAAAAGCCCATTGTGGAAAATGACATTATGAAATAAAAAAGCCCATTGTGGAAAATGACATTATGAAATAAAAAATGACTTTGTTAAAAACGTTTTTTTATTTCATAAAGCTTGGAAATTATGTAAAAAGTCATTATTTAAAGAAGAATGAAAATTTTAAAATATTCATTATGAAATATTCAATTATAATAATTCAATATTAAAGAATAATAAAATATATTTCATTATAAAATTGCCTTATTTTACAATTTAATGGCCATATTTCATAACTGTCTGTTATTTATCAAAATGGTATTTATTTCACAATGTTGTTTTTATTTATTTCATTATGACTCTTTTGGGGTTCCATACCTTTACAGTGCACATGGTTTATTTGTCTCTCTGGACATCCTGTCAAATTCTCCTTCCTCTGTATATCAACGAAATGCATGTTGGTCTGAGGCGCTCTGTTTCATGACAGTGCAGTTATTGTCAATGTCCACAGAGGGCACTAGAGCACAGAAAGTCTGAATCTTACAGACTAGGGCTTTGAAAATTAAAAGAAAAAGATGTTGCCACTACAGCTGCAGGTTATTCTCCCTTAACTAACATCAGGAGGCTGGACACATCAGTTAGCAGTACATTGCTGCTTATCTCCATCGCCTCCACCTACCAATCGTTTTATTTACCATATTTTTTCATTTGTTGCTAAGCAAGATTTTTTAAGAAAGGAATTAAACCCCTGTCCCAAATATATAAGCAAATAAATGCCCTAGCTTTTATTTGGTATGTCATGAAAGATAGCTAGATAGCTAGATAGAACAAACTGGAGGGGGTCAAGTGTCGAATTGACCATGTACAGTATTGTGTCCATGTGGATTGTGTCCAATACACTATTACATTCCTCTGAGAAGTCATGTTTTTCAAACCTAAAAATAATTCATTCAATTCATTTGCTTTCCTCATACCATCATCAGTAACAAGGTGCTTCTTGGTTGTGCTCATGTTTGTCATTGCTTTCACTGAGTCTCACAGCTTTTTAGAGTCCATTGTCATGACATTTTGCTCTAACATATCCTTATAACGTTTCCTAGCGTCTCTTAGCATCTGGTTGAGTTCCTTTTGCACTTCTTTCACCCCTGCCCTGTCATTATTTTTAAAAGCTGTCTTTTTTCTGATTAATAAAGTCCTTCACACTCTTAGTTATATAAGGCTTATTGTTGGGATACACTATAATGTCCTTATTTGTGACCATACTGTGGACATAAAATTGTATGTAGCCTGTTATTGTTTCAGGAGCTCCATCAGTCTCCAGATTATGACATAAGAGAGAGGAGTGATTGTCCGGAGTGAGCCAAGTTTCTGTAAAAAAAAAAAAGTCCAAACAGTTCTGAGAATAATATAATATCACAGACAGATGGAGAGACGGATAGATAGATAGATAGATAGATAGATAGATAGATAGATAGATAGATAGATAGATAGATAGATAGATAGATAGATAGATAGATAGATAGATAGATAGATAGATAGATAGATAGATAAGCCTGTGTTTCATGATCATCTCGAGCTGTTTGACGACAGAATCACACCCTGAGTTCCTCTAAGATCTCTTACTTTGTCCCTGAAGCTCCAGGTCGATCATTAAACCACAGAGGTTCGTCTCTGGACATATCACTCTGCAGGGACAAACATCTGGACACCTCAGACTCTGCCATGTCTTCGTCTTCCACAGGAACACTCATCTTATCTGAGGAGAGAAAACAGGACAAGGACCAGAGAACAAGAGAAAACTCACATGCAGAGAGACAAAGGCCAGAGGAAACAGCTTTAGAAGAGCAGTGCAGCACCACAGAGGCTCACTTTACTCTCATGGCTTTATGTTCATATTTTGTATATTTAATTGTGTTCATTAAAATGTATGAAAATTAATGACTGTGATGATTTTATTGTTTGTAACTGTAGTGACACTAAAGCAACACTAATGATCAAACATCTCTTCAATATTATAGTACATCATTTGAAGAGAAATTGTTCTTACTGTAATTTATACGATATTTTAAATATTGATGGATACTCATTTACAGGTCATGATGACAGAAACTTCTGTTGCAATGACACCAAACTCAACCTGATGACCACACATCCCCTCTGCCTTGTACTAGCTCTTACTTTAAATTAAGTTTTTCTTTATTTTTTGTTTTTACAATTTATATCTATCTATCTATCTATCTATCTATCTATCTATCTATCTATCTATCTATCTATCTATCTATCTATCTATCTATATATATATATATATATATATATGTATATATATATATCTATATATACATATATATATATATATATACATCTATATATACATATATAGATATATATACATATATATATATATACACAGTGGGAGGAAAAAGTAAGTACACCCTTTGTAATTTTGTACATTTCTGCTAAAATTGGTCATAAAATGTGGTCTGATCTTAACTCAAATCACATGAATGAGTAAACAGTGTGTGCTTAAACTAATACCACCCAAACAATTACATCTTATCATTTTTTTATTTGTCATAAGGGGCGTTGGTGGCGCAGTTGGATAGTCCGCTTGGTCAGTGATTGGGAGGTTGTAGGTTCAAGCCCAGCTCTGGGCGACACATGGCGATGTGTCCTTGGGCAAGACACTTAACCCCAAGTTGCTCCCACTGCTGCATCAGTGGTGTGTAAATGGGCATGAAAGGATGTGAATGTGTTAGAAATACTGATGGATAACTAACAAAGAAACTCTGAACCATAAGTGAAGTGAATGTGAAAGTGAATGGGTGTGAATGGGTAGATGTGACCTGCAGTGTAAAGTAGCTTTGAGTAGTCAATGACTAGAAAAGCGCTATATAAGCTCAAGTCCATTTACCATTTACCATAAGATGTAAACTTTCACAAGACAGGGGGGAATAAGTAAGTACACCCCTGGATTCAATAGCTGGTTGACCTTCCTTTGGCAGCAATAACTTCAACTAGACGTTTCCTGTAGTTGCAGATTAGGCGCGCACAACGATCATGATGAATCTTGCACCATTCCTCTTCACAAAACTGCTGCAGTTCTGCAAGATTCTTGGGGTGTCTGGTGTGAACAGCTTTCTTGAGGTCATGCCACAGCATCTCAATTGGGTTTAGGTCAGGACTTTGACTGGGCCATTCCAGAACATTTATTTTATTCTTCTGAAACCATTCTAAAGTTGATTTGCTTCTGTGCTTTGGGTCGTTGTCCTGTTGCAGCACCCATCCTCTTTTGAGCTTCAACTGTTTGACAGATTGTCTCAGGTTTTTCTGCAAAATATCTTGGTAAACTTGTGAGTTCATTTTTCCATTGATGATGGCGAGCTGTCCAGGCCCTGAGGCAGCAAAGCAGCCCCACACCATGATGCTCCCCCCACCATACTTAACAGTGGGAATAAGGTTTTGATGATGGTGTGCTGTTCCATTTTTCCTCCACACATGACGTTGTGTGTTCCCACCAAACAATTCAACTTTGGTTTCATCACTCCACAGAATATTTTCCCAGTTGCGCTGTGAAGCATCTAAATGCTTTTTTGCAAACTTCAATACATGCAGTAATGTTCTTGTTAGACGGCAATGGCTTCCTTCGTGGTGTTCTCCTATGAAACCCATTTTTGTTTAATTTTTTTGTCACAATCTCAGTTTTCAGCCTCAGCCTCTCCCGCAGCCTGTCACTCCCTGCTGCACTCTAATCAGTCCAGACTCACCTCACCTGTGTTTCTGCTCACACCTGCACCTCGTCTCCCGCAATCAAGCCAGCTACAAAAGCCCCAGCTCCACACTCAGTCGGTGTCAGACTGTCTTCGCACTCATGCTGAGAACTCCAGACTTGTTTCCCGGATTGATCACCCGTTGCCGACAAGTTTCGTCCCAGACTTGCCTCATTCGCCTGACCCTCGGCTTGACTTTAAGGTATCGACTAGCTTCTGTCCTGCATTCACCGGCCTGTCTGAATCCCCGGCTATTGATCCTGTTTCCTGTCACCTGTTGCCGAGTCCTGCCCGTCCTACGCTGTGTTCTTCGCCTGTTATCTGATCCCTGCCTGTCACCTGTTGCAGAGTCCAGCCTGTCCTACGCTGTGTTCCTCGCCTGGTATCTGATCCCTGCCTGTCACCTGTTGCCGAGTCCAGCCTGTCCTACGCTGTGTTCCTCGCCTGGTATCTGATCCCTGCCTGTCCTCGACTACGTGAGTTGGCTGGAATCCCATCTCTGAGTGTCCCTGAACGCCTCTGCTCATCTGAGAGTGAGTCAATCTCCCACCGCCTTCGCCTTTTAACACTGTGTGAACTACTGCCTGTGCATCCCTTCCGTGGCCCAGTCGGTAGGGCGCCCATCTGCGAAGCCGGCCATCGTGGGTTCGATCCCCGCTAAAGACATAGCCTTTCTTCTGCTGAACTGTGTAAACCTCTGTTTTGGCTCATCTTCTGTGTGGCGCAGTCGTGAAGGCGCCCGCCTTTTCAAGCCAGCTGTTGCGGGTTCAACCCCCGTTCAAGCAGCAGCTTCCCTCTGAAAACACTGTGTGAGCCCCTGTCTGTTCGTCTCCTGTGTGGCTCAGTCGGTAGAGCGCCCGTCTATGAAGCCGGCTATCGCGGGTTCGACTTCCACTCAAGACATAGCCCTCTTCTGCTGAACTGTGTGTGTTCAAACCTCGCTTGGAACTGTGCTTTGACTTTCTGTAAAATAAAGACTGCTCGTTGTTCACATCCTACTGCTTGCTTCTGGGTCCTAACTGCAATCGTGTCAGTTTTACATATTGTAGATGTGTCAACAGAGATGTTGGCATGTTCCAGTGATTTCTGTAAGTCTTTCGCTTACACTCTAGGGTTCTTTTTTACCTCATTGAGGATCCTGCGCTGTGCCCTTGGAGTCATCTTTACAGGGCGACCACTCCTTGGAAGAGAAGCAACAGTGCCGAACTGTCTCCATTTGTAGACAGTTTTTCTCACCGTGGATTTGTGAACATCAAGACTTTCAGAGATGGTTTTGTAACCTTTTCCAGCTTTACACAAATCAACAATTCTTGATCTTAGGCCTTCAGAGAGTTCTTTTGAGCGAGGCATGGTGCACATCAGACAGTGCCCCTCATCAAGAGACAACTCTTAAAGGCATATTATGCGACTTTTTGGCCTGTAGGTGTCGCGCTAGAGCGTCTGAGCGAAAATCAAAACAAAGGGGCTGTTCAGTGAATAATGAGGCTGTTAGCCACACCTCCTCCACTTCACTGCCCCCCCTCCTTCCAAACGTCCTGCAGATCGTCAACAAGAAGAAACATGACTGACCAAAGGATAAAGCTGTTCATGAACATGTCTAACAGAGAGGTAAGTTTACAGAGCACGTCCTGATAAATCCTCTGACTGCCGTGTCTCTGATAAAAGGTTACCTTTTTGTTTCGAGCGGCGTTTGCCGTCTTTGTTGTTGATTAATAACTCTGCTCGAACAGCTACAGCTAGTTAGCCCACACTTCCGCAAGCTATAACCCGGGTGGTGATGCAGAGCGGAGAGCAGACAGAGCTGCAGTCTTTACCTGAGGCTGAAGGCTGCAGAGGCCGCCGAGCGACGGTACACACAGACGGACGAGCTAACTAGCTGCTAATCGCTAATAGCTGCTAATCGCTAATAGCTGCTATCAGTGTTGTTTTCTCTTTGATAGACTGCAAGGATTTGCTTCAGTAATGTTTGTTTGGAGTAAATATGCTCGTTTGTGACCCGCTGTCAGCAGATCTACGTCCACCTACTTTTTGGCTCTAATGCTAAAGTCAGCTGAAAAAGTAAATAACAATGACAGCATGTCTGAGGTCTGTAATGATGTAAAGTTAGAAATCTTGACAGTGTTGAATCTTCAGTAATCCACCCGCTCTCTTCTCTTTCCTGGCTCACGTCAGGCCCTCAGAGAGCGGCTCTGACCAGCTGATGAGGCCGGGAAGGGGAGACCAGAGCCGGGGACGGAGCGGCGGAGGAGGCCCTCAGTACAGACAGGTAACCACTGTGTTATGAGGACGTCACACTTCATAGTGTTAGGATATGATAAAACTGTGGTTACAGACGAAAATTATAAGTATTTCATATTTGTACTCAAACGTTTTTATATCCACAGTTACAGATAGTAGAAGCACTTTCAATATTTGGGATTTATGAATCTAGTATTGTAAAAGCAAAAAGTATTCTACTCCAAGGAAAAATGTACTCCGAGTATTTGGTATTCTGAATGAATTTTCTGAGTGTGAATAGCATATAAGCCAGCCTGTGAACAGTCAGTAATTTATCACATACTAATACTTGAGTATATAATGTTCCATAAAAATAACATCATGTAACAAAAAGTGACGTTTTTCTGTTACCTATGAAATTACAGCAGAAAGATGTCACACTTTTTTAAAACCACAATTTTTTTTACAATGCAATGTCTACTTCACTTTTAAACAGTAAAATTTGCCCTTGATATTATGTGATTAGTGATAGTGATTTATTATTTCATATCCATAAATATACTTCACCAAACCATCAGACAGCATGTGTTGTGTTCATGTTTTTCAGGTGCTGCTACATAAGCTGACTGAAGACGTGAGAGCCATCAGCAGCTGCTCTGAACCCACAGCCCTGGAGTCTGATGCAGCAGCAGAGAATTAAGAACAGAGGGCTGCTCAGTAAAATAATGTTTTTAGGAATTACAAGACAAGTGCTGAGAAGTTTTTCACAGTTTGACTACTGGTTAAAAGTACCTTTTGCTTCATTCCACAATGTTTTATTAGAGAATGTATTTTTATTGTCTTTCCTTATGGTTAATCAGTGCATGCACTGTGAGTGAAACATCAGAGAAAGTTATTATCATCATACAGGCTTTGTATCTTTATTTTTAATAAATATAATTTGAGAAGGAAATATACTGATTTTTTATTGCTGACCAATGATTTCCATGTTCTGTTTAGCCACTTGCTCCTTTTTCACTATGAAACTATTTTGCCTCTTGTGTCACTCCACACCTTGTGTTTTTAGTACAAGAACGAAAGCGTTATGCACTTTGTCAAGAACAGTAAGTTACACGTGTATTAATGCACATATATACTTAAATAATTACTTTTGGCTTCAATTTTCTTATTCTAGTACACATGTTTGAAGTACAGAAAGTAACATTTTAGGCTTTTTGAAACACTAGAAAGTAGATCTACAGATATTTATTCTGTGTTATAAAGCCATGGCAGTTGGGCACTTTGTGTGCATGATATTAATAACAAATAATCAACTAATATGAAAAGTCAGACTCATTTGGAAAAAGTTAACTGAAGTGGTTATCAAAATAATGTTGAAAAAAATACTGAACTTATAAGTGTCTGTCTCTGGACTAAAGGCAGAACAAATGGTAAGCCAGCCAAATACAGCTATCTGCAGTTTACCCAAGTTATATAAACCACAGTATTTCAAAGTGATTTTTGGATGTCTCACAAAATACATAATTCACTGAAATGTAATTTTCACTTATTTTTATTTTGATAATCAGCCTTGAGACGGTGTGCAACTAAACATGACTGAAAGATAGCAAAAGGTGATTCTGAACAGCACTGGTAATGCAAACAGACATTTTATGTGAGTTATTTATGAAGTGATTAAACACGTGCTTTACAGATGGCTGAATGAACTCTGTCAGTGTAAGAAAGAGCACTGTGGTGTTTAGGAGTCACTGTCAGCACGGCATGTAGCCCTCTCTTCTGCCTTCCTCTTCACAGCCGCTGAACTTCAGGTAAAAACTGAGTAGTCGTGTTTAATAAAGAGGACAGAGGGCTTGGACATCAGCTCTTCCACCGTTGTAATTCTGGCAGTGTTGGACCTGTGAACATGGACAGAAAATGTTATTCTTTTGGTGTAATACTACCTGCAACCAAATGATTGCAGTATAACTAGACATTTTCAAAAAACATGCCAATACCTAACTCTAACTTCAACACATTAAGATAAAACTCTTCATTTGTACAGCATGACTTAGTGTGGTGGGAGCCAGTGGTTTTCTCATATTATTCTTAAAAACAAATTAAATATTTAGATAGTATAGTAGATGGTAGATTCACTGATGTATTTTAGTAAATAAGGTCATCACAGAGACATAACACAGCTGCTGTTCCAATATACCACAGAGAAAATCATTCTTACTTCAGACTGTGTCTGCAGTGGTAAAGTTACTTTATAATTCACCTCAAAACTACGTTCATATGTAGGTTCATTTAGATAACAGCCCCCAGCTGTGCTGCCCCTGAGGCCTGCTACCTTTATGTGACGGACATCTAAACTTTAAACAGTGTCCCGGTGAGATAAATGACCTAAAGTGATCTGGATTCAGTCAGTACAGAACAGCAGACAGGCTGAACGTGTGTTTATGTTCATTTATGTTCGCGTTAGCCGCGTTAGCATGCTGCTGCTTCGTTTAGCCGCAGGCTAACGTTAGCACATATTAGCTTTCACGTCGGCCCAAAAGACTCGGACAAATGACAAAGGTAAAAAGGGAACAGCATTAACTACACACACAAAGCCTATTCTGTTATTCATGCGTCTGTCTGTGACATGTCACAAACACGTTCACGTTACACACAAACATATAAAGACACTTACCTGTCCAGACGCAGGTCCAGCTCCGGCCTGTTTGAGCCTCCTCCTCACGCAGGACTCTCCATTGTGATGAACTCTCCTCAGTCTTCTCTATCTTTAGTTATTTCATGTCTGTTTGATATTTTCAGTTGTATTAATTTGTGCCCCTGTATAGCAGAGGCTTTTTGCCGATCAGTCGATAACAACGAGTCTTTGCGTGCCATGGCGCCGCCCCTCCTCTGTGATTGGTCAGCACCCCCCTGGGGCTTTTATGCAGAGGTAGGGGGCGCCAGGGGGCGCTAGAGGGAAGGTTTACGCCCCAATCCGGTCCGGATGATGTTTACATAGAGCTGATATCAACACAGGCAGAAGGGGGAGGGCTTAGCTTTCACTGTGTGGAGCATGGACTGAGAGAGATATTATGATGCAGTCTACTGTGAATCTGATAGGAAAATGTGTGAAATGTCGGATATTATACCTTTAACTGGTGTGTGTTTTCCAGTGGGAAGGGCAGCTTTAAGCCACACCTCAGTAATTGAACTTCAGGTTGGCTCACACCTGACTCATAAATTTGACTAACTAGCTCTTGGAGGATCCTAAACCAGGGGGGTGTACTTACTAATTCCCCCTGCCTTGTGAATGTTTACATCTAATGGCCAATAAAAAAACGATAACATGTAATTGTTTGGGTGGTATTAGTTTAAGCAGACACTGTTTATTCATTCTTGTGATTTGAGTTAAGATCAGACCACATTTTCTAACCAATTTAGGCAGAAATGTACAAAATTACAAAGGGTGTGCTTACTTTTTCCTCCCACTGTATATATGTATATATGTATGTATGTGTATATATGTATATATATATATATATATGTATATATATATATATATATATATATATATATATATATATATATATATGTATCTATATATATGTATATATTTATATATATATATCTATATATGGGCTATTCTACCGAATTTGTCCGAAGTGCAGGGATGGAATTTTTTTTCTTAAGTGTTTTTTTTTCCCAAAACTTTGTCCATACATTTGTTGTACCATATCTGAGGTACATATATCTTGTATAGTGCAGTCAATATTCATATTTTAATTTCTACCTGTTCTTGAAATGTTTTTTTCCGCTCCCAAAATGTGTCACAACCGAAACATAGCAACACACTGCAATAAAAGGTATTATATTAATCTGTTCTTATTGTACTTTTATGCCCCCTCTAAAGAATATTTTTACATTTTTTTTCTTGAAGGGTTTTACAACAAAATCATTAAAAATTATATTTTGAACATTTTCCAAAGTTCAATTTCTAAGACTCATCAGAATCAAAATCCTATCTTTTCTTGTAAAATGAATTCCACTGATTATATAGATCTCAGAGTTAATGAGTTATGAAATTGAACATACATTTAAAGAATAGTCATCATAAAATGTTACTTGATGACTCAATATCTTTTATTTTTTACAAAACACCTAGTGTTTCGGTTGTGACTGCACCGTTTCGGTTGTGACTGCACTATTTTGGTAGTGACCACTATTTTTTTGTTAGCAAGGTTGTATCATATTCCCTCCACCTTATTGCTTAATATTAACTTCAAACATGTCTTACATTGGAAACATTATAAACACAAATGTTTATAATCAATCAAATGACATTTACTTTGAAGGCCAGCATTAGCCTACTCAAACATCACAACCCATCTACTGTAACATTACTTAAAGGGACTGTGAGGAGAATCTATTACCGGCGACATTAAGACTCTGCTACCCATGAGCACGCGCGGCGACTGTCGTAATGCTGCGTTCCAGTAACCTCGGAACTGGGAGTGACATCATCTCCGACTTATCGGCGTTCCAGTTGAGTCGGAAAAAACCATGCCGATCTACCAGGCTATTGTTAGCTGTTGTTAGCATTACTTAAAAAAAGCATGCAAACCGGTTGCACTTAAAAAAACGAGTGCAGAGAACTGGTTAATTTTAGTTGTACTAACTAGCATTTCCTTTGTAGAGTACATTTACAAATTAGTTTAAGCAACTAAAACAATCAAGTAGAGTGTACTTGATATCTTGCAAACTTCAGACCCCTGTCCACCCCGGGAATTGAACCAGGTACCTTCTTGCTGTGAGATACATGCACTACCTGCTGCACCACCATGCTACCATGCAAACTCAATTACAAAAAATCTGAGTGGTTCAAAAATCACACGAGTGAGCTTAACTATTGCGAGTGAGCTTAACTAAAAAAAAAAAAGTAATCTTCACTTAAAGAAAATAAGTATTTTGCATTTATTTTGCATTTTTACACATGCAAGTGATTTTTACTTAATAAATACTAGTCATAAAGGCATATTTTTGTTAACAGTAAAGTTAACTCATGTTTGCAAGTCAAGGCAGCTATTGGATTTTACAGTGAAGAATAACGTGGTCGACACCCTTGGGCTAAAAGTCTAGTTTTTTAAATATTTTGTTTTGCCATATTGGTGTTTTTTTCATTTGTCCCTGTTGCTTTCTCCTGATGCTTTATAATATAAAACACGAATCAGCATTATCTACATGTTTTAGGAGGTAATAATGATCAAACACTGACTTAAGTGAGTGGACCATTACATGTTGTCACAACCAAAACTCTGCCTTCTGTTTCGGTTGTGACAATTTCAGCTAATTTTAGCTAATAACTAAAAAATGCTACTAAGCACATGGCCAGCAAATGGATGTTGGAACAGGTGTACACCCATAAAAACATAATGTGTTGCATTAAACCTCCAAAAGTTTACCTAATTACAGAGAATATGTGTTTGGTAGTGATGATTAAAAATGTTCCCAACAGATTTTCAGATTTTGGAGCACGTTTACCCCAAAATGATGAGAGGTAACTACTCACCATGATGCCATGAGGTAGAGGGATGCTGAGTCTCTGCCTGATCAAAAATGCAGGGGTGTGGCTAAAAACCACGCTCAACCTATGTGGTAAAACTATCTGTGTTTCGGGCGTGACATGAAAAGCGTGGGACAGCATTTTTTGAATGATCTTTTTAAATTAAAAAAATAAACCCACAATACATCCAAATCTTTCCAAAGCTGTTTAAAAGAAATCCACAAGATATTTTAAAAAACATCACTGAAAAAAAATACAAAATTGTTTTAAGTATTATTTTCATAGGTCGAAATTTAGGGCTTAGGGGTTGGAACAACCACTTCCCAATAGAAAGTACACTATAAATGATGATTTTGTATATTTTTAGCTTATCACTATCTATTTGCTGTCTTGTGTGTTAAATAGATCATAACAGAATCTTAGTAAATATGTAAAGTCTGAATTCTTAATTGTTTTGTTACATAGTTTTTTTAGTGTGGGACCACAGTTTGGACAAATTCGGTAGAATGGCCTATATATATACATATATATATGTATATATATATATATATATATCTTTTGTATAGTATGTGCTGACCAACTTACATAACTGGTAACTTTTCGACTTATTCTCGTAAATTTACGAGATTATTCTCGTTACGACTTTAGTCTCATAACCTTACTTTTTTATTGTTTTTAGTCACGTCAGCCGTCTCTCGATTTCGCGTGGTCAAGCCAGCCGCTCCGACATTTTAAGTGAGCTCTTATTACAGACTTTATGGCAAGCGTACAGAATCAAGTAGTAAAGTCAGCACCGTAGCTCATAAGAGTGTGTGTGAACTTCCAGTTTTCAAAATAAAAAGTGGTTGTGAAATACAATAAGATTTTATTCTAAAAATACGAGAACTACATTAAAGGTGCTATGAGGAGAATCTATTACCGGCGAAATAAAGACTCTGCTACCCATGAGCACGCATTCATGGGTAGCAGAGCGTAATGCTGTGTTCCAGTAACCTCGGAAATGGGAGTGACATCATCTCCGACTTATCTGCGTTCCAGTTGAAGCCAATCTACCAGGCTATTGTTAGCTGTTGTTAGCACGCCCTGAGTTGTTCACAAATATCACATGAAGAATGTGATTAACACTATGGCAGCATTTTTGTAAATAGAGGTCTAACAATACTATGTATACAGCTGATCTAGAGCGACACACCCCAGTCAGAAGTGCAAATAAATGGATTATTACAGGAGCTAAATAACTGTTCACACTGGGGGCATCCATCTTTGATTGTCAACTCGGGGGTGGCGAGGTTTCACTGAGTTTCAAGTGGGAAATTCAGACTTGGGGAATGTTCGAGTTGCTGTTTCCTACTCGGAACTTAAGGCCAAGGCCCTGGATGTTGTAGGACTGTCATGGTTGACACGTCTTTGCAACATCACGTGGACATCGGGGACAGTGCCACTGGATTAGCAGACTGGGGTGGTGGTTCCTCTTTTCAAGAAGGTGGACCGGAGGGTGTGCTCCAACTATAGGGGGATCACACTCCTCAGCCTCCCCTGTAAGGTCTATTCAGGGGCACTGGAGAGGAGGGTCCGTCGGATTGTTGAACCTCTGATCCAGGAGGAGCAATGTGGTCTTCGTCCTGGTCGTGGAACTGTGGACCAGCTCTATACCCTCCATAGGGTACTCGAGGGTGCATGGGAGTTTGCCCAACCAGTCCACATGTGTTTTGTGGACCTGGAGAAGGCATTTGACCGTGTTCCTCGTGGGGTCCTGAGGGGGGTGCTCTGAGAGTATGGGGGTAGCGGACCCCCTGATACGGGCCGTCCGTTCCCTGTATGACTGGTGTCAGAGTCTGGTTCGCATTGCCGGCAGTACATCTGAGTCGTTTCCGGTGAGGGATGGGCTCCGCCAGGGCTGCCCTTTGTCACCGATTCTGTTCATTACTTTTATGGACAGAATTTCTAGGCGCAGCCAGGGCATTGAGGGGTTCCGGTTTGGTGACCTCTGGATTGGGTCTCTGCTTTTTGCAGATGATGTGGTCCTGTTGGCTTTGTTGGACCGTGACTTTCAGCTCTCACTGGATCAGTTCGCAGCTGAGTGTGAAGCGGCTGGGATGAGAATCAGCATCTCCAAATCCGAGTCCATGGTCCTCACCCGGAAAAGGGTGGAGTGCTCTCTCCGGGTTGGGGAAGAGATCCTGCCCCAAGTGGAGGAGTTCAAGTACCTCGGGGTCTTGTTCATGAGTGGAGGAAGGGTGGATCGGGAGATCGATAGGCGGATCGGTGCGGCGTCAGCAGTGATGCGGGCTCTGCACCGGTCTGTCGTGGTAAAAAGGGAACTGAGCCGGAAGGTGAAGCTCTTGATTTACCTGTCGATCTTCACCCCATCCTCATTGACGGTCACGAGCTGTGGGTCGTGACTGAGAAAACGAGATCTCGAGTACAAGCGGCTGAAATGGGTTTCCTTCGCAGGGTGGCTGGGCTCTCCCTTAGAGATAGGGTGAGAAGTTCGGTCATTCGGGAGGAGCTCGGAGTAGAGCCACTGCTTTTACGCGTTGAGAGGAGCCAGATGAGGTGGCTCGGGCATCTGGTCAGGATGCCTCCTGGGCGCCTCCCTGGTGAGGTGTTCCGGGCACGTCCCACCGGTAGGCGGCCCCGTGGAAGACCCAGGACACGTTGGAGAGACTATGTCTCTCAGCTGGCGTGGGAACGCCTCGGGATTCCCTGGGAAGAGCTGGACGAGGTGGCCGGGAAGAGGGAAGTCTGGGTTCCCTGCTTAGGCTGCTGCCCCCGCGACCCGACCAGGGATAAGCGGGAGAAGACGAGACGAGACGAGAACTTTTTAAGATCTTTGAACTTAGAACTGAGCTTGGATCTCAAAAACTAAATAATCTCTAATATAAAACTTAAAAATCAGCTGAATAGTGAAATGCCAACTAATATTCAATTATGTAAATCATTTAAACTGTGGACTCGACTCAGTCCTGTTCCTCACAGTCCTGTTACCGTGTATATAAGTAACAGGACTGAAAGTAACAGGATTGAGTTTTTGGCATAAAGTTAGCAAAAACATGAAATATAGCCACATGGCATTCTTGCTAATAGCATGTGGATGCTAAGCATAATTTAGTGATTTACCAAATATGTGTGCTTTTTAAAAAAACAAATGATAACTAAGATATAATTTAAGTAACAGGACAGAATGTTGAGATTGACCTCCTCAGTCATGGTTGAATTATTACCAAATATACAGAAAAACGAATGAAAGAACGTACTTTTTGTCTTGTCATGGCCTTCACCAGACCCAACTAATGCAGCTTCCTGTTGTACATGCGACTTATGCAATGTTAAAAATGAATCTGATTGGGTAATGTGTTAGGGTAACAGGACTGAGTGAAAACCCAGGGACACGACTAAAATGTGTAATTTTACCAAAAAATGATGTATATATATATTTTTTTAATATTTGTGAAGCATAGATGGGATATAGAAATACACAAAAATGCAAAAGAAATGACATCTATTGTAGATTTTATCAATTATATTTTATTCTAAAGTGTAATGTTACAGAGTGGGGACAGGTGAAAAACGCTGTTTTTCAGTGTAAAAGGTGATTTTTATTAATCCTTTCCATCATATATTTTAAATTTGCAATTGGATCAGGGTGCAGGACAATGTCCTGTATAAGAAAATATATTTTACTATTAATTTTTACGCATATTTATACACTTAATTTCCTGGGGACGCAAAAGGCACCCATTCGGTGGAATGACCCAAATAGAGGTGTGTGTCATAGATCAGGCTTCGATCTACTGTCCTACTGTACAATGATTCCGTACCTACACGCATGACCTGGGACTTAATGAGCTATAATGCTCATATTTACAGTATAAAATACATTAAAAATATTTTTTTGAAAAATAAAATGTGTCCAAATGCACACATTTTTATTGCATTTGGACACGTTTCATGTAACTTGTCATGAATTGTAATGTTTTCCATAGCTACTGTAAATATGAACGTTATATTTTAATGTAGTTCTCATATTGTTTTTAGAATAAAATCCTATTGTAATTCACAACTACTTTTTATTTTGAAAACCGGAAGTTCACACACGATCTTGGACGTTAAGCGCTGACTCTCTCACTTGTTTCTGTGCGCTTGCCATAAAGTCTGTAATAAGAGCTTAAAATGTTGGAGCGGCTGGCTTGTTCACGCGAAATCGAGACACGGCTGACGTGACCACAGTGACCTTTACGACTTTATTCTCGTCACCTAACTTTTTTGTTGTGTTTAACGTCACCCTAATCCTACGTCCTACGTCCTGGACCGCAGGATAACTACTCACCTTCTTTAGCTTTTTCTGTTTCTTCTGCGCACTGTTTTCACAAACTTCAGCTCAGAGTTCTACTTCTGATTTCCCTCTGCGTCATTCTGATCCTGTGTCATGGTCTGCCTGCTCCTCCCCTCCTGTGCTGTCAGGGGGAAATGCAGAGCAGCAGGAGGGGCAGTGGAGGACATGCCAGACCATTTTGAGAATAATCCGGCCCATTGACCGCTGCCAAACTGTTCTACTGGACTCCTTGTCAAGTTGGTATATTCCAGCCTCAGCTAAGGCTATATGCATCAAGACTATTTCCCCCCACACTCTGCTACAGTTGGTATGGTCCGGCTCTGCAGCAGCGCGTGCAGAGTGAGAGAGGGACCGAGGGACTGCAACCTGTTGCGCAGTTTAGTGGCAGCAGGGGTGTTTTATTATGTGTATATCCTGCAGTGTGTGTGTCCACTGAACTGTAAGTATGTTTACTGCTGTAACATAGTGTGACAAATATTGTACTGCTGATTTGGTTGATTTTGAAACTTTGAATGTGTTTCTGACCGATTAATAATAATAATAAAGCTCCAAGACTCTAAAGCCCCCCCTCCACCCAAAAGTCATGGGGATCCAGACAATACAGGAACACTGCTACATAAAAGGAGACCAAAGTAAACTAAATAATAAACAATATGAAAAGACAATAATAAAATAATAGAACAGAGATAATGAAAAAAGAGACAGAACAGTAACACATTAAGCTTAAAAGTTATCGATACAAAAAGTTTAAAAGTATGAGACAAGAAGAAGCAAAGATAAAACAATCGGTATTTAAAGTAGATAGACACCAGTCTGTTAACATGGCAAATAAAAAGCAATAAAAGACGAAGGAGCTAAAATGATGAGAGCAATTCCAACAAAATAAATCAAGACTGCACGTAGCTGGTTTCATATGGGCTAAAACATCTGATAAAAAGGATAAGGACACCGGCTCAAAACTGCTCAAATAACAAAGAACTTCCCTACTAGCATGTACAGGGTGATCTGGGGGAGTATTTTGATGTCTGATGTCCATTACCTTGTTGATAAAATGAATAAAAAGCTTCTCACAAGTATCTTGAGAAGCATCAATAAAATGAGAGTGGGACGGTTTATTAAGGGAATCTAAAACCTTAAATAAAGCTCTGGGGTTTGAATTATTAGCTACAATCAGATTAGAATAAAATGCTGCTCTTGCATCTTTAACTGCCCCCTGCTAGTTTTTCATGGAGTTTCTCTAGATGTCACGAAAAACGACCAAACCATTTTTCTTCCACTTTCTTTCACTTCTTCTGCATAACTTCTTGAACTCATTTGTGGACTCTGTGAGCCAGGGCTGGGGCTCTTTGTTTGAGCTTTTCAACTTCAAGGGGGAAGTAGCGTCCAAAATGGTTCTACAAGTATGATTAAAGTATGATTCATCAACAAAAGAGGGCTGAGATAAAACCACAGAGAATAAAACCAGTTTGTGATCTGACACACAGATATCCTTTGTTAAAAACTCACCAGGACTAAGTCCAGTAAATAAAACTAAATCAGACAATGTCCTTTCGAGTGGGTAGGTTCCTGTATTGCCTGGGTTAAATTAAAAGAATCCAGAGTTTTAATAAAATCAACAGTCATGGGTCGTGAGTGACAACAGACAAGTACATTAAAATCACTTAAAATAAGAATCCTATTTATTAACAAATAAAATGGATAAAAACTCTGAAAACTCGTGAATACAAGCAGTGTTTTATCTGAGGGGTCTATAGATGACTAAAATTTAAACAGGGTCTTTCAATTTGATAATAAAAGCAAGGTGCTCAAAGGAACTAAAAGAGCTGAAGGAGAGCATTTAAAAACCTTCTTGTATATGACAGCCACCCCCCGACCTGACAGCCGGAGTTGATGCAGGTGAATAAAATCGGGGGGGGGGGGGGGGGGGCTTCAATGAGATACCTTATGATATGATAGGATACGATACACTTTATTGTCCCCCTTGGGAAATTTGTTTTGGACCCGCCTGCTGCTTACAAGTCTCCACAGTCTGATGAAAAAAAAAACACAAAATTGAAAGTTGCCAGTATTGCACACAGAAACACATATTGCACATTACAGAAATTGCACTTGATACACATATTGCACATACCCAGCTATAAAAAAAAGAAAACCACGTAAATACTGCACAATCCCTGCAGCCTTAAAAAGCACTATTTAAAAGCTTAATGGAAGTAGGGACAAACGACTTTTTAAATCAGTTTAGTTTACATTGGGGGACTCTGTATCGTCTGCCAGAGGGCAAAAGCTCGTACTCCATGTGCAGGATGTGTGATGGGTCAGTCTCAATCCTCTGAGCTTGCTGAAGAACAGACTGCTCATAGATTGACTGGGGGGGCTGGTGTTCCTTTCTCCCCATCACCTTCATTGCTGTGTGAACCAGATGGGCCAGCTTAGCTTTCGACTGCACAGTGAGGTTCCCAAACCATGCAGACATGCCGTATCTGAGCACACTTTCCAGTACAGCCTGATAGAAGAAAAACATAATCTTCTGGTCCACACCACACTCTGAGTCTACGCAAAAAGTAAAGTCTCTGCTGTAGACTGGAGCACACAGTGTCAACATGACTGTTTAAGCTAAATATATTGTACAGGAGCACACCAAGATACTTACTGTATATAAGTACACTTGTTCAATGCCTGTGTCATGTATGACCACTGTGATCTCCCACTGATCTGGGGTCCAGAACCATCTCCTTAGTTTTAGTGATGTTTAAATAAGATGGTTGTACAAAGTTTTCTATTTCACTGAAAAAGGGTTGATGGGCATATGTCTTTGTACAGTAAGCTGAGGATAGCTGTGCCATCTGAAAATTTAAAAACAAAGTTCCCGAATTGGCTGTTTGTACATTCATTTGTGTTCAGTGTGAAAAGGACAGGGGAGCTGACACAACCCTGTGGGGTACCTGTACTGATGGTTCTGGGCTCAGAAAGGACATTGTTGACCCTGACCTGCTGGCTTCAATTGTTTAAAAAGGAGAAATACCACTTAATTAAAAAAGGGCAGACACTCATCTGCTTCAGTTTTTGAATAAGAAGATGAGGCTGCAGTGTATTGAAAGCTGAACTAAAATCAACAAATTTAATATGTGCACAGGCTTTTGGGTCTTCTAGGTGCTTAACAGTGAGGTGGTTGATGCTGTTAATAGCATCATCAGTGCCCCTGCCCTGCCTGTAAGCAAACTGGAGGTGGTCAAGTGTCGAGTTGACCTCTGCCCTTAGCAGGGATACCATGTATTTTTCAAAGCATTTCATGATGATCATAACGATTGAAGTCAGGGCCACGGGTCTAAAATCATTATTCTCAGACGGACAGGATATCTTAGCAATTGGAATTATGACAGAGCTTTTCCAAAGAGCAGGTACAGAGTGTAGATCCTCAGACTCCTGGAAAATGGGACACCACGCTGGGGTGAGTTCTTCTGCATATGCCCTCAAGAGCAACAACAATCCATGAATCAGCTGAGATTGTGTCCAATACACTATTACATTCATCCAAGAAGTCCTGTTTTTCAAACCTAAAAATAATTCATTCAATTCATTTTCTTTCCTCATACCATCATCAGTAACAAGGCGCTTCTTGGTTGTGCTCATGTTTGTCATTGCTTTCATTGAGTCCCACAGCTTTTTAGAGTCCATTGTCATGAAATTTTGCTCTAACATATCCTTATGACATTTCCTAGCGTCTCTTAGCATCTGGTTGAGTTCCTTTTGCACTTCTTTCACCCCTGCCCTGTCATTATTTTTAAAAGCTATCTTGTTCCGATTAATACAGTCCTTCACACTCTTGGTTATATAAGGCTTATTGTTGGGATACACTATAATGTCCTTATTTGTGACCATACTGTGGACATAAAATTGTATGTAATCTGTTATTGTTTCAGGAGCTCCAGCAATTTCCAGATTATGAAATAAGAGAGAGGAGTGATTGTCTGGAGTGAGCCAAGTTTCTGTTTAAATAAAAAAGTCCAAGCAGTTCTGAGAATAATATCCTGTTTGATATGCTTGCATGTTTAAATTAAAATTTAAAACATTTAAATCACAATAAATCAATCAGTCCTTATTTGCCTAGATAGATAGATGGACAGATAGGGGAAGGAGGAAAAAAGAGTAAACGAAAGTAGGGAAAAAGAGGAGTGTAAAGGATGGAAAAGGAGGAAAGGAAATGAGGGAAAAAGAGGAAAGCAAAGGATGGAAAAGGAGGAAAGAAAATGAGGGAAAAAGAGGAAAGAAAATGAGGGAAAAGAGGAAAGGAAATGAGGAAAAAATGAAAGGAAATGAGGAATAAAGGAAAGGAAAGGGGGAAAAGAGGAAAGGAAAGAAGTGAAAAAGAGGAAAGGGAGTGAGGGAAAAAGAGGAAAGGAAATGATAGAAAAGAGGAAAGCAAAGGATGGAAGAAGAGGAAAAGAAAGGAGGGAAGAAGAGGAAAGAAAAAAAGAGGGAAAGAGAAAAGGAAAGGATGGTAAAAGAAGAAAAGAAAGGAGGAAAAAAGGAAAGGAAGGGAGGGAAAAGGGGAAAGAAAGGATGGAAAAGAGGAAATGAAAGGAGGGAAAAAAGGAAAGGAAAGGAGGGAATAAATGGAAAGGAAAGGAGGGAAAAGAGGATAGGACAGGAGGGGAAAAGAGGAAAGAAAAGGAGGGAAAAGAGGAGAGGAAAGGAGAACTGCATTCAAAGATGAATCTGACCGCACTTTCACGTTGGTGTCATATTTATGGGATGTTTTCTTGTGACGTAGGTAAACTATGAAGAACTACAACATTCTGTAAATGAACTACAGGAAGCGTCTTTGTCCTCTGCTTTACCTCACAGAGTTGTTTTGTGTTAGCTTCACTGAACAATCCTTGATCTGAGGCCTATATCACGAAGCAGGATTAATGTCTTAGCGAGGTAACTTCAGAGTTAACCCTGATTTATCGATAGCACGAAGCCGGTTCCTTTTTATCAGAGTAGATCACCATGGTGACTTACTCTGAACGGCTATCCTGCTCCGGAGCAGGAGAAGTTGGGGACTGAATCTGATCCTGCGGAATGACCCTCGCAGTAGCCAATCAGCTTCTCCAAATCAGTGGCCTGCCCTCTTCTCCTGAACCCGGCAGAGGGAGGTGCACAACTTTTGAGACGATCATGAAGATGAGAGAAAGTGTCACAATACCGATTTGACCCACGAGATCAACCTGACGACTAGATATGAGACACACCGGTTCTCCTGGCCCGGAATCATCTTTACCTGGGTGATACTGTATATTGGAGCCGTTTATTCCCCGTGTGACCCGCAGGAGCGGTGCACAAACTGTCCTGCTGTCATTTTGCATCGCCCTGCAATGTAAACTTCACTTCTATAGCCCCTCTCATACATTCAAATGCATCAGAAAGTGCTTGATAAATAAAAGGGATGTAATTCTTATGTGAAACAGCACATTATTCTATTATTCCATCATCTCCATCATGTCATTCCTGCACTTTATTCATGTGTTTGAGGGTTTTTTTTCTTGCTGATTTTTAAATTGTTAATTTTATTTTTTATCTGCTCCCATGAACTCCTCACGGCAGAGGGATTATCTGAGGGAATGGGGTAATAATTGTGAGACATACAACATATTTTCATAGTATATTGCTTCATGAGATTCATGAGAGTGATCAGTGTCAGATATAGCCCATAATAAGTACTTTGCGCATTTTCACGGTCCGCCACGCATTTTAATAATAATAACAATAATACTTTTTTATTTCATGGTGCTTTTCACAACACACAAGGTCACCTAACATGAGTCACAAACAAAGAGCACATGAAGTATAAATAAAAAGTGCATTCAAAGCAGACATAAAAAGCAAGTATAAAAAGAAACTTTCTCTCTGACTGACAACTGCTACGATGTTTCATTTCTCTATTGTATAGTTTTTTTATCCTAACATCTTAACATGATCAGACGCTGCTCTTCTCATGTAAAATATACGGAGCTCTGTCAGTGTGTTCGCTTCTCAGCGTGTTCTCCTCTCATGATCATGATTGGTCAGCTGCCTCTGAGCCCTCCCCTTATACGTGCGCATTCACGGCTCTTGATGAGACAATCCTGGACTGAGTTACCCTGTTGAAAATCTGCGTCGTGCTATCGATTATCCTGATTGTCATTGTTGTTTGTTACTCAATCCGGGATAGATGTGAGTTATAACTTATCGGGGATAAGTTGACCAAGCTTCGTGCTATAGGCCTCAGAGGATTTACCTGTGATTGTGTTTTCCCTTTGGTCAGAGTGTTTTTCTGCTCACAGCTGTGAGTCCAGAGCATCTATAAATGTCATGTCTTTGACAGGCACGGACAAAAACCTGAAGTCTGATAATACACCAGAATATTTCAGAAGCTCTGTTCTCCCTGTTTCATTCACATGTATCATTATACACGCTGTTTGAATCTGTTATTATATTTGAAGTATAGTAAAATGCCTTATTGGTCCTTCTGTTATTGTTTTTTTTAATAAACATTATTAGAGACCCCATTGTTCTGTCTTGTTACTGGTTATTTTAAATCATAAATTATAATTGATGGAAATGTGAGAGCTTATATAATATCAATAAAGAAAGCAAGGACCACAATTACATGTTTAATATTCAGCAACATTGTTGGCAATTATAGAGAAAAAATAAATGCTTAAAGTAAGTGCTTTATAAATGATAAAATGTAACTGTTTATCTGTCCACCAATTTAAAAATGATTAAAAAAGAAATGAACGAGAGGTTTTATTTTTTTAAGCACTGACTTTGAAGCATTTCTCTTTTTCAAGAGATTTATTTTACTTGCAAAAATGGTTAAACAGCAGGGAGTCTTGGGAAAAGGGACAAAACAGCTTTACATTAAAAATAAAAATAAAAAAAAATTACAATATCCAAAATCTATAAATATATCTTTGTTGGATGATGTTTTGCCACCAAACCCAGGTTTGGTTCAACCTCCCAGATGAACAGTTTTTATATAATTCGTATGTTTGCTACATTTTTGTCATCACCAGCAGAAACATAAATATATCAGTAAATTTGTTTGAAAAAAAGTACATTAACACCAATATTTTCTCTCATCAGTGTTCCCAATTCCTCATTTATGCATGTTTTGAAATCATTGAAATAATATTTACTTATTTTCTCTTATCTTTTATAAAAGTAGGCCTAGTTGAAGTTAAATGAATAATCTGCATTTGTCCTTAACCTTTAAACTTACTAGTAGCATTTTTAAGCATAGCAATACACATAAGCATAAGAAAAACAAAAGTCTGTTCATAAATCTCATTCAAGGAATCAAACAAATTTCCTTTTTTGGAAATACAACAAAAACACTTTAGGCACTTAGAGTATGACCAAGGTATGTTTTATCAGTCTGTTTCCTGGGTGTAAAAGACATAAGCAGAAATAAGAAATCAAGCTGTTTGTCCGCTTTTCTGTTTTGTTAAAAAAATAAATAAATAAATAAATAAATCAGGGAACAACTCGTTTTCGTTTTTGTGTTTTGCGCAAAAAACAAAAAATAAGAAATGGCCCTTTGTTTTTTATTCGGTTTCACACAAAAAATGAAAATTCCACTCCATATTTCATTTTGTTGGTGGGCGGGGCGTTGAAGCCCGACAGTGCTGTGCCCTTCACAATAAAACTCCTTCTCTGGCAGGCATGGAGAACCGGACTTTCAGTGCACTGCCTGCATTTATTCCAAATAAACGCAAGTCGTGTACACAGTGCAGGATTTACACGGAAATAATCTATGTATTGATTAAGAGAGAGAGTGATCCATACATGGATCTGGATTAGAGCAAGGATTCAAGGGTTTTGTGACTGAAAAAAAATGAAAATGATATATATTTTATCTTGAATCATGAAAAATGCATCAATGGTTTCAATATATATATATATATATATATATATATATATATATATATATATATATATATATATGTATATATATATGTATATGTATGTATGTGTGTGTGTGTATATATATATATATATATATATAAAGTATATATATATGTATATATATGTATATATGTATGTATGTATGTGTGTGTATATATATATATATATATATATATATATATATATATATATATATATGTATATATATATGGTGATATGGTGGTTTTACACTGTAGTTTTGATGTCATGCTCATGACATGCCTCTGTGTTAAGGTTGAAGGAGTAGGCTGTTTTCTGCATTCACATCAGTTGTGATCAAACAATGCTGTACATTTGTCGCATGGAAGATCGGATGTTTTTTTCTGTATAGTTGAACTGAAAACATTACGTTTGAGTCAATTGTTTTATTGCAGTATTGTTAGTTAAAATAGGCTAGATTGTTAGTCATACATTAATTGACCTTGGCCAACTAATTCAGGTATATATCTGTATGTTTGGTTTACGGATATTACCACAAGCATTTCAACTTAAACACATAGTCAGATGAAAAGCCACTATAGTCATGGGCCAGGGGCAGGGCAAATGACCAGGCCCGGTAAACACAAATAATAAAGCTCATGATAAGATAATTTTACAACATCCCAGGCCTGCAATGACACAATGGAGAGTGAGTATGTCATTTGAAAGTCCATCAAGTGGACAAGAAGTTAAGCATCAAGAGAACAACAAAAACATGAAGCCAAGATCACTCATCATATAACATAAAGCAGTTCAGCACCACGGAGAGCAACTATGCCAACTGAAAGTAAATTATGTGGACATGAAGTAAAGCAAACCAAGAGAACAACAAAAACGTGAGGCAATGGTCACTTGTCATAAAACAACACAAAGGAGTTCAGCACCACGGAGAGCGACAACATCATTTCTGACACCCACTCAATATGCTGGGAGTGGCACGTTTTGGACTGGAGCGGATTCCGGCTGGTTTCAGTGAATTTTCATAAACAACAGTGTTCAAATGAGTAATCCATCTTGATCAGAAATTCTTGGCTCTGAAAAAAAAAAGACATCCAGGCCTTGTTGGTGTCTGGGCAACCACTGATCCACAGTGGCACCCAAGGCACGGACAATAAGTACAATGTCATAAGCTTTTGATTTCAGTGCTGCACCCTCCCCACTTATAATACCTGTGACTTGAAAGATGCCTGCACCACTGCTGGAAAGTAGAGGTCTTGCTGGCAAAGACTTTTCGTGATTTTTGTTTCCAGTACATTGATCCTTCAAAGAAGAAATGCAGAAAAAAGACACAAAGAGAGCAGTTAAGAAGAGTAAAGAGTAATGTACAGCCTCTACTTTCTGACCACTGATGTTCTGCTGTTTTTTATGCATTTGGAGTAGTCTAAATGAAGATGAATAAAATATGTTATTCAATTGTTGTCCCTTCTGAATCAATAATTTCATTGTCCTTGGGGTCAGTAAGGGTGTAATCCTCATCATCTGCCATGGTGACCTTTAGTTTTTGCAGGATGCATGAGACGGTTGCCTCTGCTTCTGTAAATCACACCATGACCACTCTTGTTGAAAATAGCTTCCCCTCCATCACCTCGGACGCATGAAGGGCCCTGTAATGCACAAATAATAATGAAGAAACCGAGCTACATAACTACATTAATTTGGTCAAACAGCCCGTGTGAGCCCATGCTAAACTCTAAATGCATCATTCTTCTGTTTTTGTCTTAATTAACCCTTCTATGATGTTCGGGTCAAATTAGACCGATTTACAACTTCATACAAACATAAAAAATGTATTTTTCCTCTGATTGCCTCAAGGCCTTATGATATCCTCCACACCAGGCATTTTAACATAAAAAATTGCTGATCACCACTTTCATTGAATTTTGACCGGTACAATCAACTTTGAAACACCTGTGGTGTTCCCGGTCAAAAATGACCGGCATAGAAAACGAATGGGTAATACTTGACTATGTTCATCCATTAGATGGAAAACATCCATGCAGACACACACATCCACAACCATCCACCCCCACCCTCCCCTACCCCCCCCCCTCCACACACACACACACACATACTGGTTTACATTGCATAGACAGACAAAATCCAAAAACGGGTACGTTGGTGGTTTACACACCTTTCCCAAGGTTGTAGAGCCATGGGTGTAAGGCTAAGACACTGCGCAAAAAATTGAGAAAAATTTAGCTCACTTCAGTTCTCAGAAAGAAACTTCAGGGCCTGAGATATCCCACCTGTCTGGGTGGGGGTTTAACTCAACTTCTAGATGATGGTTTATACTGACCATAGCAGGTTTAAGGTGACTTTAGAGGGACAAGAGAGTGACGCACACCGGATATACATGTGTAAGGCTCATGCGATGAGGCGTGCTCATCGTGGGGTTATGGGTCTGGGGTGTTACTAATGGAGGCGTTGTGGTGAAGGTTGGGGGGACTTTTGATGGGTGTTTGTTGGGACACCAGGCCTATGGCTCCCTCCTCTACCCTTAATGTCTCTCCACTCCCCCCCCCCCCCCCCCCCCCCAAAACAAAAAAACAAAAAAAACTACATACTGTATTAAAACCTAAACAAACAAAACTCCATGCAAACAAAAAACATTTTAATGCACTACATTATCATAAAGGCACACACACACAAAGTTTGCAGCTGGTGGTGGGGCCAGGTATGAGGGGGATGGGATGTTTTCCAGGGTTGGTGGTGTGGGGGTCCTGAACTCAGGGTGGCGTTGTGTCGATCAAGGGGGTCCCAGGCACCCAGTGTATGCTTTTGGTGTTGATGGTACTCGTGGGTGTGGCCTTGCAGTGGAGCGGTCGTGCCCTGCTGCCCCGGGCCCTCTTGTGGTTTCCATCCGTGAAAATTGTCTAGCTTCAATAACTATTGCTATGACAAATTTTTCTATTTTTTTTATCGCCATGATTTATATAGTTCTTATTACTCTTCGATCTCCTGCTTTGCAATACTGCCATTACCAACATATATGTTATATATTATATTTGTATTATTCATGAACACACTCACACACTCACATACACACATACATATACACTCTCACACACAAAAAAAGCTGATTACTAATGTAGATTTTCTGATTTTCTGTAAATTTGGTCCATTTTGATAATTGTTATATTTTCAGTGTCAATAATTTGTACATTTACTGCAGTCATAAAGGTTCACTAATGGTTGAAGACAGTGTTTACAGCATTAGAAGGGGTGTTAAATACAATCTGGTGATAATTATGCTTGAATCATGTATTCTGTGTTAATATAAGAGAGGTTAAACCAGACCGGTCAAATTTGACCGGGAACACCACAGTAAGGGGGGGTGACACGAACATAATACAAGGGTTAAATACTGATAGGACAGGTAGTACAATTGGTATACAAAAGAACAGCACTGAGTAATATAGATTTTTTAAATTTTGGCTTTAATAGCATTTTGGAAAAGAAGTCTTCAAATATAATTACCATTATAATTTGTCCTTTTAATAAGAGCTTTCAGTTACCATATGTTCCTACCTTTGAAATGTGGCGTGGAAACCGATCTTGCCAGTATGCTCATGTTCACAGTGGTCCAAATAGTTGAGATGTGGATGGTGGTGTTGTATAGGCCGGTGCTGCCCCTGTCCCTGGATTCTCTCCAGCTTCTCCATGGACTTCATAATGATCATGGTCATGGAGGTCCAGGGAGCTGAAACTGCCATCCTCAACTGGAAAAATGGCAACGTTTGCAGGATCGATATCGGTATCTTTTCATTGCAATACTTCATATAAAATCTAAATATGAAGCGATGTTCCAACTCTGCTGATCCAGACTTGTATGTTGCTCAGCGGTCGTGGAAAAGCTCAGTAGCTGATGTTCTTGGTGGAGGTCTGCGTGCTCGGGCTGCTTTTGTAGTTTGAATCATGAAGTGACAAGTTTGAATCTGTGGCTTCTTTCATTTGCAGGATTTCTTCATCAAGATTCATTGTGTGAATTTGAGCTGCTCTTGATAAAGATTTATGAGAAATAAATAAAAACACTCCTATTGTTATTGTCAATTATCAAGACAAATGTCAGCACATTTAGATTTCACTGTCATGTTAGATGCTTCTGGTCTTAAATGATCCAGTCTGCAGATTATAAAAACATAAATCAATATAATGCAACACAAAATAAAACTCATTTCTACTTTGGCTGCTGTTTTTTTAATGTACCACCAATCACCACTTTTGGTGTAAATCTCCCACAATGCCAATTTATTTACATATATTAATATTATAATAATGTCCAATAAAACACTTTTCTTCCATCAGTACCTCATAAATCTGAAATCATTGTGAGAGTACATCCTGGCAAACAATATGAAGTACTTTTAATGTGTGTAAACCTCTCTCACACCACACAGTATATTCCTAAAATCAGACACTGACACTCACTTCAATGGTCAATAAAATGATTTTTTTCATAAGTATTTATTAAAACTAGAATCTTTGTCGAGGGTACATCCTGGACCGAAGCCCATAGAAATATAAAACACTTTTACTGTGTAGGTTTCAAATAATGTGTGCTTAAAATACAAAGACCTAAAAAAAAATCATGTTTCAATCTGTGGCTTCTTTCATTTGCAGGATTTCTTCATCAAGATTCATTGAGTGATTTTGAGGTGCACTTGATAAAGATTTATGAGAAATAAATACACAATATTTTTTTATTATCAACCTTTTAAAGATAAAAACAGAACATTAATGTTCATTTGTCATTTTAGATGTTTCAAGTCTTAAAGATCCAGTCTGTTTTTTACAATTCAATATAATCTAACACAACATAAAACTCATTTCTACTTTCACTGATGATTTTTTTAAAGTACCACCAATTTGGCTGTTAAAAAAACTTTGTAAAGAATACATCCAAACCATACACCACATATTAAGCTCTTTCACCATGTTGTTTTCAAGTAATGGGTGCTTAAAGAACAAAGTAAACACATATTTTAGAGAAGTTTTATTACTTTTGGTGTTGAATTAAATACTTTTCTTCCATTAGTAACTTGGATTTCTCTCAAAGCAAAGAGTAAAAGTACTTCCTATTGCATGTCCATGTAGTCCAGAGTGTATTCTCTGCAGTTATTTAAGTTTCATGTGGTACTAATGGAAGAAAATTGTTTTACTGGACATCAAATTCATTGACCAGTCGATTTCATTTCATTTTAAGTCTCGCGCCATGCATTCATGACCCCTGACCTCTGCTGATTAACACAGTTCTATTATTACACATCTGCTTCATTCAGGAAGCACAAAGAGGCATTTCTGACCTCATGTTTCCCGTTTCCCTCAAATGATGATGAAGGGAAAACAGGAACACGTGAAGACGCTCAGGCGGCCTCCTTTAACGCGCAGCATTTACCGTAAAGTTATGAGGACAGGCGCACTTCGAATTCAGGAGCGTTTTTTTCTCTTTCTGTCAGGAATGTTCACTCCCTCAGACAAACCCCTGTCCCTCCTCGAACTCTCTGTTCATTTTTCAGACCTCTCTTCATCCATTCTCACTCTCTCAGCCTGAAAATGCTCCGACCTTGACGCGCCTTCTTCTTCTTCTTCTTCTTCTGGCTTCCGGCAGGCTGTACGCTGACGCGTAATGCTGCCCTCCACAGGCCGATGACAGCTTATATTCTTACATACAGTCCACTGGAGTGAAGATATTTCAGCACTGCTTTAGCCACTAGTTCAGTTCTGTTCCGCTCTGTACCGAAAATTGATTGCAAAGAAAAGCTTGATAAACCCAGGTCAGACAATTCTATAAACAGCTGTTATTGCGGCTTTCCAGTACCTTTAAGTCGCTTGAGGCAGAGAATAGGTCCAGTATATTTGTATGACACGCTGCTGCTGTTCCAACGAAGCACTCGGAGTTCATAAAAGTTTCAATGATTTAATGACTGAATCGTGAATGAATTAAGTTACACGCGCACATTTGATGTACACAGATGGCACACGTGTAAGCAGACAGATGAACAACAGGTAACAAAAGCACGGTCAACAAAAAATTACGGCTACCTTAGACTCGCCTCTCCTTCCCAGTGCAGGTGAAGTAGCCTCTCATATAACTTCCGGCTGTCAATCCAAAGTGCCCATGTGACCCAAAACTTACACGTTACCACAGAAACCAGGCAAAAGTGATCGAACCCAGAATAATCAAAAATAATATATATAGCTCCTACACACCAGCCCCTAATTATTTAGTGAATGTAAATAATTACTCAGATATCACATAGGAGACATACACACAAGACAAACGCTGAACACTAAAGCACAAAATTAATGTCCATTAATTAATCAACGCAAAAATCTTCTTTCTTCTTGAGTCATTTGACCCACAGTCCACAGTCTCACTGGTCAAAGTCAGAAAAAAGTCAAAAAGGTAAAAAAACAAGTCAAAAAAAAAAAAAAAAAAAAGTCAAACGGCTTCAGACTCCTGCAGCAGACAATGCTTTGTGATGGGCCGGTCCAGGCAGCTGCTCCGAGTTTTAACTCGCACCTGTCGAACGAACCCTCTTCGATCCGGAAAGGTCTGTATCACTCGTCCCACAGGCCAAGAGTTTCGTGGTGCTGTGCTGTCCATTATAATGACCAGGTCTCCCACGACAAGATTCCTCTTCACTCCTGTCCATCTCTGACGCTCCTGCAGCTGAGGTAGGTATTCCTTTATCCATCGCCTCCAAAACAGGTCAGACATATATTGAACTTGTTTCCACCTCCTATGTGCATATGTATCTGTGGGTTGGAATACTCCTGGGGGCAATGTTGGTGAGGTTTTCAACAGTAACAGATGGTTAGGAGTCAATGCCTCCAAGTCATTTGGATCCAGGGAGGCTTTGGTGATTGGTCTGCTGTTTAGTATGGCTTCAATCTCACAAAACACTGTGTGAAGGCTTTCCTCATCCAAGTTTTGAACCCTCAAAGTTGAATTGAGAACCTTTCGCACGGACCGGATCAAGCGTTCCCAAACTCCCCCATGATGCGAGCCGGCAGGTGGATTAAAGCTCCATTGAATTTTCTTCTGCAGCATGACACCATGGATCTGCTCCTGATTCCACTGTTCCATAGCTTTCCTCAGCTCTCGCTCTGCTCCCACAAAGTTGGTTCCATTATCAGAGCGTAGCTCCCGAACTTGTCCTCTCCTGGCAATGAAGCGCCTGAGTGCATTAAAAAGGAGTCGGTGTCCAACGATGATGCAACCTCGATATGTACCGCTCTGATGGCAAGGCAAGTAAACAGAACACCGTACCTCTTTACCATGCTCCTTCTACTCTTAACCTCAAAGGGGCCAAAGCAGTCAACTCCAACACGGGTAAATGGCGGTTCATCTGGGACAATTCTTTCAGGAGGCAAGTCTGCCATCTGCTGGTGAACCGGCAGAGCACTCAGACGGCGACAGATAATGCACTTAGATAGCACCTTTCTGATTGCTGAACTCACACCAGTTATCCAGTATCTCTCTCTCAGCTTAGATAGCATATGATTACGGCCCCCATGTCCCACTTCTTGATGTACATGTCCAAGTAAGAGCTCAGAGATGTGGAGATCTTTTGCCAGGATTATAGGATGTTTCTCTTCTACAGGCATGGATAATCGACTGAGTCGACCACCAACTCTCATGACTCCATCTTGCAATTGTGGACAGAGTTTATGAAGTTGACTGGATCTTTTAACCAACTGCCCTTTTGCCAGACTGGTTAGCTCCTCAGGAAATCTCTTTCCTTGACAGAACTTAATGACAGCTAGCTCAGCTTGGTTCAGGTCTTCTACTGTGAGGCTGCTGTGCACCGATGTCTTCTTAAATTCTGTCATCTCCTGTTCCACAGATGATGCTTGTTGTTCTTCACTAATGCCAGGCTGTGTAAAGGTCGCATTTAACTGTTTTCTCTTTTTTACACAGGACATGAGCCAGCTTTTAATCCTCAGGAGCCATGCCACTGATTTCTTCAGCTTCATCCAGGATGAAAAGTACTCAACCAGGTGATTTACAGGTTCTTCCCTGGCCTGCACAACATTCACAGCAACCACTCCTTTGACTTCAGGATCAGTAAGTGATAGGTGATTGAGGTAATCTGGGGTAGCAGGCCATTTACTCTCAGAATGCAAAAGAAACTGGGGCCCAGACACCCATGCAACATCAGCAACGAATACCTCAACTTTGACTCCTCTAGAGGCTATGTCTGCTGGGTTGCTGCTGGTGTCCACGTACCTCCATTGCGCAGGAGATGAAACCCTGAGGATCTGTGAGACCCGGTTTGCAACAAAAACTTTGAAACGTGATGTCTCATTCCCAATGTATTTCAGCACAGATGTGCTATCGGTCCAGAACACTGAGTCCAAAAGATCCATCTTTAACTCCTTCCTCCACAGCATGTCGATGCGGCTGGCCATAGTTGCAGCAATAAGCTCCATCCTGGGGATTGTAACACATTTCAATGGAGCAACCCGAGCCTTTCCCATCACAAAAGCACTGTGCACTTCTGAGTTCTTGTCTTTTAACAACAAGTAAGTTACTGTCCCGTACCCATGCTCACTGGCATCACAGAAATGATGCAATTGAGCCGAAGTTACTTCTCCAAAGCCTGGTGGCTTAAAACATCTGCTGAGTTCCAGTCTTTCCAACAGATGCAGCTGCTGCAGCCACTCCAACCACTCTTTAGCAACTGACTCAGGTACCGCATCATCCCAGCCTATCCCTCTCCTGCACAGATCTCTCATAATCCTCTTCGCTGTTAGAACAACAGGATTTAGCATTCCAAGAGGATCGTAGATGGAGCTGACAGTGGAAAGGATTCCTCTTCGGGTAAGTGGTCTATCCTTGAGTACCATTTTGAATTTAAAGGAGTCTGATTTAATGTTCCATTCCACACCCAGCACTCTCTCTACAGGTAGCGAGTCCAGTTCCAGGTCCAAACCTTCAATACATTTTGCTCTGTGATTCTCTGGAATAACTTCCAGCACTCCTGGTCTGTTACTCAGCCACTTTGTCAAAGAAAATCCACCTCTGAAACACAAAGAGACCAGGTTCCTATACAGCATCACTGCTTCCTTCTCCGTGGCCACTGACACGAGGCAATCGTCCACATAAAAACAGTGCAGTAGTTTATCCACCGTCTCCTGACTGTAGTGATGCCCATAGTCCTCTGCACACTTTCTGAGAGCAAAGTTAGCACAACTGGGGGATGATGTTGCCCCAAACAAGTGCACCTTCATCCGATACTCCATAGGTGGCTGCTGCATATCCCCCTCCGGCCACCAGAGGAATCTGAGAAGATCTCTGTCATCAGGAGGGACTTGGACCTGGTGGAACATGGATTCTATATCTGCCATGATCACAACTGGTTCCTTCCTGAACCTAGTTACAACTCCAATGAGAGAACTGGTAAGATCTGGGCCCTGTAAAAGCTGAGCATTTAGTGATGTTCCTTGGAATCCTGCTCCACAGTCAAACACAACTCTAAGCTTTCTTTTAGTGGGATGGTAGACCCGTGATGCGGTATGTACCATACTTTTCCATCATCACGAGCCAGCTCCTCTTTGGGCACTTTCTCAGCATAGCCTTTAGCCAGAAGGTCATTTACAAAGGTCTTGTACTCAGTATGAAACATTGAATCCTTCTGAAACCTTCGCTTCAAATAACACAGACGCTGTTCAACAACTCTCTTGTTATTTGGCATACTGACATCAATGTTCCTTAAAGGTAATGCTATCTGGTAATGCCCATCCACCTGTTTCACTGAGTTGTTCACAAACTCCATGAACCTTTGATCCTCCCTTGACATTCCTGGTTGCTCCTCAATGCTGCTTTCAGGAAAGTCATTCTTAAATTGCTGCTGCCAGAGATCGTCCAAGTTCACAACCGAGACTCTATTAACAGTTATTTGTGGATGCTCCCAGTTAACTGTCTCTCCACTGTTTTCTGTCAGTGGACCATTCACAGTCCAGCCCAGCAAGGTTCGAATAGCATAAGGTCCATCATTCATGCTACACACCACTTCCAGTGGTTCCAGTGCTTTAGGAACATTGGTTCCTATTAGTAGCTCAATTCCTGCATCAATCTGAGGAAGGCTAATGTGCTTCAGATATGACCATTTTTTAATATCCTTTTCAGTGGGAATATTTCCTTTGTTCACAGGCATGGACTCTTGTGTGTAAGCTCTTGGAAGCTCGAGAAAATTGTCCCCTTCCAGTGCTGCAACCTCCAATCCTGATACTATGTTGCTGCTAACAACTTTCTCCTGGCCCATGGTTCGTAGGAGAATACGTCCTTTCCTCCCTGTGAGGTGGAGCTTATGCATTAAGCTCTCAGTGCAAAATACTGCAGTACTCCCCTGGTCCAAGAAAGCATAGGTGATCACAGTTTTAGTTCCTTTGTTAGATTTAACCTGGACTGGAACAATAGGCAGTTTGCAGTCCCGATCTCCAGCCCCTGTAAGACCACTTGACACCAGTGTGTTGTCAACATGCCGCTCTGGGCTCCTCTCCATCTGCTCGGAATCTTTAATGGGTTCCTTGTGAAGTACAGTGGGATGTTTAAGGCTACATTTTGAGCAGGAAATCCTCTTCCGGCAATCTTTACTGATGTGCCCTGTGCACAAACAACCAAAGCAAATGCCTTTTTCCTTTAAGAAGCCTATCTTCTTCTCATGGGCCATTTTTCCCATCTGTACACATACATCTAACGTGTGTCCTCCTCCACAGCAGATGCATGCTTTATTTCCCATTGGTTTGATTTCCTTTTCTTTCCTTACAGGTTGACATTTGTTTACTACAGTATCAACAGTGGTAGCGAAGCTGCTCCCCTTGTGCCCAGGACGAAGCTGTGACTTGTGTTTGTGTGTTGCCTTATTTATGGTTATTATTTGAGAGTCTTGTATGTTGCCAAATACAGGATCTGTCAAAATTTTCACTTGCTTTTCAATGAAGTTGACAATATCTGTGAACTTAGCTCTCCGGTCATGTCGTTCCTGTAGCTCGCAGGCATGGTTCCTCCATCTGTCTCTGAGTTTGTAAGGCAGCTTTTTAATTATGCTTAACATATTGGAAGGCATATCCATGTCTGTAAGATACTGTACATCATCCATGGCGTTACAGCAGCTTCTAAGGAAGAGACTGTAGTCCTGTAGAACCTTAACATCCTCTGCTTTAATTGAAGGCCATGAGAGGGCTTTGTCCATGTAAGAAGAGGCAATTACTTGTTCATTCCCAAACTGTTCCTTTAATAAAGCTTTGGCTTTAGCATATCCTCTTTCTGGATGCATATGTTGACAGCTTCTTACAAGCTCCTTAGCATGACCCTTTGTGTATTGTTCCAAAAAGTATAAACGGTCACAGCTGTTAGTTGTGTTCCTCTCGACTCCGTTCTCAAAAGCTCGAATAAACGTGTGATATTTCAGTGGATCACCGTCATAGATTGGAATCTCTCTCTTGGGTAGAGCTGAGAGGCTTTGCTGGTGTATTAGCAGTGTTGTGATCTCATTTTGTTTCCTCATAATGCCAAGAACTTCATCTTTGGTTCCAGATCCGGTGTGTTAACTCCTAGTTGTCCATATGATTCATGTACGTTGAATTGGGAGTTTGTATGCAATTGCATTGGATTTTGCTCATATAAAGTTGTATTTGGTTTTGGGTTGGTTTCAGTTTGTTTTGGAATGAATTCATTTGCATTGACATTGAGTAACTGTTGTGATTGTGCCTTTTCAAAATATGATTTCATTCCATCCGATACATTTGATGTCTGTTTTCCACTTGTTGTGCTTCGTGCTTTGAAAATTTCAAGTTTTGCCATTTTTTCTGCAATTTCAGTGTTAAGTTCAAGCTCCTCTCTCCTTTTGCGCAGACGTTGCTCCTCTTCTTCCAAAGCATGCTTTTCCTTTAATAATTTGTGCCTCATAGTTAAGGCTGCCAGCTCAGCTTCGGCCTTTAAACGTGCAGAAGAAGTGGAAGAGCGTTGTGACTGAGATGTTTTGTGACTTCCGATATTTGAAACACTGTCATTTGGATTGATGTCATCCTCCATTTGATTTAGTTGGTTTGTTTGAAATGATAGAATTTCTGGTGAATCCTGTTGCCCTTGAGAGATTTTTTGTCCAGTTTCAACCATCCATTTTTGAGTGTCCTTTTGAAATTTATCGCTGTAATTCATGATGCTTGAAAACCATTCATTTTGTTTGGTGGTTTCATCCTCAGGAAGTAGAGGCAACAGTGCATCGTGTGCATTTGTGGCGTTCTCACGCAGTGCATTTAAATTCTCCAAACATTGTCTCACATCAGACACATTTTCTCTTTGATTCATGAGCCTTTTCATTTTTGGTATTAAACCTTTGATTTGATCAACCACACGTTTTCGTTGCTTTTGCAAGTTTTCAATTTTATTCAGCAAACCCTTTTCAGTAAGTTTGCGTTCCCTTTGTTTCCCAGACTCCACGTCAGCGCACGAGGCCGCGTCATTTGTTTGACTCATTTTATCACTTTTCCCATTCAGCTTTCAGTGAACCGTGACATTTAAATCCATCCACAAAGCACAGCAAACTGAGACATTTCATTTCAACAAGGCAGCATCAGCGTTACTCCATGTAACCTCAAAGAAAGCTTTGCATGCAGCATCAAAGCGCAGACGCTCTCCGGAGCGCAGAGCAAACAATCAGACATCACATCTCCGACCAGCATCCATTTCAAAAGAAGGCACATCAACTCTAATGCAACTCGGATTCCTTGTCCACACACAAACATGCACAGGTGAGCTTACCTGTCCTCCATGACAGATGTAAGATGTGGCGTTTTGTCTTACTTTGTTTGGCGCTGCTCTGTGCGTCCTGCTGATTTTGCGCTGTTAGTGATCGCTTTCTCCGTTGATGCCTTTTTTTTGTTGACAAATTATTGCGGCTTTCCAGTACCTTTAAGTCGCTTGAGGCAGAGAATAGGTCCAGTATATTTGTATGACACGCTGCTGCTGTTCCAACGAAGCACTCGGAGTTCAGAAAAGTTTCAATTATTTAATGACTGAATCGTGAATGAATTAAGTTACACGCGCACATTTGATGTACACGGATGGCACACGTGTAAGCAGACAGATGAACAACAGGTAACAAAAGCACGGTCAACAAAAAATTACGGCTACCTTAGACTCGCCTCTCCTCCCCAGTGCAGGTGAAGTAGCCTCTCATATAACTTCCGGCTGTCAATCCAAAGTGCCCATGTGACCCGAAACTTACACGTTACCACGGAAACCAGACAAAAGTGATCGAACCCAGAATAATCAAAAATAATATATATGGCTCCTACACTTTTTTTTTATTTATTATTGTCCATGTTTGCTGTTTGTAAATGTATGTATGGTCTGGGTAGACTGCAAAAACTAAATTGTCCTTTGGGATAAATAAAGTTTTCTAATCTATTCTTATGTAAAATGTGTTTTCCTGAACAGACCTGTCTACTGTAGCAGCCTCACAGTTACAGACACAAACAAAAAAAAAACACAGATAAATCAGGACAGACAACAGATGGAAAACCTGAAAAAACTGCCCCATGACAGTGTTCAATATTTTCTGTGATATCAATATGTTCATATCAAAATACTTTTAAATGATGAGTCAAATATTTCTTTGCACAGTGAAGAACATTAAAAAAGAGATAAAAGAGACACTGAAATTAAGTACATGCTCACATTTTGAGGGAACATTAGGCCTACACATCGACTGCTTTGTGTGAAATGTGGATATAGGGTGCTTCCCAATGTGCCAAAATGCAGTCTCCTCTCTCCTCTCTCCTCCGCGACACCGGAAGTACTCTGTGAGCAGCCATATTGAAGGACATTCCAAAGCGCCATATGTGCATGAATTATTAGTCGATGTTTTTTATTGTTGTCTAGTGTTAATTTTCAACCTTTTTTTTTACATATGAACCTTGAGTCTGAAATAAAGCCTATCTATCTGTCTGTCTGTCTATCCATCCATCGATCCATCTATCAGTCTGTCTGTCTATCAGTCCGTCTGTCTATCTATCGATCTATCTATCTATCTCACAATCAGACCCATGATGAAAACGAAACAGTAATTAGTAATGTACTTTCTAGACTACCGGTATAGGCTATTATGAAGTACTTTTACTATGTACTTTTCGAGTAATCCATTGTCAAAATCCAAAACAGTAAGATTAAGTATACTGCACCCAAATTTGATGTGGCATAAAAAACTTGTTTCCCATAAGCAGTCCATGATTCACATACATTTGAACTTAGTACCTCCCAAGCTTTCTGACACTGGGCAGCACATTTCACTCCAGAATGTCTTGATAGTCTTGAGATTTCATTGTACCTGCACAGATTTAAGACACCCTGTGTCAGATGCAGTGTGTCACGTCAGTTGTGATCAAGCAGTGCTGTACGTTTGTCGCATAGAAGATCGAATGTTGATCTCAGTATTGTTTAACTGAAAACATTTGAGCTGATTGTTTTATTGCAGTATTGTTGGTAAAAACAGGTTAGATTGTTAGCCATACACTCATTCGCCTTGGCCAATTGATAAATATAAGTATAAGTATATATAGTAAAGTAAGTATAATTATAAGTATATACAGTATCTGTATGTTTGGTTTATAGTTTTTACCACATGCATTTCAATTTGAAAACATCAACAGATGAAAAGCCACTCGACCAATCAATAGCGGAACAACTCAGAGTAAGCTCATGAAAACATACTATTGTAATTTTACAACATCCACATGCCCGCAATACTGGGGCTTACAAGCTTCAGCACCACAGAGAGAGCGACTATGTCATTTGAAAGTCCATCCAGTGGACATGAAGTAAAGCAAACCAAGAGAACAACAAAAACATGAGGCCATGGTCACTAATCACAAAACAACACAAAGCAGTTCAGCACCACGGAGAGTGACCGCATCATTTTGGCACCCACTCAATATGTTGGGGAGTGACAAGTTTTGGACGCGAGCGGATTCCGGGGGGCTTTTCATCTGTTGATGTTTTCAAATTGAAATGCATGTGGTAAAAACTATAAACCAAACATACAGATACTGTATATACTTATAATTATACTTACTTTACTATATATACTTATATTTAGCTCAGTGAATTTTCATAAACAACAGTGTTCAAATGAGTAATCCTTTTTAATCTGGAATTCTTGGCCATAAAAAAAAAACAGACATCCAGACTTCGTTGGTGTCTGGACAACCACTGATCCACAGTGGCACCCAAGGCACGGAAAATAAGTACAATGTCATAAGCTTTTGATTTCAGTGCTGCACTCGACCCACTTATAATACCTGTGACTTGAAAGACGCCTGTGCCACTGTCTGAAAGTAGAGGTCTTGATGGTGAAGACTTTTCCTTCATTTTGTTTCCAGTACATTGGTCCTTCAAAGAGGAAGTGCAGAAAAAAGACACAAAGAGAGCAGTTAAGAAGAGTAAAGAGTAATGTACAGCCTCTACTTTCTGACCACTGATGTTTTACTGTTTTTCATGCATTTGGAGTAGTCTAAATGAAGATTAATAAACTATTTTATTTACCTGTTGTCCATTCTGAATCAATAATTTCATTACCATTGGGGTCAGTAAGGGTGTAATCCTCATCATCTGCCATGGAGACCTTTAGTTTTTGCAGGATGCATGAGACAGTTGCCTCTGCTTCTGTAAATCACACCATGACCACTCTTGTTGAAAATAGCTTCCCCTCCATCACCTCAGACACATGAAGGGCCCTGTAATGCACAAATAATAATGAAGAAACTGAGCTACATAACTACATTAATTTGGTCAAACAGCCCGTGTGAGCCCATGAAAAACTCTAAATGCATCATTCTTCTGTTTTTGTCTTTAGTAAAAATGTTGTTTACATCCAGTATGATCAGTTTGCTTGATATTAGATCTAATTTTTATATAATGTAAACGAAGAGCCATTTTCATTTAGAAACAGCGATATAGAGCTTTCTGGCATTAAATACTGATAGGGCAGGCAGTACAATCAGTATACAAAAGAACAGCACTGAGCAATATATATATTTTAATTTTGGATTTAATAGCATTTTGGAAAAGAGCTCTTCAAATATAATTACCATTATAATTTGTCCTTTTAATAAGAGCTTTCAGTTACCATATGTCCCTACCTTTGAAATGTGGAGTGGAAACCGATCTTGCCAGTATGCTCATGTTCACAGTGGTCCAAATTGTTGAGATGTGGATGGTGGTGTTGTATAGGCCGGTGCTGCGCCTGTCCCTGGATTCTCCCCAGCTTCTCCATGGACTTCATAATGATCATGGTCACGGAGGTCCAGGGAGCTGAAACTGCCATCCTCAACTGGAAAAATGGCAACGTTTGCAGGATCGATATCGGTATCTTTTCAATTCAATACTTCATATAAAATCTAAATATGAAGCGATGTTCCAACTCTGCTGATCCAGACTTGTATGTTGCTCAGCGGTTGTGGAAAAGCTCAGTAACTGATGTTCTTGGTGGAGGTCTGCGTGCTCGGGCTGCTTTTGGAGTTTGAATCATGAAGTGACAAGTTTGAATCTGTGGCTTCTTTCATTTGCAGGATTTCTTCATCAAGATTCATTGTGTGAATTTGAGCTGCACTTGATAAAGATTTATGAGAAATAAATAAAAACCACTCCTATTGTTATTGTCAATTATCAAGACAAATGTCAGCACATTTAGATTTCTCTGTCATGTTAGATGCTTCTGGTCTTAAATGATCCAGTCTGCAGGTTATAAAAACATAAATCAATATAATGCAACACAAAATAAAACTCATTTCTACTTTGGCTGCTGTTTTTTTAATGTACCACCAATCACCACTTTTGGTGTAATTCTCCCTCAATGCCAATATATTTACATATATTAATATTATAATACTGTCCAATAAAAACACTTTTCTTCCATCAGTACCTCATAAATCTGAAATCATTGTGAGAGTACATCCTGGCAAACAATATGAAGGACTTTTAATGTGTGTAAACCTCTCTCACACCACACAGTATATTCCTAAAATCAGACACTGACACTCACTTCAATGGTCAATAAAATGATTTTTTTCATTAGTATTCAATAAAACTAGAATCTTTGTCAAGAGAACATCCTGGACCGAAGCCCATAGAAATATAAAACACTTTTACTGTATGAGTTTCAAGTAATGTGTGCTTAAAGTACAAAGACTTTAAAAAATACATGTTTCAATATGTGACTTCTTTAATTTGCATGATTTCTTCATCAAGATTCATTTTGTGATTTTGATGTGCACTTGATAAAGATTTATGAGACATAAATAGACAATAATTTTGTTGTTATTTACCTTTCAAAGACAAAAAGACAGAACATTAATGTTTCTTTGTCATTTTAGATGTTTCAGGTCTTAAAGATCCAGTCTGTTATTTACAATTCATTATAATCTAATACAACATAAAACTCATTTCTACTTTCACTGATGATTTTTTAAAAGAACCACCAATTTGACTGTTAAAAAAACTTTAGAAAGAATACATCCAAACCATATACCATATATTAAGCTCTTTTACTGTGTTGTTTCAAGTAATGGATGCTTAAAGAACAAAGTAAACACATATTTCAGACATGTTTTATCAAATTTGCTGTTGAATTAAATACTTTTCTTCCATTAGTAACTTGGATTTCTCTAAAAGCAAAGAGTAAAAGTACTTCCTATTGCATGCCCATGTAGTCCAGAGTGTATTCTCTGCAGTTATTTAAGTTTCATGTGGGACTAAAGGAAGAAAATTGTTTTACTGGACATCAAATTCACTGACCAGTCGATTTCATTTCAAGTCTAGCGCCATGCATTCATGACCCCTGACCTCTGCTGATTAACACAGTTCTATTATTACACATCTGCTTCATTCATGAAGCACAAAGAGGCATTTCTGACCTCATGTTTCCCGTTTCCCTCAAATGATGCTGAAGGGAAAACAGGAACACGTGAAGACGCTCAGGTGGCCTCCTTTAATGCGCAGCATTTACCGTAAAGTTATGAGGACAGGCACACTTCGAATTCAGGAGCGTTTTTTTCTGTTTCTGTCAGGAATGTTCACTCTCCCAGACAAACCCCTGTCCCTCCTCGAACTCTCTGTTCATTTTTCAGACCTCTCTTCATCCATTCTCACTCTCTCAGCCTGAAAATGCTCCTACCTTGATGCGCCATGACGCCTCCCCCTGTGTTTGAACGCCGCACCTGAGCGCGTCACTTCCTGTTTTTAAAGCAGGTAATCTCGTGCCAACTCTTGGTCACATGACTGGGGTGGGTCAGATTAAAAGCCTTATTTTGTGCAGAGCGCAGGGCCGCCCATAGAGGGGGATAAAGGGCTCTCGGGGGCCCAGCCTCAAAGACATTTACCCACCTTTTTTAAAAATATAAATGTTATTGACATTTTTTAAAATAATTACATAAAGACATTTGGACTCAACTTTCTGCTCCATCACTGTTTATTGAAGTGAATATCTTCCAGAAAGGGCCCCTAAAGGCTCTGTCAGGGGCTCAGCTTTTTCTTTATGCAGCCCTGGCAGAGAGTAATTCTATAAATATGAATAAAATGTCTTAAATATGAAGATTAAAAGAGCTGGTAGACTGATGGAGGGGCTGATGTGGCCCCACATCACTTCATATCATTGAGTACTTCATTGACAGGTTTGTAGTAAATATACATTTGTAGTAAATATAGGTTAGTTGTCAATATCGTACTCATATTTATTTATAAACAGAAAACAGCTCTTGGCGTTCACATATACGAATCTGCTTAAAGAGCTAATTCATTCTTGAACTTCACTTAATAATCTTTCTGATCAAAGTGTCATAAAACACAACAAACATGTTTTATTTTCACTTTCACTGCATCAGATCTTTTCAACAACTTCAAATCAAACCATAAATATTATTTTATTATTCACATTTTATGTTTTTATGCCATTTTTTCATAAGAACTCCATATTATTTCAAATGAGAAAAACAAAATAAATTTGCAATATATTCCAAAAATGTGGTGCAAAGTTGAATATTCGAGGTGAGGTTTTTACAGCAATGACTGGTCAATAACTGATGACACTGGTGCTGTTATTTTGTAATAATGATATGATAATAATAATAATAATAATAATAATAATAATAATAATAATAATAATAATAATAATACTAATAATAATAATAATAATAATGAATTTAACATGTATTGCAATTTACATTATTGCAATCTGAAAGTGCAACAGAGTAAGATTAAAACAATTAAAAAACAATTTAAGGTAATTATATCAAGAGATAGATAGATTATTCAAATAATTTGAAACCCATAAAAAGAAATTATCATCAAAAATATTTTTGGGGCAATGAGAGAACATGCTATTTTTATTTTTTAAGGTTACTTTTTGTGTTTGCTTTGTTGTATTTGTTTATTTTGTAGCCTATATTTAGGTCACATTAGTTCACTTTTAGTTCAGTAGTTCCATCACACTGTTCACTCCCAATGCTGTCTGTGTTTGAATAAAGTTCATTTTATTACAACTTTTATTACAAATGTAGTATTTTGATTTGTTCAGATAAAATATGAATGACATTCCTGAAACATCACTATCATTGAAAGTTTTATTGACATGCACTGTTGTCTACCTATTTTCTGAGTGTTTTATGACAGTGACACCATTTTGAATCCCAGACAGAAAATAGACACCAGGACAATATGGCCTAACAATAAATACATAACTAAATACATAAATATAATTGTGACAGTATTCATTAGAACAAGCAATTTGTTTATTCAAGAAATTAAAAGAAAAACCTCTTGATTCTTCTCATAATAGTTTGATAAAAATGATAAATCTGAATTTTTTTCTACTTTTACTGCTTAAAATCTTTTCCACATCTTCCTACCTAACCACAGATATATATATAGTTTTTAAATATTTTTTCTGTATTTAATGTTTTTATTTTTTTGCCGTACTCTCTCTGTTGATCAAGAAAACACACAGACAGATCTGTCTTTGAGCTAGTTTGACCTCTGATGACTTGAACTTTGCCTCAAGGGTTAACAAAGTAGATAAAACTTATAAATGAACAGAACATTATCAGAGAAAAAACGACTTCATTTAGCACATGTTTATAGCCTAAACAGTACTACTAGGCATTTCTATGATACACTTACAGGTGCCACGGAGCTGACCAAAACAAAGGAATTCGCACTCTGCAATAACTAGGGGCGAGAACAAGAAAAAAGAACCCAAGAAAAACCACACTCTGCTGGCCCCCCTTGTGTCTGTCCACGGGTCCGCCGCCACAGCAGAATGTGGGATTTCTTGTTCTACGCCTCCTAGTTATTGCAGAGTGCGATTCGCTTGTTTATCATCCGCTGCCCTTCACCCGTGAAGAGTATCATAGAAATGCCGAGTAGTACTGTTTAGGCTATAAACAAGTGCTCAATGATGTCATTTGAGTAAATGGTGGACGTTACTCAGGACACTTGGATTACAGACGAGCAGTATGGAGGAATATTGCCGTTTTTGTGGACTTTTGTGGACTTTTAAGGACACTGTTTGTTCGGCTCTGACCGTCATGATATCAATGGCAGTGGACAGCGAGGATTCCCCCAGATCTCCGGCTGCATCCTAGATGTTCCAAAACTACTCCACAGTGTTGTTCAGCATGAAGGTGAGTAGAAAATGAGGCCAAAGCGTTGTTTGGGTGTAGTGTTCCTTTAATCTGGGTTTCATCCCCGGGTTCCATCCATGGTTCATCTAAAGACTATCAGATTGCCTATCAGAAAAATAAAAAGAGAAAATGAATGGGTAACACAGGACTTTATGCATTGTTAAGAACAGTATGACATTTACAAAGCCTCATTAATATGTCCATGAAAAAAGGTAATATCTTTGAATCATCATTGAAACTTGATCTGATAAGCAGTCAGCTCTCAAATACGGGATTAATTTAATGAATGAATAACCCTGATTTATCTGGCTGATGGACTGCTAAAGTCCACCACAGTTTGTTGTGTTTAATCCCATGATTTTAGACTACGGTCAGCTGTAGAAAGTCATTAGATAAAAATCACTCGTCTTAAACTCTTATTATGAAGACTTATTACGTGTATAATGTCATTATATCACATCGTAGTCGGATCATGTGCCCTAAAACTCATCATTTGAGTTTATACACCTCTCATACTGTAAATTTCATCTGTGGTAGATTTTTGTCGTGGCTGCGCGCCACTTCATTAAGACCGCGCTTCACTCGTTCCCATTGACGTAAAGCATTATGGGAGATGACTCTACTGCGCATGCTCTATGGGCCCAATAACGCAGAAGTAACACGGAAGCCAGAAACTTTTTCGGCGTATGCGCTGGGTGAGCAGCTCCCATAGAAATGAACGGGCGCCATGTTTCCGTCCGGCATCCAGTTAGAATATATATATATATATATTTTTTAAATAATACATCCATGGTCCAGGGTCCTTTTCTGGAGAGGAGAACACTTCCTGTTTGTGACGTCACCAAAGTTCTTCCACAGAAATGAAACTCAGATCCTGGTCGGTTGCTCAAGATGGCGGCCAGTCCGGTTGGATTGTGAGGAGCTCCGATACTATAAGTAGTACCACGTCAAAAATGGGACAATAAACCTTAGTTTATCACCGCTGACACATCGTGGAGGAAAAGAAAGACACTGTGAGTAAAAAGAAAAAAGGAGGAAGAACGGAAGGAAGTAAATTCAACAACGTGATAGCTAGCTTAACTGAGTTAGCTTAACTACCATGGCGAAACGACCGGCTAAGAGTAGGAGCAATGAAGGAACTTCATTAATCGAACAAGATATTCACAGTTTCGACGGATTGTGTGCGCCACTACCAGTAACACCAACAAAGAGTCCGGACCCAAAAAAACAGCGGTCCAAAGATACTAATGAAAGCACTTCAAATGATGATATCCTGAAGGCAGTGGTGGAATTAACAAACCGCTTCAGCGCTCTTGAGCAAAAGCTATCCTGCAACACCGATGCTATTACAGCAGTGTGTGACCAGCTGAAAGGAGTGGAAATACAAGTTCAGAAGAACGAAAAGCAAGTGAAGGAGTTATCGGAACAAGTCTCCAAACTGCAGCAGAGATGTGACGAAGCCGAGAGATACAGCCGACGATGGAATCTACGGCTGTACGGGATGAGAGAGACGCCTGCAGAAAACATCAGGGTCGACATCATGAAGCTTTTTGTGATGCTTGTTCCAGAGGAAAAGGAGAAAATCGGCTTTCTTGTCGACACAGTGCACAGGGTAGGAGTGCCCCGTGACAACTCAAGTCGCCCCATCATCATTCAGTTCACAATGAGGCACTTTAGGAATAAAATCTGGAAAGTCTCCCGTGAAAACACGATGTTAAAAGAGAAGAAGCTGATGCTCAAGGAGGATTTAACACACGCCGACAGGATGGAAAGAAACCGGCTGTGGCCACTCGTGGAAGCAGCCAGAAAGCAAGGGAAACGTGCTGGATTCCGGGGACCTGATGCTTACATCGAAGGGAAAAAAGTGACTCGTTAGGTCGCTTTTCTCAAAGTGTCTGTCATGAGAGACGCAGCGGTGCAAAAAGGACAACAGTTAAGAATGTTAAATGGTTTAAAATCCACGATTAAAAGAGACGGTACTTATAGTTGAGGTTCGAGGTTTGTAAGTATCCATTTCTCTGATATAGTGTAAAGTTCATCTGTTATTCAGACATCAGATAACCTTTTGTTAAATATGGAACGTTTTAGTTTTAAGGCACTGAATTTATGTTCTGTTAATGTAAGGGGCTTGCGTGATAATACAAAAAGGAAGGCAGTATTTTTATTTTGCAGAAGCTGCTGTACTGATATCGTTTTCTTACAAGAGACTCATTCAGACATTGATGATGAAAAATTCTGGAAATCACAGTGGGGTGATGGAATATATTTTTCTCATGGCTCAAATTACTCAGCTGGAGTTGCAATATTACTAAACAGATGTAATGGTGATATTTTGGAGTCCACAGTGTCAAAGGAAGGCCGTTGGATTATTTTAGTTTTGAAAATGGATAACTCCCTGTTTATTATTTGCAATGTTTATGGACCAAACAGAACAGCTCAAGCAAAGGATATGTTTTCTGAACTTTCTTTAAAGCTGGACACCTTAAAAGAAAAATACAAACCTTCTACCACTATCATAGGAGGGGATTTTAATGACGCTCCAGACGATTACATGGACCGGCATCCTCCAAGACCTTCGTCGTTATCGAACTTTAAACCTTCCTCATTTATAAGTGATCATTTTTTACTGACAGATGTGTGGAGATTTATGAACCCTAGTGTCACAGACTACACATGGTCTAATTCCTGCAGGAGTTTACAGTCAAGAATTGACTTTTGGTTAATGTCATCGCAGAGTTTACAGTTTGTTTCAGATGTCTCTCATTCTCATGCTCCTTTGTCTGACCATAAAGTGATAAAACTAAGTTTAAGAGGATCCAAAGAAAAATCAAACATTAGAGGTTATTGGAAATTAAACAACAATATTCTAGATGATGAAAAATTTAAAGAAAGTGTTAATTTGCTTGCCAAAGACATATTTAACAGAAATGAAATTAATTCAATTCAGAAATGGGAATTCTTTAAATTTAAAATCAGGGAAGTTGCAATTAAACGAAGTAAACAAATAAAAAAACTGAAAGATGAAAGGATGAATGCCCTAATGAATCAGTTGCAGCCCCTAATTTCCAAACACGATTTATCTGAGGATGAATTAATAACACTAAAAAGACTCAGTGAGGAGCTTGATAGAATGTACGTGAATTTGGCTAAAGGCGCCTTCATCAGATCCCGAGCCAAGTGGTTAGAAGAAGGAGAGAAAAATTCCAGTTATTTTTTTGCACTAGAGAAAAGGAATAGAAAGAGAAATAGTGTGGCATCTCTTATGATAAACAATGTCATTAGTTCTGACCCTAATAACATCTCTGATTATATCACCTTGTTTTACAGCAAACTATATACCTCTGAGTTTAACCAGGTACGGTGTGACACATTTATGAAACATATACAGAACTTTACACCCTTGATTTCAGAAAATTTTAAAAAGAAATGTGACGCTGAGCTTTTATGCTCAGAAATCTCTAGTGCTGTACATTCAATGAAACTGAAGAAATCACCTGGAAGCGATGGCCTTACAGTAGAATTTTACCTCTATTTCTGGGATTTAATAAAAGATAATCTTCTATTAATGTATAATGAATGCATAAATAAACAAGAAATGACAACAACCATGAAGCAAGGTTTGATAACCTTGATTCCTAAACCAGGAAAAGACCCTTTAATGATAGAAAACTGGAGACCAGTTTCACTCCTAAATATTGATTATAAAATATTAGCGCAAGCTTATGCTAAGCGATTAAAAAATAATTTAGATGAGATAATAAGTGAAAACCAAGATGGCTTCATGGCAAAACGCCATGTTAGCTCTAATATTAGATTAGTATTAGATTTAATTGACTATTCTGACTTTATAAACTCCAAAGCGTTGATGATCTTTCTTGACTTTTACAAAGCATTTGATTCGATTGAGCACCCCTTCATTATACAAACCCTGCAAATTTTTGGTTTTGGTGATACATTTATTAGTAACATTGCCATGTTTTATAAAGACATAAATAGTTCGGTCATTCTATATCCTAGGATGTCCAAAAGGTTTCCTGTTTCCAGAGGAGTACGCCAAGGTTGCCCTATTTCCTGCTTTTTGTTTTTGGTTGTTGCCGAACTTCTATTTTTGAATATCTCGCGAAACCCAAACATTCAAGGCTTAACAATCTTTAATCGAGAGGTAAAGATTTCACAGCTGGCTGATGACACGGTTTTATTTCTCAAGGACAAATCACAAGTACAAACTGCGCTGCAGGTAACTGGTGAATTTTCTGAGGCATCAGGTCTTAAACTTAATATCAATAAGAGTGAAATTTTATGCTTATACGAGACTGATGAACAGCTAATATTTAATATTCCTGTTAAACAAACTGTTAAATATCTGGGAATTAACATTACAAAAGATATTAATCTTAGACAGCAACTTAATTTCCATCCAAAAATTAAAAAAACCAAGTCAATTCTTAATATGTGGATGCAGAGAGACCTCTCCATTTTTGGAAGGGTGTTATTGTCAAAAGCTGAAGGTGTGTCAAGGTTTGTTTATCCTACTCTGTCACTATATCTTAATGATGCACTTTGTAAAGAAATCAATAGATTATTTGTCAGTTTTGTTTGGAAAAATAGACACCACCATCTCAAGAAAGAAATCCTTAGTTTAGAAAGAGCAGAAGGAGGTCTAGAGATTTTGAATTTTTTTCATTTAAATTCTACATTTAAGGTTAAATGGCTGAAGAAATGTTTGGAACAACCAGAGTCACTGTGGAATTTCATTCCGCATAATATATTTAAAAAAGTTGGAGGCTTAAATTTTTATTGAGCTGCAACTTCACAGTTTCTAAATTGCCACTGAAGCTCTCAAAGTTTTATCAACAGGCCTTACTCTCTTGGAAATTATGTTATGTTCACAACTTTTCTCCGCACAAGGAAATAATTTGGAACAGTGGGCATATTACTATCAACAACAAAAGTATATACAAAGAGAGCTGGATTGAGAGGAACATAATTTTTGTGACAGCTTTATTTGATGAGAATGGAAACCTTTACAGTTATGAAAACTTTTTGAAAGCTAAAATTCTTCCAGTCAAATACAGAGAGTTTGTTTCCATTACAAAGGCCATACCCACTGGCATGATTGAGTTAATAAAATGTCACTTAAGTTACCAAAATATTAATTTTCAGACACCGTCTCTTAAGGTTGACGGAATTGACATAATGGATAGAAAATGTACAAACAAACATCTTAGGAAAGTTTTACAGAGAAGTAATAAAATTTCGCCCAGAGGTAAATTCATTTGGGACTCACAGTTGGTTGATATTAGATGGCGCAAGGCCTGGTTATGTCCCTTTCAATTCTGTCTTTCAAATAAAATACGAAGTTCATTTTAAAATTTTACATTGTATTTACCCTTGTAACAAATCTATTTCCAGATTTACTGAGGTGGATGAAATGTGTACCTTTTGCGAGCTTGAGCCAGAGACAATTTTGCACTTGTTTTGTATTTGCCCATCATCATCTGTGTTTTGGGGGGACTTGGAGAAATTTGTTTATAATAAAACTAAACAATACATAACAATCAGACCCAAAGATATTATTTCAAAATTTGAATGTAATGACAAATCAATTTGCTTCATAGTAAATCTAATGATTCTCATGGGTAAGTTTCATATTCATAAAATGAAGTTCTCCAAATCCCTACCTAATTTTCGTATTTTCATAAATGAATTCTATTTTTATATAGACACCTTAAGAGTAATGACAAACAAGAAAAGTGAACACACACTGCTTTGCCTAAACAATTCATTTTCACTTACCCCAAACCAAGAAGTCCCTTAATTAATACATTCATGTTAAATACATGTACTTATTGTATTTCAACATGTACATTTATTTTGTTTTAATTTATTGTCTTTTATATTGCCCCATTACGTCTTCCTTAATAGTCTGACTGTCTGTAATTTGTTATCTGTTCAATAAAGATTGACATAAAAAAAAAAAAACTCAGATCCTGGAGCTGAGGTCCCTCAGACTGACTCCTGTCCACCATGCTCCTGCTGGTCGTGGTCCTGCTGCTGAGTAAGAGAGCTGACTCTGTGGTTTTGTCTGACAGGGTGAGGGTTTGATTCCTCTACAGACATGAAGGGAGAAGTTCACCTGAGCTTTAAAAGTGAGGGTGTTCTAGAAGGGTTCTTACGATATGCTAATTGAAATTGAATTTATTTTTGATTTTCATTACAATAATAAGCAAGTAAAATAGCATTAAGTATCAAAATGTACATTGATGTACCACACACTCCACACTAACATCCTTTTGCACTGTTCTCATACCATTATTGTTAAATGATGCTGTGATTTAAGTCTTTTTTTATGTAATATAGCACTAACCATGCCCATGACTCATATCCAATCTTTGTGGGTGATACTTTAAGAATACAGAACCTTTTACATAGTGTCTTAAATCTATTTTAAATTAGTCAACTTAAAATCAGTATCAGAAAAAGTGAACCATACTTTTAGGAGCTTATTTCCCGATGAGCTTTATACTGATTCATAAAAAAAATCACCGGGTCTTAATGCCTTTTAACTGAACAGCACAACGTTTTATCCAATTGATCAAGCTGGTATATCTGAATGATACCTACAATGGTACATTTTTACACTAACGTAAGAAACAAACAAATGTTTGTAAAAATCTCTGTAAAATCTAATCTCAATACAATAATACAAATCTCTGTAAAAAGTGAGTGGGATGATTTTTTGTTTCTGTGAAAGTGCGGCTGTCTCAACACCCGCAACCCCCATGGGTGTGACGCCCATGCAGGTGCTGCTGTCAGGTGAAGCTGCTGCTCAGAGCCTGTGTGTGTTACATTATTATTAACAGGACTTACTCGGATTTTATTCTGGGAGAATGAACATGAGCAAAAAGTAGTATAATGTCATTTTATTAGGTATACCTGAGTTTAGGTAGAAGTTTAGCAAGTAGCCTACTGAATTGGAACATTTTAAGATTAGGAAAGTAAAGTTTAAATCTACTTTATGAGGTAATTTTAAGTTTACAACATGTTAAAGTATACAGGTATACTCATCTGATATATCCTGTATGATTGGTTGTGCCTGTTAATCACCCATACACTCTTATACACTGCCACTGTACATGTTACTTCTCATTCACGTTTTAGTTTATTGAAAAACACTTTATGTAGACTTCAATAAACTAAAAATGACTGTTTTATACTATTTACTAGTTTACCTGTTGTTATGTTTTAAATATAACTAAGTTTGCTTGGTGCATTGCTTGTAGCATATTATTTATTTACTTAAAATAAACTGAAGTAATCTTAAAGTTGTTTTATACTGTATGTACACTATCTGCCATGTATTTACAAAATCAAGACAGAATGCTGAGAACAAATTTGATTTGCTAAACATTTTAAAGTAGTGTATTTTCAGATAACTGCTTTAATTATTAAAGATGTGCATTTCAAAACAAAGAGCCTCAATGAAATGGAGCCCTTTTTTGATGAAGAAAATTAAAGAAACATTTGCATGTAAAAATAATAGCCTCATGATCAAGCCTGTCTTTGTCAAAGATAGTAAAGGAGAAAGTGTGCATTTCCTTATAAAAATATAAACAGTTTCTCCAACTGACAACTGAGTGAAATTGAGCACAAATATTGTTTACTGTAAACCTTAAACTCCAGCTCTACATGATTCTGATCATGTAAGTTATTAACAAAGGTGAAACCTCAAAGCTAATGTGTCTAGAGACATATATTTTTATTTTGCAGTTATATGTAAGCACAATGACTTGACCTAATTCTGTACCTAGATTAAAATATACCGACTACAAGTTATTTGTGGCAGAAAGAAGTAAAAAGTATACTAAAGTACAAGTATAAGTTTTTAATATCAAAGTATAAGAGTAAGTCTTAGTATTAATGTACTTAGTCTTAGACTTTTCTTCATACTTTTCAGTGTAAGCTAATTATACTATTCCTAAGTACAAAACCCAAAACCAGTGAAGTTGGCACGTTGTGTAAATCGTAAATTAAAACAGAATACAATGATTTGTAAATCCTTTTTAACTTATATTCAATTGAATACACAGCAAAGACAAGATATTTAATGTTCAAACTGAGAAACTTTATTTTCTTTTGCAAATAATCATCAACTTAGAATTTAATGGCAGCAACATGTTGTAAAAAAGTTGTCACAGGGTCATTTTTACCACTGTGTTACATCGCCTCTCCTTTTAACAACACTCAGTAAACGTTTGGGAACTGAGGAGACCCATTTTTGAAGCTTTTCAGGTGGAATTCTTTCCCATTCTTGCTTGATGTACAGCTTAAGTTGTTCAACAGTCCGGGGTCTCCGTTGTTGTGTTTTACGCTTCATAATGCTCCACACATTTTCAATGGGGGACAGGTCTGGACTACAGGCAGGCCAGTCTAGTACCCGCACTCTTTTACTACGAAGCCACGCAGGATGTGGCTTGGCATTGTCTTGCTGAAATAAGCAGGGGCGTCTATGAAAAAGACGTTGCTTGGATGGCAACATATGTTGCTCCAAAACCTGTATGTACCTTTCAGCATTAATGGTGCCTTCACAGATGTGTAAGTTACCCATGCCTTGGGCACTAATACACCCCCATACCATCACAGATGCTGGCTTTTGAACTTTGCGCCTGTAACAGTCCGGATGGTTCTTTTCCTCTTTGGTCCGGAGGACCAGACCACAGTTTCCAAAAACAATTGTAAATGTGGACTGGTCAGACCACAGAACACTTTTCCACTTTGCATCAGTCCATCTTAGATGAGCTCGGGCCCAGTGAAGCCGGCGGTGTTTCTGGGTGTTGTTGATAAATGGCTTTGGCTTTGCATAGTAGAGTTTTAACTTGCACTTACAGATGTAGATGAACTGTAGTTACTGACAGTGGTTTTCTGAAGTGTTCCTGAGCCCATGTGGTGATATCCTTTACACAGTGATGCCGGTTTTTGATGCAGTACCGCCTGAGGGATCGAAGGTCACGGGCATTCAATGTTGGTTTTGGGCCTTGCTTCTTCCGTGCAGTAATTTCTCCAGATTCTCTGAACCTTTTGATGATATTACGGACCTTAGATGATGAAATCCTTAAATTCCTTGCAATAGCTGGTTGAGAAATGTTGTTCTTAAACTGTTGGACAATTTGCTCACACATTTGTTCACAAAGTGGTGACCCTCGCCCCATCCTTGTTTGTGAATGACTGAGCATTTCAGGGAAGCTGCTTTTATACCCAATCATGGCACCCACCTGTTCCCAATTAGCCTGTTCACCTGTGGGATGTTCCAAATAAGTGTTTGATGAGCATTCCTCAACTTTCTCAGTCTTTTTTGACACTTGTGCAGCTTTTTTGAAACATGTTGCAGGCATCAAATTCCAAATGAGCTAATATTTGCAAAGAAAAACAAAGTTTACCAGTTGGAACGTTAAGTATCTTGTCTTTGCTGTGTATTCAATTGAATATAAGTTGAAAGGGATTTGCAAATAGGGATGGGTACCTTTCACATTTGAACTGATACCATACCAATGCCTGGTACCTGGGAATCGGTATTGGTACTCAACGGTAGCAATTTTCTGTACTGTTGCGTGTGTTTATGGAGTAATAAATATTAATTTGTTTAATATTAAGATCTCTGCTGACGTCATTACGCTATTGCTGTGCTGCATTCAAGTCCGGTATGGAAATTCACCAACTCATCTCAATAGCATGCCTGCTTCTTCCACTCCCTCACAGTCACAAGGATGCGTTTAGGTATCTAAACATGACACCGTTTGTTTTTACGTAAATCAGTACTCGGTAGTACCTACAGAATTCGGTCGGTACCTCTTAAAGTACCTAATTCGGTACCCATCCCTATTTGCAAATCATTATATTCTGGTCTGATGATAAAAACAGATCGTTTCCCTCTTGACTGTCCACAGAGGGGGGGGGGTCATCAGAGTGTGACCATGATGGCCGTTTTCTGCATGCAGTCACGTTCGTGGGCCAACAATGGAAAACGAGGGTGGGGGTTGGGTTGGATTTGTTTCAGCGGCCGAGGAAAAATAAAGCTTGGAGCATGAAATCAGAGCCACTGGAGATGGCTTAGCTTCTTGCTGAGTTGGAGGTTTGTGGCTGTATTGAATATCTTGCCGGGGATTGTGGCGGCTTCCCCGGGCTGATCGGTATTCAGCCAGAGCTCGACTCAAGGTAGACTCTGTGACTCCATGGATGGATGGCTGGGTGTTTTTTTTTCTTCTCTCTAGCTCTACTTCTTGATGAAATTCATTGCTTGTGTAACAGGGGTCTTATTGTGTACTGGCTGGGGTTTTGGTAATCTGCTCTCAGTGCATGCTGAAGATAATTCAGCCTCCAGAAAAATCATTGTGAGACATAATTGTTAACACAGTCAGTCCTCACCTGGGGTTTACCATTTAGCTTCACTGTGCCCTGTGGTGAAATGAGAACAAAAACAGCAGCAAAGGTGTGCCACAGTGGAAAAATATCTTTTACATTATTGGACATTTATTTGAGAGAATTTGCCCCCCAGAATAGAAAGCATTAGGCTAAATGACACTGATAATCTGTGTTGTACTCAGTATTTATTTTGCACCCTTATTGATTCTGGCTTCTTAAATCATTTAATTTGACCTCTTTTCCCCTTTCCAATTTAAATTCCAACCAGCTATTCCTGTTTCATCATGCCTAAGCGTCAGGATTTTTCCCTTTACAATCCTAAAATAGCTCAGTTTCAGGTTCGTACCAACACCTGACTTTTATTCAGAATAAAGACGATGAAAAGCAGCTGGATGCAATCAAATGGAGCTTTAATTCCTTCTTCTTACCAGGACAAGGAGTTGCAACTTTACAAAGTGACAAAGCAGTCTGAAGGTTGAACTGAAAACTAGTACAGTGCCTTCTCCTTTTACAGCATTGTATGTGGTCACATGATGTTGTTTTTGGTGAGGCAGATGGCCTTGCAGGTGCAGTAAGTTCAACAAGTTCATGGGAATAACTTCGGTTTTTGGGAAGAAAAGGCAACGAGAGGGCTAATGCTACGGCCACACCGGACGCGAATTCGCCTGGACACGCGTCGAGATTACATACAAAGTCAATGCAAACACGCGTCTTGACGCAAATTTGCCCCGGGCGGCGCGTTGGACGTGATTGGCGCAGCGCATCTGGAGCGTTGGACGCGTTTGGCGCGGCGCGTTTGGAGCGTTGAGGCATTTTGACACCCCAAACGCCTCGACGCTCGAGTTGAAAATATTGAACTTTCGACGCCAGTTCGCGGCGCGGCAGCCAAGCAGCGATGACATCCCCCCCCGACGTCATTGATTTGATGACGTGTGGCCTCACGGCCCCCTGCTCCCGCTCAAGCCCCTCTCAAAGATGGAGGAGAGGTTTATCGGCACTGTTTGCTATCATTCGAGCTATACTATTCGGGCGGTATACTCTACAGAGACCGGAACAAAAGGAGCAGGCTTGGGTGAAAGTCGCTGAGGAGACAGGTTTGATTTAATGATGTGTGACGCCTGCCTCCTGCTCCTGCTCAAACCCCTCTCAAAGATGGAGGAGAGGTTTATCTGCGCTGTTTGCTATCATCCGGAGCTAAACTACTCGGCGTGTGTCCTCTACAGAGACTGGAACAAAAGGAGCAGGCTTGGGTGAAAGTCTCTGAGGATACAGGTTTTGAAGGTAAGTTCTGTAAATATTCGTTTCCAGCTGGATTTGCCTGCACGGGTCATCACTGAGTCCGACCGGCTCCGGCTCTCTACTGCGATGCGCCGGGCCTTGTCGTCCCACAGCTTGTCAAAATGTCCAGCGTCCAGCTTCAGGCATTAAGCGCGGCGCGTTACAGGCTTTACGCGCGTTAAAATTCGCCAATTCGCGTCCGGTGTGGCCGTAGCATGCGAGGGCTATGCACGGTCATGTTGTGTGTGTGTATGTGTGTGAAAGCAGTCTCTAGCAAGGAGAGGGCTATGTAAGGTCACGTACGGGTTATGTTAGTTCATGTCACTAAGCAATGATTTTACAGCATTTCAGGATAGTTCAAATACATAAGAAAAAACTATATACAAAATATAAACAAGAGTCAAATTGTTCCTCACACTAAGCCATGAAATTAGCAGTTTTTACTACCTCACACAACTAGTAAGTTGATACTTGAAAGGTTTACATGCACATGTGGCTGGAACCCAGAGATGGGAAAAGTACCCAGATTCTTTACTTAAGTAGAAGTAAAAGTACCAGTGTAAATAACGACTTCAGTAAAAGTAAAAAATACTCATCCAAATATCGACTCATGTAAAAGTAAAAATTACAGGCTCTGAAATGTACTTTGAAGTATTTTTCTAAAGTAAAAAGTATTTTTATCGCACGATTCAGTGCAAAGCCTGAGAACACTAATGATGCTTTCGTAACATATTATTCAGAAGCTTCTGGGCACACACAAGATGTATCTTATTTTACTTCACAGTCTAGTTTGTCTGCATTTGTATTGCACACTTCAGCTTTACACATCATACTTCTCTACATTGAATTTTAGACTATGATGGCTTCCAAACTGGAAATCATTCTCATAGGCCCAACATTTTTTTAAATCAACTTTTTATTGCTGATATTTTTTTCTACTGTCCATCATTAACTAAACATCATGGACTACTGTCCATCACTGTCCAGGTGGTGTGTTATTGCAAGTGGCACAACCAGGGACCACAAATGAAAATAAATAACCAAACCATTAGTTTCAGTAGCCTATCCAATGGTCACACTAGTAACTAAATAGTATTATAACCATTATGGTACCAAACCAGGAACAATTCAAAGAAAAATCTCGCTAAGACTGAAAAAAAATCATGTAGTGTGCACTTAGCATTACACCAACATCTAACAGAACTTTCTGTTCAGCCTCATCAGAATGAGGTTTTCAAATAACTTAGAACCCAGCCTAGCCCTCCTGGGTGTAAAAATGTTTCCTGCTGTGCTAAACAGCCTCTCACATGCAGCTGAGGCAGGTAGCGGTGTGTTAAGCTTACTCGGACGATCCAGGGACCGGGTCCTCCTCGGGGTCTTCTCCATTGTCCATTTTGTGCGTCGGTTATGGTTGTTGTTTGACGTGCTAACGTTACCTGTGTCTCTGTGACACCGCTAATCTGAACAACACGGCTGCTTGCCTGGCAGAAGCAGGAGTGATGACGCGCCGCGCAGAGGGGGGCGGGGTGTTACGTCAGTTGACTGCATTTTGTCTAACGGTGCAAAAAATATATATGTACATTAGACAAAAGTAGCGAGCATTTTGAGGAAATGTAAGAAGTAGAAAGTACTGATATTCTGTTAAAAATGTAGCAAAGTAAAAGTGAAAGTTGTCCAAAAAATAATACTTCTAAAACTACAAAGTACCGGGAAATTCTACTTAAGTAGTGTAACGAAGTTGTTGTACTTCGTTATTCCCATCTCTGCTGGAACCACAGTTAAAGGAATACTCCGACTATTTTGGACCCACGCCCTTTCCCTATCATTGACAGAGTGAGACAAGCTCAAAAATACCTTTTTTGTGTCTCTGCGTCCAGTGGCTGGCTCCCAGCTGTTAGCATCGTACGTAGCTTAGCTCAATGGCTGGAAGTCAATAGGAGTCAGAGCTGGACTGACAAAAGTGAACAAAATACTTCTTGCAGTGGTCCAGTGGAAGGCGTATTAGCAGGTGAAGTAAATCCAAATGGTTATAAAACATTTTAAAAGACGTGTTTTCTTTCTTAAATCCGTTAAAATAACGTTTTGATAAACAGACTGAGTGTGCAGGTCTGTGTGTGTCAAAACGTTATTTTAATGGATTTAAAAAAGAAAACACGTCTTTTAAAATGTTTATAACCATTCCTGATTTACTGGTCTGTACCTATCAAAACGTTGTTTTAACGGATTTAAGAAAGAAAACGAGTCGGCTTATTAGCACCTAAAGTAAATCAGGAATGGTTATAAAACATTTTAAAAGACGCGTTTTCTTTTTTAAATCCATTAAAATAACGTTTTGATACACACAGAGACCTGCGCATGCGCAGTACTCAGTCCGGCTCCTACTTCCGGTCCGCGGAGCTCTGCGCATGCGCAGTTCTGTGTTTATCAAAACGTTATTTTAACGGATTTAAGAAAGAAAACACGTCTTTTAAAATGTTTTATAACCATTTGGATTTACTTCACCTGCTAATACGCCCTCCACTGGACCACTGCAAGGAGTATTTTGTCCACTTTTGTCAGTCCGGCTCTGACTCCTATTGACTTCCAGCCATTGAGCTAAGCTACGTACGGAGCTAACAGCTGGACACAGAGACACAAAAAAGGTATTTTTGAGCTTGTCTCACTCTGTCAATGATAGGGAAAGGGTGTGGGTCCAAAATAGTCGGAGTGTTCCTTTAAAGTTTTCCTAAGGCATTTATGCAGACTCCTATCCTGGTCACAGTGTTTGTTTGAATATGCGTGAAGACAGCAATAAAGCCTTGTGTCGGTACAAACAACTGTGCCAAGCTCGCCTGACCTAGGTGGGCTGAAGAGTTAACTCATCACACTCTGCTCTAGAAGTATGAGCAGCAGCACAAACAATGCAAAATTGCGTTAACACTAACAGGCAGATGATAAAGTACTACTTTATAATGTTTTGGATACCACAGAATCACTTCTGTGCTCAGGCACAACATACCATGAAAAAATCACAGGTTCACTCACATCTCCACAGCAGATCACCACAGGACCCAATAACATGGACTGATTCAAAAACAAGTTCAATTTCCAGAATTTAGTCGAGCTTATTGAAGCAGAAGTTATCCCTCTAAAAGCTGCTCTCTACTTTCTGCCTCACTGACAGTTTTTCTGTGGACACTTCTACTGACTTAATAAGTAACCATGCTACCTGTTGCCCTCGATGGTTTACAGTAGACGCTGGGGGGCATCAAAAACCCTCTTTTATGTTTACAGTTTTCACACTTATATCCTTTGCTCATTGCAACATGCTGCTTTATGTAATCTTGTATAGGACATTTAATCTCTGATTTTATTGCTATTATATTATTATTTTGTGGGTAGCTTGGCCTGCTGGCTCGCCTCTCATAATGCACAGTGTGCTTTGTCAAATCAACCCTGGCTGTGTCATAATGATGTCAGATCAAGTCTGGAGTTTTGTGAGCCTTGGCCTGGACTTTGCCATTTTCAAATTACTGCCATGTAAAAATGAAAAAACCCAAAGGAAATATACTCATCTGAGATATTTTTTTAACTGAATTGGAACAAAGTAACCAAGCTGTAGGTGTGGAAACCATCTAAGTCTCCTCCAACTAGGCCTGGGCGATATGACAAAAAATGTTATCACGATATAAATTTTCTTATCAGTCGATATCGATATCGATAATTATCACGATAATTATCAAATCATTTTTTCTTTCGAATTTGAAGGCTGATTTTTGCCCCTGAGTGAAAGTTGACAAAACCAGATGCTGCTTTTGTACTTTAACCAATCTTTAATATCAGAACATGACAAACTACTGCACAGCATTTCACAAATATGAGGAACATTGCACAAAATTAAAAGTTAACAAAATGCAGAACATTGCACATGAGGTAGTATAAATGTAGAACATTGCACATGAGGTAGTCAAAATGTAGAACATTGCACAAAATCTGAGGTAGACATGCAATCCTAAAAAAATAAATATAACAATAAATAGACAAACTAATTTTAATTTACACTCAGCAACATGTTAAAGCCTTTTGTGCATAAAGTCTTAAGGTATCTGACAATGTCAACAAAATAAACAGACAAAAGAAAATGTTCAGTTTCAAAAATGTAATAAATAAACAAACAACACAGCCATTGCTTTAAAGGTTACGGGCCAGAAAAATAAGTCTGTCCACAGTATGGGGCTTTAATGCTGCTCTGTGACAGGTCACGATGTTCCCTCCTGGGTCAAGTACTTTAATAAGCTGCTTGAATCCCTGATTTTCAACAGCGCTAATAGGTAGCATGTCTTTTGCGATGAAAAAGGCAACTGCATGTGAATGTCTTTGTGTCTTTTCGTTTTTTTGTCGTGAGGCACGGTGCTGGAAAACGCTGTAATGAGGGTTTGTTGCTGCTTGGGCTCAACACTCACTGGCCCGGTGCTTGTTGAGGGTCCGCTAGCACTCGTTTGGGACTGTAGTTTTTTTCCTTCTGCGTATTCTAGCGGGTGATACTGTTTTAAATGGTGGAATAAGTTAGTCGTGTTGCCCGTCTTGGTTGGCGTATGTTGTCGGCAAAGTTTGCAGTGCACGCCGCTCTGTTTTTTATCAGACTCTAAGTAGCCAAAATACCTCCAAACAACTGAAGATGAGGGGCCTCTCTTGTCTACAATTCTTTCAGCATGCTTTGAGTGGGTAGGCTCGGTGTTATCCTCCGTCTCATCATCGCTCATTTTGGCTGTGTTGTTGTCCTTTAGCTTCCACATAGGCATGAGGTCCCTCTTGAAAATGGGATGTCACATCTCAAGAGGCCTTTAACACATTTATATTTAACGGAGACAAATATGGTTGGGATGCACTTGTGGTCTGGGCACCCATGAGTTCGTCACTACCATAAATTCTTATTTTCAGTAAGAATATCTAAGATTATACTTCTAGAAAATGATCACCACAACCATTCAGACATGAGGACCCTCCTGAAAATGAGATGTAGCATCTCAAGAGGCTACCCTCTAATAAATCAGACGACAGGTTGATGGTACATGAACCTGTCCCTAATTTTAGTTCTTACTTTGGTCCACTTGTCTCCTCTTACCTCCCTTCTTTTGCCCCCACACCCGACACAGCATCGTGTGGATTTGCTGTTCATCATGAGACTGGGATCCACATTCAAGATTTCCTGCTGCTTAACAGAAGGTTTTTTCTTGCCGCCATGATGGAGGGATCCATGATTGGCTATTTGGATTCATGTTGGGTGTTGGATGTATATATTTGTATTTATATGTATATGTGTATTTTATATGTATATATGTATCTATGCATATATGTGTATCCATAAAATGAAGAGCCTTATGCTCTATTGTAAAGTGTCTTGAGATAACACTTGTTATGAATTGGCGCTATACAAATAAAGATTGATTGATTGATTCATGCTCTGTGTGAGCCGCTCTGGTCCTCGTCACCTTCTTCGTCGCTTGAATGTTGGTCGGGAACTAGCGTTCACGTCGCATTAGCGCCCCCCTTTCTCTGGTGTTCGGGTGGTGTAATTACAGTTTAAATCTATTGACTTTTATCGAGCGTTTTTATTATTTATATTGACAAAAATTATATTTCGATAATTATCGTTATCGTTTTATCGCCCAGGCCTACCTCCAACTGAAGGGGTTAGTATTGGCAAGAACCTCACGATACGATACGTATCATAATATTTGGGTCACGATACAATAATATCATGATATATCACGATATCACAATAATGTAATGTATTGTGATATTCTACAGTTATCTTAGAAAAAAAAACTAGAGATGGTGTTTATGTAAATCAAACAATATTACTCAAAACTGAAAGTACAAATCAGTCCAAACTATTTACTTGAAAAAAACTTTTCCATTTCATTGTTTCTGAAAAATGTCAAATGAAGTGTTACATACATATACACTCAACCTGAAAACACAGAGTGCATCAAGTCACTTAAACTGATTTTGCAAAGAAATTATTCTTGTTTTCCCTTTAATAATGTATTGAGAGCATCCAAACCTGCAGTGCTGCTCAAACTGTAATTAAACACATGAGGAACAAAGTGCTTTAACTTTCTGACAACACAAAAGTAATTAAAAGTTTTTAAAATTAAAGTAAAAGTAAATAAGTTGTTTTTATTTCCAACTGATAAAATATGAGTTTTTATTTTTACACAAAAATCGTCATTAAGATTTATTGATATTGTATCAGAGGTCAGAATATCATGACATATTGCTGCATCGATATTTTTTTACACCTCTACTGAACAAATTTCACCTCTTGCTGTATAAAATACAGTTGAGCAGCAGAAAGTGACTTGAACGTGAGACACTTTACCTCTCCAAACATCATCAGGACAACATTTATCAGAACAAAATAATTTTATTAAAACAAACTCAACAATAGAACAGCAACACTGGAAGACTTGAATGTTTTTTTGCTGAAACCAGACGAAGGAAATCCGCTTGTGTGAACTCCATCACTGGACTCCTGTGTCTCTGATGTCTCTCTGAGGGTGGGAGGAGGAAGAGGAAGGTTTTGGCCAACTGGCTTCTCATCACAAAGCTCAGCCTTCATCAACACTCCTCCTCACACACACACACAGCTGTAGACACACACACTTTCAATAACTTAAGCATCCACATCTCCTCTCCTCCCTTGTGGTTCCCTGGTACGCAACGCAACCTTCAACGACGGAGCTGAACCCTGAGCCTCTTATTGGAGCATGATTACACAGCTAAATATCACCCAGATGAGCAGCCTTTTTACCACATCAATAACTAACTGAACAAAGCGCAGCCCCTCTTGAAGGCGGTGCTGGAGCCTATTCAAATGTTGCAGGTTGATATTTGTTTCATATGAGACCCTTAAAGGAACACTAACCCAAACAACGATTTGGCCTCATTTTCTACTCACCCTCATGCTGAACAACACTGTGGAGTAGTTTTGGAACATCTAGGATGCAGCCGGAGATCTGGGGGGACCCTCGCTGTCCACTGACATTGATATGATGACTTAGATAAGAGCCCGAACGAACAGTGTCCTTAAAAGTCCACAAAAAGTCCACAAAAAGTCAGCAATATTCCTCCATACTGCTCGTGTGTAATGATGTGAGTGAGGACCCAGAAGCAAGTGGGTGACGTTAGGAATAGACAGACTTTATTTAACAGCACAACCAGGAACAGTTCTGAGCGGGATGCGAACCCGCGGCCAGTTGATCTGCGGCCGGGCGCTCTCCCAACTGAGCTAACCCAGATCTTCTCAGGTAACAGGGCACACAGTCTTTCAGAGGGGTGTAGCTGAGTCTTGAGCGGGGCTTCAACCCGCGATAGCAAACAAAGGGGTGACAACTCACACAGTCTTCTAACGGAGAAAAGCTGCTTCTTGAGCGGGGCTTCAACCCGCGACAGCAAACAAAGGGATTCCCAAAACAGAGAGCCACACAGACAGGACCGTAACAGACTGTGGCTTGAGCGGGAGGCGAACCTGTGACCACTTGCTCCGTAGCCGGACGCCTTACTGACTAGGCCACTCAGGAGATGCACAGGCAGAAGCTCACTCAAAGCTTTAATGCAGGCTTGACTCACTTGCTGACGATTGGAGGCGTTCAGGAACACTCGGTGATGTGGTTCAGGCGAGCTCTCGTAGTCGAGGACAGGCGGGGAGTCAGACACCAGGCGAACGGCAACAACGTAGAAGAGACAGGCTCGGCAACAGGAGACGGAAGCAGGATCAGATACCAGACGTGGGTCACAACGTAGATCAGACAGGGTTCGGCAACAGGAGACGGAAGCAGGATCAGATACCGGACGTGGGTCACAACGTAGATCAGACAGGACTCGGCAACAGGGGACTGCAGCAGGATCGAAAGCCGGGGATTCAGACAGGCGGGTGAATGCAGGACAGAAGCTAGTCGATACCTTGGAGTCAGGCCGAGGGTCAGGCGTATGAGGCAGAGTCTGGGACGAAACAAGTTGGCAACGGGTGATCAATCCGGGAAACGAGTCTGGACCTTTCAGCATGAGAGCGATTTACAGTCTGACAATGACTGAGTGGAGCTGGGGCTTTAGTAGCTGGCTTGATTGCCAGAGACGAGGCGCAGGTGTGAGTGGCGACACAGGTGGGGTGAATCTGGACTGATTGGAGTGGAGCAGGTGAGTGACAGGCTGCGGATGAGGCTGAGGCTGAAGCTGAGATTGTGACAGAACCCCCCCCTCAAGGGACGGCTCCCGACGTCCACAACATCAACAGGGGTGGGGGGGAGGGAAGAGTGCCTAATACTCTTCTGAGGCGGAGTCATCACGGACGTCATGTGGATCGGGGAGCTCCTCCTCCTCCTCCTCTTCAGAGTCCTCAGCGGTCGGTGGGTCGACAGGGTTGACGAGCGAGGGCTGCTGAGACGGGCGTCCCTGCCTCCTCAGGGACGGCTGCTCCGGGTGATCCTCGTGGAATTGCCTGACGAGGTCTCTGTCCAGCACATCACGAGAGGGTACCCAGGACCTCTCTTCTGGACCGTAACCTTCCCAATCCACGAGGTACTGCAGGCCTCTCCCTCGCCGACGAGAACGGAGCAGACGTCGGATGGTGAAGGCAGGACCCCCGTCGATCATCCGTGGAGGAGGAGGAGCAACATCTGGGGACAGGGGACTCTCATGGACAGGTTTGATCCTTGAGACATGGAACGTGGGATGGACCCTCATGGACCGGGGAAGCGTCAACCTCACCGCCGTCGGATTGATGATGCGCTGTATGGAAAAAGGACCCACAAACTTAGGTGCAAGCTTCCTGCTCTCAACTCTAACAGGTAGGTCTTTGGTTGATAACCAGACTTTTTGACCTACCTGATAGGTTGGAGCAGGAGTCCGACGGCGGTTGGCTGAAGAGGAGTAACGGTGGACAGCCCTCTGGAGTGCAGCTCTGGCTCGGGCCCAGGTTCTCCGACATCGGCGGGCGAAGGCCAGGGCGGAGGGACAGGAGGCATCATTGTCCAGAGCCGGGAACAACGGGGGCTGGTAGCCGTACACACACTGGAACGGGGACATGCCAGTGGGAGATGTGACCAGGGAGTTATGGGCGTACTCGACCCATAACAGCTGCTGGGACCAGGTAGATGGGTTCTGGGATGCTGTGCAACGCAGAGCCGTCTCCATCTCCTGATTCATCCGCTCAGTCTGTCCATTAGATTGAGGATGGAAGCCTGACGACAGGCTGGCAGTGGCTCCAAGGAGACGGCAGAACTCCCTCCAGAAGACGGATGCAAATTGGGGCCCCCGATCAGACACCACATCTACTGGCAGGCCATGGATACGGAAGACGTGGTGGAGGACCAGTTGTGCAGTTTCCTTGGCGGACGGGAGTTTAGGCAGGGGAATGAAGTGGGCCATTTTGGAAAACCTGTCGACCACGGTGAGGATGGTGGTGTGTCCGTCAGAGGGTGGCAACCCAGTAACGAAATCCAGGGAGATGTGTGACCAGGGACGATGAGGGATGAGCAGAGGCTGGAGAAGACCTGCAGGGGCCTGATGAGAAGACTTGTGTTGGTTGCAGGTTTGGCAGGCCTTTACGAATCCCGGTGTCCCTCGAGCGTGGGCCACCAGAAACGTTGCAGGAGAACCTCTCGGGTGCGGCGATCCAGGGTGACAGGTCAAGTTGGATGTGTGGGCCCACTGCAGGACTTCCGACCGAAGGGCTTCAGGCACGAAGAGACAATGAGGAGGGCAGGCACTGGGACCAGATTGATCTTGGTTGGCGGCTTTGACTCTCTCCTCTATCTCCCAGACGAGGGTAGCGGCGATGCGAGGAGGAGCCAAGATAGGAGCAGGGTTCTCTGGCCTTTCGCCATCTCGTAGGTACTGGCGGGAAAGAGCGTCAGGCTTAGTGTTGCGGGAACCAGGGCGGTAAGACAAGGTGAAGTGGAACCTGGAGAAGAAGAGGGACCATCGTGCTTGGCGGGCGTTGAGCCTTTTAGCCGTCTTGATGTATTCCAGGTTCTTGTGGTCGGTCCACACCAGGAAAGGATCCTTGGTTCCCTCGAGCCAGTGTCTCCATTCCTCCAGGGCTAGTTTGACGGCTAGAAGCTCACGGTTGCCAATGTCGTAGTTTCTCTCCGCGGGACTCAGTCGGCGAGAGAAGAAGGCACAGGGATGGAGCTTGTGGTCTGTAGGTGAGCGCTGGGATAGGACTCCTCCTACCCCTACATCGGAGGCGTCCACCTCCACCAGAAACTGGAGGTCTGGGTCGGGCATTTGCAGGATAGGAGCAGTGGTGAACTTGTCCTTCAACGTGTGGAAGGCAGTATTGGCTTCAGGGGACCAGAGGTAAGTCTTCTTGCTGCTGGTGAGGGCGGTGAGGGGAGCAGCGACAGTGCTGTAGTTCCTGATGAATCTTCTATAAAAGTTGGCGAAGCCCAGGAAACGTTGAAGCTGCTTACGGGATTCAGGGACAGGCCAGGTGGTGACTGCAGAGACTTTAGCTGGATCCATTTGAATGTTGCCCTTCGAGACGATGAAGCCCAGGAACGACACAGTGGAAACGTGAAACTCACACTTCTCCGCCTTCACGAAGAGTGAGTTCTGCAGGAGTCTTTGAAGGACGGACTGGACATGATGCACGTGGTCACTGAGGGTCTTGGAGAAGATGAGGATGTCGTCCAGGTAAACGAAGACAAACTTGTTTAGCATGTCTCGGAGGATGTCGTTGACCAGGGCCTGAAAAACTGCTGGAGCATTTGTCAGTCCGAATGGCATCACCAGATACTCGTAGTGACCAATGGGAGTGTTGAAGGTCTTCCACTCGTCCCCTTCCCTGATGCGGACGAGATGGTAGGCGTTGCGGAGGTCGAGTTTAGTGAAGATTGTGGCTCCTTGGAGTAACTCAAAGGCCGAGGAGATGAGCGGCAGGGGGTAGCGATTCTTTACCGTGATGTCGTTGAGACCCCGATAGTCGATACAGGGTCTTAAGGAGTGATCCTTTTTCTCCACGAAGAAGAAGCCTGCACCAGCAGGGGACGAAGAAGGACGGATGATGCCAGCAGCCAGAGAATTGCCGATGTATTCCTCCATGGACTTTCTTTCGGGTGCTGAGAGGGAATACAGCCTTCCTTTAGGCGGGGTAGTGCCCGGGAGAAGGTCTATGGCACAGTCGTAGGGTCGATGTGGTGGCAGAGAGGTGGCGTTAGCCTTGCTGAATACGGCTCCGAAGTCGTGATATTCGGGGGGTACCCGGGAGAGTTCAGGTTGGACCTCGGGGCTGACAGGAAGCTGCGGGGACGAGGCGTCCTTCAGACAGGTGAGGTGACACGTGGTTCCCCAACCACGGATGGAGCTGGTGGACCAGTCGATGATGGGGTTGTGACGACGGAGCCAGGGGAAACCAAGCACCAGAGGTACCTCAGGGTGATCAAGAACGTGAAACTGGATGGTTTCTTTGTGGTTGCCTGAGATGAGCATGGTGACTGGGATGGTTTGGTGGGTTATGACCCCCATCTTGTGGCCGTCCAGTGCTTTGGCGGGGATGGGATGATTCAGGGGAAGCAGACTCAGTCCAAGTTGTTTCGCCAACCCTCTGCTAATGAGACTGGAGTCGGAGCCGGAGTCAATGAGGGTAGCCAGGGTCTGAGGTCCACCAGGCAGGAGCAGACGAGCAGGCAGGGAAGGACGATGAACTTGAGGAGGCTGGAGGGAAGAGCTCACCCGTATCTCCTCTCTTACGTGTGAGCTCGCTCTTTTACTGGACACCGGTTGACGAAGTGTCCTTGTCCTCCACAGTAGAGGCAGAGCTGGGAGGAGAGCCGACGTCTTCTTTCAGCTGGGGTTAGAGAAGTGCGACCCAACTGCATCGGTTCGGAGTCCTCTGCCGTAGTTGAGGAGGACGGTCGAGGTGGAGCCTTGGCTTGGGGATTGAGAATGGGCTGCTGAATTGATGCCAGATTCTTGGCTCCTCTCCTGGCCCTGATGCGAAGATCGATCCTTGTGGCCAGGGCGATGATGCCATCCAGGGACGAAGGGAGTTCATGCGGGACCAGACCATCCTTGATGTAATCAGCCAACCCGTGAACAAAGGCATCGATCTGAGCCGAAGAGTTCCACCCACTGCGACTGGCCTGGGTGCGGAAGTCGATGGAGTAATCTGCTACCGACCGTCGACCTTGTTGGAGTCTCAGGAGACCTGCCGCTACCCCAGCTCTGTCAGGACTTTGACCGAACACCTTCCGAAGCTCAGCAGAGAAGGTGAGGAAGCTGGAACATGCAGGAGATTGACGGTCCCACTCAGCCGTTCCCCAGAGTCTTGCACGCCCCGTCAGATGGTTGATGGTATAGGCTACTTTGGCGGCTTCTGAGGAGAAGGTGCGAGGTTGGAGAGCGAAGAGCAGGGTGCAGTTGGTTATGAAGGCTGCACAAACCTCTGGATCTCCATCGTAGCGTTCAGGGGAGCCCACTCGTGGCTCTGGAGCGTCGGGCAGGGCAGGATGCAGAGTAACAGGTTCAGGATCAGGAGCTGGGGCTGGAGCTGGTGGAGCTTGGAACCTGGAGGCCAATTCCGTGACAGTCCGAGTGAGTGTATCTACGGCCCCCTGTAGGTGAGTGGTGGCTGTAGCGATCAGTCCCTCATGATGAGCCAACACTCCTTCCACTCTCTCTAGTCTGTCCATTGCAGATGGTGAACTACTCGCTGGGTCCATCTTCTGGTCAGACTGTACTGTAATGTTGTGAGTGAGGACCCAGAAGCAAGTGGGTGACGTTAGGAATAGACAGACTTTATTTAACAGCACAACCAGGAACAGTTCTGAGCGGGGTGCGAACCCGCGGCCAGTTGATCTGCGGCCGGGCGCTCTCCCAACTGAGCTAACCCAGATCTTCTCAGGTAACAGGGCACACAGTCTTTCAGAGGGGTGTAGCTGAGTCTTGAGCGGGGCTTCAACCCGCGATAGCAAACAAAGGGGTGACAACTCACACAGTCTTCTAACGGAGAAAAGCTGCTTCTTGAGCGGGGCTTCAACCCGCGACAGCAAACAAAGGGATTCCCAAAACAGAGAGCCACACAGACAGGACCGAACAGACTGTGGCTTGAGCGGAGGCTAACCTGTGACCACTTGCTCCGTAGCCGGACGCCTTACTGACTAGGCCACTCAGGAGATGCACAGGCAGAAGCTCACTCAAAGCTTTAATGCAGGCTTGACTCACTTGCTGACGATTGGAGGCGTTCAGGAACACTCGGTGATGTGGTTCAGGCGAGCTCTCGTAGTCGAGGACAGGCGGGGAGTCAGACACCAGGCGAACGGCAACAACGTAGAAGAGACAGGCTCGGCAACAGGAGACGGAAGCAGGATCAGATACCAGACGTGGGTCACAACGTAGATCAGACAGGGTTCGGCAACAGGAGACGGAAGCAGGATCAGATACCGGACGTGGGTCACAACGTAGATCAGACAGGACTCGGCAACAGGGGACTGCAGCAGGATCGAAAGCCGGGGATTCAGACAGGCGGGTGAATGCAGGACAGAAGCTAGTCGATACCTTGGAGTCAGGCCGAGGGTCAGGCGTATGAGGCAGGGTCTGGGACGAAACAAGTTGGCAACGGGTGATCAATCCGGGAAAGCGAGTCTGGACCTTTCAGCATGAGGCGGCGACAGTCTGACAATGACTGAGTGCGGAGCTGGGGCTTTAGTAGCTGGCTTGATTGCCAGAGACGAGGCGCAGGTGTGAGTGGCGACACAGGTGGGGTGAATCTGGACTGATTGGAGTGGAGCAGGTGAGTGACAGGCTGCGGATGAGGCTGAGGCTGAAGCTGAGATTGTGACATCGTGCGCTGTAATCCAAGTGTCCTGAGCGGGTAACGTCCACCATTTACTCGAAACGACATCATTTAGCACATGTTTATAGCCTAAACAGTACTACTCTGCATTTCTATGATACTCTTACGGGTGTCTACGGGAGCCGCGGATGACCAAACCAAACGAATGCGCACTCTGCAATAACTAGGAGCGTAGAACAAGAAACAAGAACACAAGAAATCCCACATTCTGCTGACCCCTCTTGTGTCTGTCCACGGCTCCGTCGCTCACAGCAGAATGTGGGATTTCTTGTGTTCTTGTTTCTTGTTCTACGCTCCTAGTTATTGCAGAGTGCGCATTCCTTTGTTTGGTCAGCCGCGGCTCCCGTAGGCACCTGTAAGTTAGTTAGTTAGTTAGTTAGTTTATTTTTTTTCCGGTCATTGTACAGTCAATACACTTATTTATATATATATACATATATACATATATCCACACATATCTAAATATATATACATAAATATATACATGTAGATCCACACACACATACACATATTCACACACATGTACAGACATACACATAACCGTGTGCAGATCTTTGTACTTGGTAGTGCCGACCGAAGGGGTTTAGGCTGAAGTTGAAACTTATAATTGCCTAACCCCCATAGAATTCCAACAGAAATGATTAAAGATGGCACATACAATAAACTGTCCTTAAATCTTCAGTTTTACACACTGCCAAAACACAGCATTATAAATCAAATTATAACAGCAATGATAAGTTCATTAAAACAATGATAATGAAGTGACAACATAGCAAAATGATTTAATTAATTAATTCATTCATTTATTGATTTGTTTATTATTACTTGGCCTCCGTTAGCAGGCCAATTAACTCTTATCAAGTGCTCTATAGTTTTCAATAATTCTTGATTTGAAGCTTTTTTTAAATGCATTAATAGTTTTGGAGCCTTTAAGTTGTTCATCTAAGTTGTTCCATAGACCAACCCCTCGCACAGAGATACATCTACTTTTCAAATTTGTCCTAGCTTTAGGTTTATAGAAATTACCAGAATCTCTAAAACTATATCTATTTTCTTTCAGTTTGAACAGATCTTGGACACTGTGTGGAAGCTTTAAGTTGTGAGCTTTATACATCATAACAGCCGTGTTAAAATCGACAAGATCATGAAATTTTAAAGTATTCTGTTTGATAAACAGTGGATTTGTAGGGGCATAGTAATTAGCAAAATTAATAATTCTAATAGCTTTCTTTTGCAGCAAGAAAATCGGTTGAATGTTTGATTTATAATTATTCCCCCATATTTCCACACAATAATTAAGGTATGGAAGTATGAGCGAATTATACAAGATATGAAGTGCATTTTGATTTACAGAGGTTTTAATTTTATATAATATAGCAATAATTTTTGCTATTTTAGTTTTTAAATTATCGATGTGCAATTTCCAATTAAGTTTATGATCAATATTAACTCCCAGAAACTTAGTGGTATAGACCCTCTCAATTTCTACTTCACCGATTTTTATGTGACATTGTGTATTTACTTTCCTATTTCCAAAGATAATATATTTAGTTTTATTCAAATTTATTGAGAGTTTATTAACATCAAACCACTTTTTTAATATTTTGACTTCAGTTCCCACAGTGTCCAAAAGCTGCTCAAGATCTTGTCCAGAACAATACAGACTGGTGTCATCAGCAAACAGGATACAGTGCATTTTTTTAAAAACTTCACATCAATCATTAATATACATAATAAACAATTTGGGTCCCAAGATAGATCCTTGTGGAACACCAAAAGTTATTTTTGTCCTGTCTGAGTTGACATTATTCAGATGCACATACTGATCTCTGTTGCTGAGATAACTTTTTAGCCAAGTATGTGCTATGTCCCTGACCCCATACCTTTCCATTTTATTTAACAGCAGTGAATGGTCTATGGTATCAAAGGCCTTACTTAAGTCTATAAAAACTCCCACAGTATACTCCTTTTTATCTACTGATGTTGATATAACCTCCACCAGTTCCATGACTGCCATTGATGTAGACCTACTTGATCTAAACCCATATTGGTGCTCATTTAACAAATTGTGTTTATCTACAAAGCTATCAAGTCGTCTGACAAATAGTTTCTCTAAAATTTTAGAAAATTGTGGTAGTATTGAAATCGGTCTGTAATTTGTGAATTGATGTCTATCACCACTTTTAAAAATGGGTATTACTTTTGCTAATTTCATCTTATTTGGAAAGATACCAGTAATAAAAGAAAGATTACAAATGTATGCACATGGTGTAACTATGTAATTTATGATGTCTTTTATAAGGGCCATATCTATATTAAAACCATCCATGGATCTCTTGTTCTTAAACGAACTGACAATTATTTGACAGTTATTTCATTCTCATTCACACTTCTTATGAAGAATGAATTTGGATTGTTTTTACTAATTCTAATGTCAAATTGATTTACATCACTTGGTTGCACAATTTTATCGGCTAAAGTGGGGCCAACGCAGACAAAGAATTTATTAAATGCATTAGCCATTTCTTTAGAGTCTCTAATAGTTTGATTGTCCTCTGTAAAATATTTAGGATATTCATTTATTTTCCCATTCCTAATAATACTATTCAATACTTTCCAGGTACCTTGAATGTTTTTCTTATGTTGTACCAGCAAGTCGTGATAGTGAGATCTTTTATTAAAACGTATAATTTGTGTCAGCTTGTTTTTATATTTTTTATATCTTTCTTCACTTTGTTTGGTCCTATTTTTTAAGTATAATTTATATAGATATTGTTTCTTTTTGCAAGATTTTGCTATACTCTTTGTGATCCAGGGCTTAGCTTGTCTGTTTATTTCTTCAAAATAATGTTTTTTGAGTGGACAATGCTTATCGTATAATTGAACCACAGTAGCTAAAAAAGCATTATAGGCCTTATCTGGGTCAGATGTTGCATATACCTCCTCCCAGGTCTGAGCACATAGGTCAGCCTTAAAAGACTCAATACTTTCAGGTGTTCGGACTCTAAGAAATTTGTAATTATCAGTTTTAGGTATATTGTATTTAAATTTATGAAAAATACTAAAAATAGGAAGATGGTCGCTGATGTCGCTGATAAGTAGTCCAGCAGTAATTTGACTGCCTAGTTGGTTAGTGAGTATGTTATCTATTAATGTAGAAGTGTCTGCTGTAATTCTTGTTGGTTGAACAGTGAGCGGAAAAAGAGTATTACTATACATGGCAGTAATAAAATCTGTAGTTTTAGTATTTTTCTGTGGGTTTAAAAGATTAATATTGAAATCACCACACACAATAAGGACCTTGTTTATATTACTGAACAGGCTATCTATTGTTTGATTGAAACTATCCACAGGTGATCCAGGTGTTCTATACAGACAACTGACAATAATATTTGTAGATTTCCCCACCAAAATTTCTACTGTCAAACATTCCAAAACCCCATCAATAGTGATTGATTTACAGTCAATTTTTTTACTTCTCAAACCAGCATCTACATATAGTGCAACTCCCCCACCTCTTTTGTCAATCCTATTAGTAGTAAACATCTCATATCCTTCCATTTGTACTTCACAACACCTCTCTTCATCTAGCCAAGTTTCTGACACTGCAATGACACTAAACTTATCAAATTTATTAAGGTAGTCTTTAATATTATTATAATTCTTGTACAGACTCCTGCTGTTGAAATGTATTATGCTAAAGGTTCCATTTATGTCAATCCCCCTAAATTTCTCATCACTATAATATTCACAATCACTAGTTATATTATTAAACAGATGTTCATCTGGATCTAAATCATAACCAAAATCATTACTTTTATAATCAGCTGAATCATGCACATTCAAGCGTCCACTAATATTATCATCTTCCATATCTCCAAATTCATTATTATCAGTATCATTTATTTCATCCTCACTTAAAGCTATGGTCTACGATTTGGAAGCTTTGTACATATTAATAACACCATTTATAAGGCTGTTATGGTCCTATGGTCCTATCTACACAGTATAAAGACCAAAAAGAATGAAAAAAATCCATTCAGTATATCTGCTGAAAAGCTGCATACTAGCTGACCAATCAAGCCTAAGAACCTGCAACTATTAATTGGTCCGTGAGTTGGTCTGTGAGTCCATCCAATCCTCGTCTCCCTCACTACGCAGCGTCATGCGTAGTGCGTCATGGTCCCGTCTCCTCCCCTCTACCTCCGGTGAGCAGCTAGCAGCGTTAGCTACTGAACTATCATGGAGCCGGAAAAGCCTAGTGCCGAGACCGAAGCCGCCTCCCTCTCCCGCGGGGCCCAACGGAGCTCTGCCCGCGGGTTGAGGCCTGTTAGCGGGCTAACGGCTAACGGCTAACGAATAGCCTCAGCCGGCCGTCAGACCTTCAGCATCGGCCGTTTCGCCCCTGGTTGATCAGGTAATGGCTTTGTTTACTACAGTGGGAGATGTCTGCTGAATAACTCTGGTTAATTTGTGCCTGCACGGGCTAATAACTTGTAGGAGAGCGGGTTAGCCTGTTAGCCGCTAATCGTTTGCACTGTAAGCTGAGCTGGGGAGGACAGGCTGAGAAAGATAAATCCTCCCCCACACTCGGCTCCGCTCTGGCGGCGCCAGACCCGCATTGCCGCCGGTCCAATTGAAATGGCTACTGCTGTGTGTTACAAGGGGGATGTCTGTCGTGTTTGATACTTTCAGTTGAGCTGAGCTGTTTTTGATTGAGTTTGCTGCTGATATATTGTGCTAGTCACTCGTAGCTCTGTCCGAGGGGGCTATATAAGGCGACACGAGCTGGGGGCGGGATCTTGCAACACGGAGGGGAGAGGTGAGGGAAGGCTGCGGTTTCAAATCGTAGACCACAGCTTTAACATTAATATCAACGCTATAAGTCATACACACACACGCAGCTAGCACAGCGCACAGCGCACCACATACAACAGAACCTAACAGGACACTGTCCACTCCCACTCACACACTATATGCACACACAGAGGGCATACAAACCTCAAGCACACACACGTAGCACACACTGACACACACAAGTACACGCACTTTACAAGCACACAGCCAGAACACACACACATCCCAGGTCACGTCATGTCCCACACAGTCCCAAGTCATATTGGTCCCTTTATCAAGAATCGCCCGAAGCCCCCAGTCCTGAGTCCTCCATATGTCCTCCTTATCCATATCCGCTTGTTGACTCTTCCACTAAATGTCTTACACACAACCCAAGATCTCTGCCAGAAAGTTTAACACAAAATGTCCCCAAACTCCATAGTTCCACCAGCCAAAATAAAACAGGCATTTGACTCCGTATATTAACAGAGCTATCGCCGTTTGTCCACAGTCCAACCAAAGAAGCCCAAACGTTAATCCATCCGATTGTTCGCTTTAACTTAATCCTCCAGAACGTCTCCCATTTGTCCCATCTGTGCAGAACCATAGTCACTCCCCTAGTATTTAACGCAAATTGAGTTGTATCAAGAATACCTAGTGGAATGAGCAACATTATCTAAATTGCCCAAGTTCTTTAAGTTCTCTTACCAATATGACTTTAGCTTGTTCTGGTGTTGACCCGTTGAGCTGAATAAATACCTTACAATTCCTGGTCCAAGTAGCCTTAATCCGTCCATTTTTCTTCAAGAAAGCGTGCTTCTCTTGCAATCTCAGCCGTTTTCTTCGTGAAGATGCTCGTTCAAATACACCGCCGTTCCTCGTAACTTCTTTCCTTGGCCTTAATAGTTCTGTTTTAACTTTTCGATTCACAAAGCGCATGATGATTGCAGGCTTAGACTTATCCTTTCGGGAGAGTATGGCACGCCGAGATGGTAGTCGGGTCCAGATGTATGTCCTTCTCTGCCAAAAAATGCAGAACTTGTCCCTCCAGCGTGTGCAGTAAGTCGCCGACCTCGGCGTCCTCGCCAACATTTCCTCCACCATAACAGCTTTAGCATAGGAGCGGGGCTTAATGGTTAGACCAGAAATTATTACGTCTTCCATTCGTGTGCATTGTTCCAGGTTGTCAATTCTGCTCTCGAGTTCATTGATGATTTTATCTTTTTCTCTGATCGTGTCTTTCAGTTGTCTCACTTCTTCTACAAGTTGCGTTAGTTTGGTCAGCTGTTGAGTTACACGGGCCAGCTCCCCAGACATATGGCTGAGCGACTTACGGATTTCCTCCAAGTCGTTCTCCATCTTGCCATCAGTCGTTGCTTTCTTCGCTGGCATTGCCAAGTTTTCCCGTGCTTCTTATAATTTTCTTCCTTCTATTTTAAACAAAAACCGAGGTTTTAGTCGCTCAGAGCTGCCGCGATTTACAGGGCGCAGCCATCTTGAAAAGTCCAAACAGTCCAAAAAGTCTAAACATCACATGCACAACACAGTATTAAGAATGAGAAGAAGCAGGAACATTTAAGGTACTACAGAGGAAAAAAACAGAACATAACGGTAAAATGCAAGACATGTCTGTGGTTTACTCTGATAATGCCACAGACGGACGTAACACCACCGTCCGGCCGTTACGAACCGTTAACGGAAAAACAACAGCTGACCTCTTTTACAATTTTACAACTTATTACACACTATTACCTGTTGAAAAGGTAAAGATAACAAGCAGTGGCACGTATATTTCTTTTCGTGTGCTGCTCCGGTTGTTGAAGCTTCGCTTCCGCCGCATTGCATTGTGGGTAACAGTAGGCGAAGCAGACTGGTCCGATGCATACTGTGGAATTTTCCCGATTCAGTAAGTCATGAGGGTATTTTTCGCATACTGCAACTTTGACATTTATTCGCATACTGCATACTGCATACTACATTTTGGTCTAATCAGTTCGCACTGCTAGTATAGTACGCAAATTCAAAAACGGCCAGAGCTTTCTTTTCATTGGATGGCTTGTTGCCTAGGTGATGTAAGGATTTGTTAACTGCAGGATATAGGGCATTTCTCCAAATTTTTGACAATGGAATATGCTGAGGAACACTTACATATCAGTTGGAACAATCTGTAATCATACAGACAGTACAGACTTGTAGGCGTTTATGCAGTTGAAGGAGTCTGGCAGTATTAGTAATGCTAATGTTAGCCACTACTGTGGTGACATTTGGCCAAATTCAAACCACAATGTGCTGCTTTTTGCTTGACTTTCCCTGTTTTGTCAATTGGGCCATGTAGGATCTTGTGTCTTTCACATCTTGGCTGTTCACATGTGCACTGAACTCTGTTCTGTCTGGGAGCAAACAGAGACCCCTAGGTAAGATGAAGACCACCATTCAGATCTTGGGTTTGGACTAGGGATTACAAGATCTTTACACCACCCAGAACCAGCTGACTTTCTAAAAGTGCAAACCAGAGTTTTGTTTGGTCCCAACAAACCTTGGGTTTGTAAGCAACCTTAGACAGGATGGTTGCACAACATGATTTATTGCACTGATTGATTGTTTTGTCAAAATCCCTTTTTAAATTAAAGATATTCTTTCATGTAGACACATTTAACTTGCTTCTTTCAATATGCAAGCAAATACTCTACCTTAAAGCACAGTTATTTCTTTTTGGCATGAATCATGAGGTCAGAGTGAAGGAGATAGCACATGGTTGCAAGTACAAAATGAGGAGTATGGCTTCATTCTGATCTATTGTGAAGTGAATTGAATTGGCACTAAATGAATAAAGATTGAGGTTTAATGCCTTGCTTTAGGACACATCGGCAGAATTCTAAACCAGCATTCCTCAAGCAATGGCATACAATCTTAAACTGCTTTCAAGTGAAAATGAACCTAGGGTTTCCACACTAATTTGCATTTTTTATTTGTGGCTTTTCCCCCTACAGTTATCAGCTCAGCTTGTGTTACTGCCTGCTGCACTCCTGAAGCTCTTGCAGTGGTTTGTTGCAGCTGTTTAATAGTTCTTTCAATTCTACTTTTATATTCTCAGTAATGCAGATATACAAACTACCTGAAACCATGATGTTGCACAATTTCTGCATTGCGAACAGTCTGGTAGTTGATAATCTGTACAAGTAGCCAATAATACTGAAAACATTCATGGCTGAGATGAGAGAAATAAGGAATGGAGTGGGCTGGGAAATTTCAACACCTGGCAAAGTCATCACTGGTCTGAGTCACTCAGCTTGATGAACAACACCTGAAATAAATCTCAGAGTCATGTCTTCTGGTTTACAAGGCAGTGTGTTTTTGCAGATGTAATGTAGCATGATGGTGCTTTTAATCAGTCAAACTAAAAGCGACGGCAAAGCCACATGGCAAGATCAAACAATCAGAAATGAAACCTCAGAGAAGAATGAAATCCTCTTTGACGTAACAAACATCCATGCTAAACCTCTCAGCCAAAAACATGTTGCTGGATTGTTGCAGCAGATTGCGTAACTCTCTATTGCCCCTCATTGTGTGTCACTGTCCCTCTGTTTCCCTCAGGACAGCAGAGGCTTCACTGTGACATCAGAGCACAGCATGCTCTCTGAAAGTTTGGACACATCGCATTAAAGTGCAGAAAATCTGTTTTACTGGAGCTAAACCTGCCAGCAGCAGACCCCCTGTGTGGGTGTTTAATGACTATGGAGATCCCTGCTGTTCAATCTGTGTATGTATGTGGGTCTGAGCAAGATAGATAGATAGATAGATAGATAGATAGATAGATAGATAGATAGATAGATAGATAGATAGATAGATAGATAGATAGATAGATAGATAGATAGATAGATAGATAGATAGATAGGCAAAAATAATGATAAATAAAAATAAGCAAATGAAAATCAGACATTGTTTTTGAATTGTGCCTCAACAGAATAATTTTAAAAATCTAAATAATGAAACAGGCCTGGACAAAAATGATGGAACAGCTAGAAAAGATTGAAAATGAATTGACCATAGGGACATGTTAAACAAAGGTGTGTCCTGTAATTAGCATCACAGGTGTCTTCAAACTTGTTGTCAGTCAAGTGGCCTATTTAAAGGCTGAAAAGTGGTCACTGTGCTGTTTGGTATCATGGAGTGTACCACACTGAACATGGACCACAGAAAGCTAAGGGGAAATTAGAGACAAGCATGTTAAAGCAGCTTGATGTTCCTGTGACTACAGCTGCACATTTTATTCAGAAGTTTAAGGTCCACAGGACTGTAGTCAGCTTCCCCAGATGTGGCTACAAGAGGAAAATTGATGACAAGTTGAAGAGATGGATAATATGAATGGTAACCAAAGTGCCAAGAACAACTTTAAATGAGATTAGAAGTGAACTCCAAGGTCAAGGTACATCAGTATCAGATAGCACCATCTGTGCTGTTTGAGCCAACATGGACTTAATGGAGGACATCAGTGTTTAAAGCAAATAATAAAAAAGCTAGAGCTAAATTTACCAAAATGCATATTCACAAATCACAAAGTTTCTGGGAGAATGCCCTTTGGACAGATGATAAAAACCTGGAGCTTTTTGGTAAGTCACATCAGCTCTATGTTCACAGACTCAGATATGAAGCATACAAAGAAAAGAACACTGTACCTACTGTGAAACAACAACAGGAGGCTCAGTTATGTTCTGGGGCTGCTTTGCTACATCTGGCATAGAGTTTCTTGAATCTGTGCAGGTACAATGAAATCTCAAGACTATCAAGTCATTCTGGAGTGAAATGTGCTGCCCAGTGTCAGAAAGCTTGGTCTCAGTCACAGGTCATGGGTCCTCCAACTGGATAATGAGCCAAAACACAGCTAAAAACACCCAAGAATAACTCAGAACAAAACACTGGACTATTCTGAAGTGGCCTTCTATGATCCTGATCTAAATCCTGTTGAACATTTGTGGAAGGAGCTGAAACATGCAGTCTGGAGAAGACAGCCTTCAAACCTGAGACAGCTGGAGCAGTTTGCTCATGAGAGTGGGCCAAAATACCTGTCGAGAGGTCCAGAGGTCGCATTGAGAGTTACAGAAATTGCCTGATTGCAGTGATTGCCTAAAAGTTGTGCAACAAAATATTAAGTTAAGGGTAGCATCATTTTTGTCCAGGCCCTTTTCATTATTTTGTTTTTCAAATGATCCTGTTGAACCACAACTCAAAAGTAATGTCTAATTTTCATTAGTAAATTTTCAGTAATGTTTGATTTATTATTACTTTTGTCAGTTTCAAGATATTTCAGTGACCATCTTGGATTTTTCTTTCCTTAACACAAAACAATTTTGTCCATGTCTGTACATACATGGTATTTGTTTTATTATAGTGTGTGTGTGTTCAGGTGAGTGTGCTGCTCCTCTTGTGTGGTCTAAAGGTCGATACAGTCTGGTTTGAGCCCACAGGGCTGCCTGTCAATCTGTCCTCTCCCATCAAATCTTGGTCTTTTTAATGATGAGCTGAGATAAGGTCTGAAGCAGTAAGAAATCTGAATCAATCAATCTGGCTGCAGACATGGGTACACACACATGCACCCTCACACTCTCAGTGATAGCTCAGGTTGTGCATTTTTTCAAGACTGAATTTGCATCTTAAGAATGCATGTCTGGTACATTTTTAAACTATGGCTGCCATGATTAGTTGACTAGTCGTGACTAAGTCGACTATCAAAATAGTCGACAACTAACTTAATAGTCGACTAGTTGTTTTGTTTTTTAGGTGTGTCTTCTCACAAAACTGCCGCTGTACCTCTGCTGTCTTGTCTGCCTATCTGTCCTGTTTTCTGGTTATCACACCTGCAGGAATCAAAACAACACACCCCGAAACACACTCATGCATGTGGCGCATGCACAACTACGCAGGCACCAAAGTTGCCAGATCTGCTCATAATAAGCGATTTGGGCCACCAGCTGCATGCTGGTGCGGTACGCTGCAGTTCATGCAGGATGTGACTAGTCGACTAATTGCAAAAATAGACATTGACTAGGCGACTATCAAAATAGTCATTTGGCAGCCCTATTCTAAACAGAAGGTCAACCCACAGTTCAGTGCGTTACAATATAATATGATGTAGGTTGATACATGTAATGATAGAGCATACATAGAGCTGATATATGTGCAACGTTACAGAATCTACACAGGATATAGAATAATATGATAGTTTTTTACATAACACAAGAAAAATAAATATGACAGGATATGATATGATGCAGTCTGATACAACTAAATACAATATATGACCCTTCAATACACATAAGTGATATGCATCCAAGATGATACTTACAATATATTTGATTCAATACAGTTCAATAGAGTACAATATCATATACCATAAAAACAATACAATAATTATTATACAATAGAATAACACTCAGTGAGATACACTTTATCACCTATTTTGGAAATTCTATGTCTTGAACTCCATGTCAGGATGATTTGCTGATTCAATATGATATGAGGAAATGTGACTCAGTGTGACACAATCTGATCCAAAAAAATCTTTGCTGTCTGGCATGAACTTTGAATCTCTATTTTACATGATCTTTATTGTACAAGTAGGTTTTCTCATCTAAAAAGAATGAAGATCCCAGTCCCAATTACCATATGACAAATTCAGACATGTACATATCTAATCTGTTTTTCCATTTCCTGAAGGTAGTGGTTTTTCAGAAAAAAAGTATTCCTGTATGACAACAACAATATACAATAATCACAATATGAATTTCACATTTGAACTCAGTGATTACACACTTAAATATCACACAGATGAGAAGCCATTTCACCACATCAATAAGGGGAAAGGATAAATGAGTTATGAAACATGACTGATGAAAAAAGTTACAGGAGATTATATACAACATGGTAAATGCTAACAGAAGTGCACTTGAGCTTGTGCACATCCTCTTTACTCAGTTGATGTCTCTACAGGCTTTTATGCAACATGGTTAACTTTCACTGTTCACATCCATCCACTCTCCATTTCCTTACAAATGGTTTTAAGTGTTAACATTAGTTATTCATCACTTTTAGCTGCTCACATTTATACCCTATCATATACAGAACCATATCATACCATTTACTTGATGCAGCTGCAGGAACAAGTCAAGTTCCTTACTGGAGGAAACATCCACATGTTTATTTGGGGTGGCAGTAGCTCAGTCTGTTAGGACTTGATCTGGGGACAGAATGGTGGCCATTTTTCTCTCCAGCTACCAAACCATGTCTGGAAATTTGGTTTGGTAGCTGGAGAGGTTCAATCAGACTTCGTGAGCACTGCTGAAGTGCCCTTGAGCAAGACACTGAACTTCAAAACTATTCAGGAGCGCCTCTTCAGTAGCAGCAAGAGATCACTCTGACGTCTCTCCATTAGTACATGAACATAGGACCTGTTTGTGCATGTGTGTTTGTATTTCAGCCTATGTGTCTCAACAACATTTTCCATAAGGGAATAATAAAGTATCTCTTACTGCTAGAACTGGACTGGAACCCTCAATATTAACAGATCATATACAATAATTTGCACTGTTTAAAGTGGAATCATTACTGTAAAGAATTGTTTTGAATTATAATTTATTAATTGATGTAAATACACCATGATTTTTGGGCATTTAAGAGACTATCATGACTGTCTTTTATTTCCTGTTTACATTTTTAGAGTATATTGAATGTCACTTGTGTATTCTGATGTAGTTTGTTTTAATGTGTGAACCCCAGGAAGAATAGCTGTTGCTTCAGCAGTAGCTAATGGGGATCCAAATAAAATAAATAAATAAAAAGATGAAGAACAGAACTCGACAAAATAGAACGTCTTGGTCCCATGGCAGCAACATTATGGAGCGCGGATGATGATCAATAATGAGTTCTCAATTATACCACTCATTTAGAAGCTTTTATGCCTTTATAAGAGGAATAAGATAATGGATGGTGTCAGAAACTGGGCACGGAAGAGTGGCCAAAACATGCTGGAACAAAACCACAGAAATGTGGACAACAGACTCTGTACATGGGTCGCACTGACATAACAATGAGGCCTTCACTGCCCCCAAATGATGAATTCCATTGCTGGATAAGAGCACCATGTAATTATTGTTAAGACAGCTTAGTTGAACCATATATACTGATACTGGACTTAATTTCGCTTGATTGAATTGTCCTTATTTATCACATGGTTAAATCAGACAAAAGTATTTTAACTCTTGTTAAAACAAAATCTTTTTTTTTGGGATGAACTTTATTTTTAAAATTCACAAAACTGCTAATCATATTTGAATAGGAGACACCATCAGCACTTTTTTACCTTGACCAAAAGGCAGACCCACTAAAAAATCGAAAGCTACAGAGGCATCTCTGTAACAAGCAGAACTCATTTGGATGTTGTAGCGTGAGAGCGTCTCCGGCTCTGCTGGAGGAAATCCACAATCAGCGTCTGTGTTTTCTGGTCTCATGACATCTAAATTGGCTGGTATGACCATGAAAGAACTTGATTTTCTTACCCTTTATTTACCCTTCTTTGCCTTTAAGTGTTGGCGCATGCTGCAGATGCAGTGATGTTTAAAAGTGTGTCAAATTATGGAGAGCTGAGTGAATATAATGTGTCTATTATCAAAAGTCAAAACACACACTAGTTCACTAGTTGGGTGCAGAAACTCTGACTTGTTAACTTGTCAATCAGGTCACTAGTTTAGTAGTGCATAAAATTGCATAATACTATTTAACTAGTGAAGGCCAACATGTCCACAAGTTAACTAGGTTGAGCCTTTCTCTCCCCCTTATTAGTGAACTAGATGGATCCAGCATGTTTACTAGTGAGCTCGTAATATTAAGACATCTAGGAGTTGACTGGTAAACTCATTTTACCAGTCTCAAAACAGCTTCTTCCCCACTGCCATATCTCTGTTAAAGAACTGACCTGTCTGCACTATTGTATGCACAATTGTTCTGGATATATATTGTATAAGATATTGTATATTACATTGTGTATAGTATATAGTATATTGTATAGTATTCTTCTTATTTGCACATATTCTTCTTTTTCTTCAATATTTAAGTATACAGAGTTTGATATTTTTAGATATTTTGTATTGTTATTTATTTCTTCTTTCCTGTGAAGCAATACCACCTGCCGAAAACAAATTCCTTGTATGTTCTGAACGTACTTGGCGAATAAAAGACGATTCTGATTCTGATTCTAATTCTGATTTGCAACTAGTGGGGCCAAAAGTGAACACTAGCTTACTCGGTGTAAGGAAAAACAACAATTAGTTAATGAGTTACAGAAAAAAAAATACTGATGAGGTGGAAGGTGTGTGCACTGAGGCTTCCTGTTGGCTCTCCAGTCCGATATGAAACATGATAACCAATTAAAACTCAGGATTTTGTTATTATCCCATCTTCTTCATTTGCACTAGTGAACATTTTTCCTCAGGAAATACAGCATGTTAACTTGAGAGGGAGTCTTGGTGTGTACATGTTAAAGGTGCTATGAGGAGAATCTATTTCCAGCAACATTAAAGGATAACTTCGGTTCCTGCAGCTTTTACATTGTTTATAGAATGAAGAACAACAATATACTCACCCAGAAGGCTTTCCTGATGCAAACGGTGCTTCGGGAGATATTTAGATCCAAAATCGAGCAGCGGACACCGATATATTGGTAGCCTGTAGGGCATGTTAGCGCCGCTGCTAAAAACTGCATTAATCGTCCAAAAACTCATGTTTTTCACCAATATTCCATCATGATTTGCTCTGAATGGACGGCCGTTGCAGCCTGTGTCTCTCCACACAGCGCTGTGTGGCTGAACTCACCTCTGAACTGACGAGTCTATTTACATGCTCTTCGCGCATGCGCAGTGCGGCTCATTGTTTCAGGGGAAGACAAATCGACTTCCTTCTTCCAGTTTTGTGCAAAATGGACGAATATCTATGGGATGAAGATGTTGTGGAGGAGGACTTTGAATATGATGGACGTCCTCACAGTTTGGAGCCAGATTATACAGATAAGGAGCTCTTAGAAATGAGGAAGCGATCGCAACGCTCCAGAGAGTACTGCGCATCTTGAAGAGCATGTAAACAGACTCGTCAGTTCAGAGGTTAGTTCAGCCACACAGCGCTGTGTGGAGACACAGGCTGCAATGGCCGTCCATTGAGCAAATCATGATGGAATATTGGTGAAAAACATGAGTTTTTGGGACGATTAATGAAGTTATAGGAGCGGCGATCCATGCCCTACAGGCTACCATTATATCGGTGTCCGCTGCTCGATTTTGGATCTAAATATCTCCTGAAGCACCGTTTGCATCAGGAAAGCCTTCTGGGTGAGTATATTGTTGTTCTTCATTCTATAAACAATGTAAAAGCTGCAGGAACCAAACTTTTCCTTTAAGACTCTGCTACCCGCGGTAGCACCCGCGGCGACTATCGTAATGCTGCGTTCCAATAACCTCGGAACTGGGAGTGACATCATCTCTGACTTATCGACGTTCCAGTTGAAGTCATAAAAAAACATGCTGATCTACCAGGCTATTGTTAGCTGTTGTTAGCCCTGTGTTGTTGTTCACAAATATCACATGAAGAATGTGATTATCACTATGGCAGCATTTTTTGTAAATATAAGTCTAACAATACTATGTATACAGCTGATCTAGAGCCACACACCCCAGTCAGAAGTGCAAATAAATGGATTATTACAGGAGCTAAATAACTGTTCACACTGGGGGCATCCATCTTCCATTGTCAACTCGGGGGTGGTGAGGTTTCACCGAGTTCCCAGTAGGAAATTCAGACTTGGGGGGCGTTCCAGTTGCAGTTTCCTACTCAGAAATTCCCACTTCTGGCTATAACTGGAACGCACCAAAAGACGTGACCCAAGCCAAAGCGTGTGTTTGTTGTGATGCTAATGAATGCAGCTCAGACCTTCCACAGAACTCTGCATTGATTTACAACTTCTTTTTTCAACAACTTACAGGATGCAAAGCCACGAGGTAATGTATCTCTTTCTAGTTACGTAGCGGTAGTTTTTGATGTGTGACAACAAGCAATTTTTGGAAAACTTAGCATAGTAGTTTTGTATCCGGCTATATATGGCTACTTACAGCCCGGTGCTCTAAGACGTGTCTGAATAATAGAAATTTTCTCTAGTCCCGAAGTTGAGTATCCAGGCCAGTCCAGCCCTGTCCAATCCGACCGTGAAGCTAAGGAATAGCATTTATAGATAACCTATTTTGATGCTATAAACTCATCTTAAAGTGTGTATTTCAATCAGGCATATATCTAAAAGTGAGACTTTTTTATAATTACTTAGAAATTCCTCATACCATCTTTAATAGATGAAAGGAACTGTGTTTACTAGTTAGGGTCTGTTGTGAATTTACATGCCAACTAGTGAGGTTTCAAAATTATACATGTCAACTACTAAGAGCCACAGTGTCCACTGCTTTTGGTGTCTCTGTCTTTCCATGTTAATGTGCACATGTATAATTTAGTTTAAGTTATGATATAAGCATTGTATTAATGTCTGTCTGCCTTGTGCCTTCTTGATAACATTAGATTAACTTTATTTTTTTCTTAAATCTTTTATCTGAATGTAGATGATCCAACCGTTTAAAAGCACAGAAGCCAACTGGAAGCCCGAGAGTAACCAGCCACTGTGACTCTGGGAAGCCACAGTGCCAGTATCCTTAACATTAACACAATGGTTTGTTCTGAGAATTCAAACATGTGAAAGGAAAACCCTCTAAAGGCAGTAAGCACACACTTGAAAGATTTGTTTTTATTTTTCAAAGGATCATTTCATAAAGCTATGCTATATGGAATACAAATCAATCTTTATTTATTTTAAACAGCAGATAAATCTGTTACAGGGTTTATGTGGATTCTTGAAGGCAGTGTTATTGAAAAGGATCATCTTACAATGCATTGCAATGCAGATCAGTGAAGAAGCAGCTCATCAGAGCATTGTCTTCCTTCAGCTTGGTCTACCGCACAGGTTCCCAGACTTTTCGCAGACACTAAACCTTCAGCCATGTACCCCCTACTCTCACACACTTAAAGCAGCTAGAAAAAGAAATGTGTTTGTAAGCTTGCCTCATATTACAAACTCAGTTCTTTGAGTACATCAATATAATTAAAGGAATATTCTGACCAAATTTACACAAAAATAAATGTCAAAGTTTAGATGTCTCTTTGTCTTTGTAGCATTAACTGACAGTGTAGCATCTGACAGTATCACACATTATTTGCCCTCTCAAAGTTTTCTCTTGAAGATGGGGCTTTGTAGAATAATCTTTATCTACAAATCTACAATGAATGAATTGTACCATCATCTCTGCCTCTTTTCTTATCAGTCAGTGAAATCCTTTTAAAAACAACAAACAGTAAATGGGTTACCTAGCCAAATGCTGTGCCCTCTTGGTCCTGTAAATGGTATGTTGTATTCTGGTGGACTTTGTAAGGATGTAATGATTCAGTAAGGAAAATAAAATAATTGGATTTTACTTGTTGTTATTTTTTTTATTTGTGAGTTTCATCCAGCACACCCCTGTATGCAGCCAGTTGGGCAATTTGGTAGACCCGGCTGCGCCCGAGATGGGTATGATGGTGCACCAACGGGTGGGAGGGAGTTTTGTGCCAACAGAGTGTGTGGAGAGTGCGCTGAAGCTCACGTGCTTCAACCTGGTCTGTTCTCTGCACAGGCGAGGCATACCCTGCGCAGTGATAATTTGGCTCACAGTGCACACAGTGTAGCCTTGCAGAGCAGATGGATTTTTAGAATCAGGCAGGTGCCTGAGAGGATTGAAGGTGTAGTGGCAAATCACGAAGGACTGATTGCAGCATCAGCTAGTCTATATGCTGTGGACACTTTAGCCCAGACTGTTACCAGATTAGCTGCCCAGTTGTAACAACAATCTGCGGCTGATCCTGCACCTGCTTCTGTCACTCCTGCTGCGGCGTCTCTAGCTCCTGTCCTAGCCTCAGACTCTCCAGAGCCTCATGTGGGATCTCCTGAACGCTACAATAGGGATCCTGAGACCTGCTCTCTGTTCATCACCAACTGCACCCTGCTCTTCGCCCTCCAGCCTCACACGTTTGCCTCTGAGTTAGCCAAAGTGGCTTTCAACATCAATCATCTGACGTGTCATGCACGGCTGTGAGGAACTGCTGAGTGGGATCATCAGTCTCCTCCCTGTATGAGCTTTACTGCCTTCGCTGCTGAGACCAGCAAAGACCAGCAAGGTCTTTGGACACAGCCCAGCCAGATCAGAGGAAGCAGTGGGTGTGCTGAATCTCTGACAAGGACAGCACTCTGTAGCGGACTTCTCCATAAACTTTCACACTCGAGCCAGCCATAGTGGCTGGAATCCCTTAGCTCTGGTCGATGCATTCATGCATGGACTGGCAGACTACATAAAAGGTGAACTGGTCTCCCATGAACTCCCATCATCCCTTGACGACATTATCGACCTGGCTATATGCATCGACCTCCGCATCCAGGCCCGGAGAAGGGCACGACACCAGGGGTCCAGTCGTCCATCAAGACAACCAACAGACTCAATGCCCGCCAAGCCCGTTGGTCCCTGTTCTTCACCAGTTTCCACTTCAGCCTGTCTTACCGTCCTGATGCCCTGTCACGTCAGTTTCTCCGAGATGACGACAGCAGTGTTTCTGTGTTGCAGAAGCCCAGAGCGCCCAGACCAAACCCCCCTCCCTGCTCGTCTGCCGGTTTCCTCTGCACTCAGACGGGGCCATATTTTACTTGACCAAAAACACACATAAACGGACTCCCAGCGAAAAAATCTGATATCGGTCTGCATTCACGCTTTATTTAGAGAATTTTCAGCACATTACTTTCACACAAAAACACCGCTAAATAAGGCTCTAGTAAAACGGCCTCCGCTGCAGGCTCTGCCTCCGCTGCAGCGGAGATAATGAGAAAATAATAATATAATAACAATAAGAATAATAATAACAATAACAATAATAACAACAATAACAATAATAATAATAATAATAATAAATGGCAATAATAATAATAATAATAATATACAATAACAACAACAATAGGCAGAGCAGCTGCAGGCTCTGCCTCCACTGCAGCGGAGGCAGAGCCTGCAGTGGAGGCCGTTTTACGGCGCTATGAGAACTAGAGCCTTATTTAGCGGTGTTTTTTGTAAAAAGTAACGCTGAAAATTGTGTAAATAAAGCGTGAATGCAGACCGATATCAGATTTTTTTCGCTGGGAGTCCGTTTGTGTGTTTTTGGTCAAGTAAAATATGGCCCCGTCTGACTGCAGAGGAAACCGGCAGACGAGCAGGGAGGGGGGTTTGGTCCTAGCGCCCTGGGCTTCTCCAACACAGAAACACTGCTGTAGAGGTAATTTCTGCCCTAAACCTTGTGATAGGACCCAACTTGTTCCATCCCGGAATATCGCTTTAACACTAAAACCCAAGGTAGAATGGTTACATTAAGGGCCCTAATTTCCTGGCGCCAGCACAGGGTGGCGCAACCTGGTTCACCCCCTCACAGTGGTAATTTCCTCTGGTATCTAGAGCGTCACTGCATTCTTTGTTGCATGTTGTGTGCCATATAATGTAGTCTTACAACATGGATGCCACTTAGACCTCATGGAGTAGACATTATAGGACTTTAGACGGAGAGAGGCCGAACTGCATGTGCCATATCAACAGGGAGAGCAGCAGAGAGCAGGGGAGAGGAGAGAATATCTGGCTATACAGCTCTGTCCTTCAATGTGCTTGTTCGCTGAGCATTACCTGGAGGCGAGCCAGGAAGAGTAGAGCCATCCTGAGGGAGAGGCTGCATGGATCAGCCATCACAGTCCAATATTTGGATAGTGGCATCGGCACTTCTGGAGCATAGTACTCGAAAATTTGGACAGATGTTCCTCGATATTGGCGTTTTCCTCTTCTTTAGTGGGTTTCTTTTGTTTGATAGCGTTGTAGGCAGATAATAACCTGGAATAATCTGGAACCTGGTGTCAGCCTAGCAGCCAAAGACCTGTGTGTCCAGTCGAGTCAGGAGGGTGATTCAAAAGTCTTCTCCACAAGTAGTTCCACCAGGAGCTCGGAAAAAAGCTTGTAGGTTCAGGTCCCTTTATCAACTCAGGGAGGCCAATGATGCGGATATTGTTCCTTCACTAAAGCTCTCAAGGTCATCTTCAGCAGTAGATTGTTGTTGCTATTGGCTAAGGCCGCACACCTCGTTTCCAGAGCACATATATGCTAACCATCCGATCAGCACAGGTCTCCAGAGAAACAATACATGCCCGTGGTCTGCTATTGTAGTTTGCATCTTTTCCAGTCATGATTCCAGGGCAGCCAAAGAGTTTTTCAAGTCCCTAAGGACCACAAGGACCACAAATGTAACGATGCAGGTAATCGGAGAGTGTGTCTTGTTCTTCTTCAGTTGTTTCAATGTTTTAGAATTATTCCAGGTGGCCTGGGTTTACTTTGTGGTAAACTCAAATGACAGTAGTATGAAAAAGAGAAGTGTTTTTTCAAGTTTTTTCTAACTCACATGCTCTCCCACAACAACCCTGTTTCGTTTTTGCCTGTGTTTTCTTGTTGTTGTTTTTTCTAAAGATTTTTGATATTTTGTGCCTTTATTGATAGGTTTAGACTATCAACAAAGGCACTATCTCCCTGGTTACCCCCTAGTTACTTTCATCCGAACTTTGCACCTCTGATTTGGAACTTTCCATTTCTTCACAGTCTAGAAGCCTTCTTCGTAACTCAGTTCTGGATTTCGCAAACTGCTTCTGTTGATCCTTCTTGCTCTGCTCAGCCTGTTTAAGCTTACCTTCATAAAAAGTCTCCTTAGCTCTGAGCTTTTCCTCAAAGCGTAATTTATCTTCATTCTTTTCTGAGATCTCTTGTTGTAGGGTAGATTTTAAAGTCTCTATCTCTAAGCGGAGAGCCTCCTCTCTCTTGTCAGCTTCCTTATGCTGATTTTCAGACAATGTCCTCTGAGCAGTGAGCTCCTCTTTATAGGAAAGCTCCATTTCTCCTTTCTCTATCATCATTTTTGACAGCTCTGTTTGGACATCCGTATAGCGCTCACAATATTTTTTCTGAATCAGTGTGGCCTGATGAAGCTCACTTTCATAGGAACTTTTCTGAGATCTGAGCCTCTTCTCATAGGATGACATCATGTGTTCATTCTCTGTGGTCTGTTTCTGGAGGGCACTTTTATGGGACCTTTCCTGAGATCTGAGCTTCTCCTCATAGGATGATATTATGTTTTCATTCTCTGTGGTCTTTTCCTGTAGGGCACTTTCATAGGAACTTTTCTGAGATTTGAGTTTCTCCTCATAGGATGATATCATGTTTTCCATCTCTGCTCTCTCCTTTGACAGCTGCCCCTTGGTCATTTCAAGACTATGATTTAGGTCCTTCATGCTCTCTGTCAAAGATCTGTTTTCTTTACATTTTGCATTAAATGTAATGTTTTGCCTTTCAAGATCGCTCTGAATATTGTTGAGAGCCTTGTTTTTTTGCTGCTCTTCTAATAAACATTTCTTTGTCTCACAGAGCTCTTTTTCATTGGCCTCATTTCTTTTCTCAGCAATATTTTTGTCTTTTGCCAAAACTTCATACTTCTTTTTGAAGACATTGAGCTCCTCCAAAGCATTTTTCAGGTGCTGATTCACCTCCTGAAGTTCCTCAAGTCTTTGTTGTGATGCTTTTTCATCATCTTGAACTCTTTTCTCGGTTGCCTGAATGTTACATTTCAGTTCCTCAAGTGCTCCCTCACAGTCATGGTTTTTCCTTCGGTGCAGGACATTTTGATTTCTCTCATGTCTTCCTCTCTTTCAAGCAATCTTCTATCTGTGTCCTGCAAAGTCTTGTTCAACTCCTCAAACTCCTGTGACAACAAATTCTCAAGGTCTCATTTTCCTGACAAAACCTCTTTGCTGCTTAAATTCTGAATTGTCTCCTTTTGGGCCTCATTCTTGCTGCTTAAATCCTGAATTGTCTCCTTTTGGGCTTCATTCTTGCTGCTTAAATCCTGAATTGTCTCCTTTTGGGCTTCATTCTTGCTGCTTAAGACTTGAATTGTCTCCTTTTGGGCCTCATTCTTGCTGCTTAAATTCTGAATTTTCTCCTTTCGGGTCACATTCTTGCTGCTTAAGACTTGAATTGTCTCCTGTTGGGCCTCATTCTTGCTGCTCAAGACTTGAATTGTCGCCTGCTGGGCCTCATTTTTGCTGCTCAAGACTTCATTCTTGCTGCTTAAGTCCTGAATCGTCTCCTTTTGAGTTTCATTTTCTTTCAAAAGGAGGTCATTTTCTATTATGAGTTCAACTTTCTTCCTATCCCGAGTCTTGTCAAGTTTTTGCCGCAGATCGGTTATAGTTTTGTCCTGGGCCCTGCACATCTCAGAAAGATGCTGCATCATCTCCTGTTTTGTGAGTTGGGTTACTGACTGCACTCCACTCTGCTTAACCACAAACAAATGTGACATGTTGCCTGTAAGTGATGGCAGTCTAACTGCCATGGGGCCTTTATAGAAGGTCCCATGGCAGTAAGTGGGTTTGAGTCTTTGATGACTCAAACCCACCAATCAAACACCATGGATATGGTGATTGATGCCCATATATGGTTATTTGCAAATCACTGTAAAGGCCTCTGATTTCAAAGGCAAACATTCTTTGGAATGTTTCGTTTTGAATCAAAGGCGTTTGCCTTCTTTGGAATGTTTCTCATATGTATATAGATTAGATCAGATTGAACAAAACAATACTGATCAGATTAGATTGTACTTTATTACGTCTCGATATGTGTTGGATTAGGAAAATCACAATGCAGCCAGCACCTAGGCACTCTAATGAGGAGAAGATCAGACAACTTTCTGAGGAGATCAGACATCTTTATGAGGAAAGGAGGGCCCAGAAAAAGTCATAATGAATCTGGCGCCAGAAACTTGAGATGACTCGAAAGATAAGAAAAAGAACCTCATAATAGAAAATGACATCATTTCTAGTGAAAATGAGGCCCAAAAGGAGAAAATTCTGAATTTAAGCAGCAAGAATGAGGCCCAAAAGGAGAAAATTCAGGATTTAAGCAGCAGGAATGTGGCTTTGGTCATGGAAAATGGGACACTTAGAGCACAGTGTGATGCCATGAGGAGTATGATGCTACAGGATTTCAAGGAGGTGAAGGAGCAGAACAAATTCCAGACAGAGCAATTTAGGCTGCTTAACAACCAACTCCAAGAGTTCAGGGATGTTCAGTCTAATGGAAGTCAAAAGGAAATCAGTGAGAAAAAAGAGGACCAAAGGTTTAATGATCAGGTCACAGAAGAGCTGTTGAAAATGAAGAAAGAGAACAGAGAAGCTAACGTAGAGTTAGAGACTGTCAAAACTGCTCTACAGAAAGAGACCACGGAGAAAGAAAGCATGAGATTATCCTATGAGGAGACTCTGAGATCTCAGAAAAGGTCCTATGAAAGTCAGCTTCATCAGGCCAGAATGATTCAGATTGAATATTGTAAGCACTATGATGATGTCCAAACAGAGCTGTCGAAAATGAATGAGAAAAGAGAAATTGAGCTTTTCTATAAAGAGGAGCTCACTGCTCAGAGGAGATTGTCTGAAAATCAGCATAAGGAAGCTGACAAGAGAGAGAGGGCTCTCCGCTTAGAGTTAGAGACGGTAAAATATGCCCTACAGCATGAGTCCAGAGAGAAGGAACACATGAGACTATCCTATGAGGAGAAGCTCATATCTCAGGAAAGTTCCCATAAAAGTGCCCTACAGGAAAAGACCACAGAGAATGAAAGCATGATATCATCCTATGAGGAGAAGCTCAAATCTCAGAAATGGTCTTCTGAAAGTGCCCTACAGAAAAAGACCACTGAGAATGAAAACATAATATCATCCTATGAGAAGAGGCTCAGATCTCAGAAAATTTCATATGAAAGTGAGCTTCATCAGGCCAAAATGACTGAGAAAAAATATTGTGGGCGCTACACGGATGTCCAAACAGAGCTGTCAAAAATGATGATAGAGAAAGGAGAAATGGAGCTTTCCTATAAAGAGGAGCTCACTGCTCAGAGGACATTGTCTGAAAATCAGCGTAAGGAAGCTGACAAGATAGAGGAGGCTCTCCGCTTAGAGATAGAGACTTTAAAATCTACCCTACAGCACGAGACCTCAGAAAAGAATGAAGATAAATTACGCTTTGAGGAAAAGCTCAGAGCTAAGGAGACTTTTTATGAAGGTAAGCTTAAACAGGCTGAGCAGAGCAAGAAGGATTTAAAGAAGCAGTTTGTGAAATCCAGAATTGAGTTACGGAGAACGCTTCTAGACTGTGCAGAAATGGAAAGCTCCACATCAGAAGTGCAAAGTTTGGATGAAAGTTCTCTTTCAACCATACTGGAGTTGCAGACTGTCAAATTAAATCTGTCTACAGGAACTTTGGAGAATGAAAGATTACAGGCCAAATGTCAAGATTTAAGTGAAGAATTGCAGTCTGTCCGAACTAAGCTAGAGGATATGACCAATACAGCTTACAACAGAGAGGCCAGACCATGTGTGCCATCGAAGACTGCCAATACTGAGCTACAGAAAATGACTGAAGAGAAAGAAGAAACCAGAGTATCCTATGAGAAGCTCAGATCTAAGAGTGTGTGTAAATGTGATCTAGAGACAACAACAGCCGAGAAAGAAGAGATAAACAGATCCCATGAGGAAAAGCCCAGATCTGAGGGGTGCTTATCTGGAAGTCAGTGTCCAGAAACTGATGAGAGAAAGAACGGTCTATGTGAACAACTACAGACTGTCCAAACTGAGCAAGAGTCTGTGACTGAGGAGACAGAAGAAATCAGTGTCCCATTAGGATGCTAATTTACATGAGGGATGTCATGTAGGTGAGCATCTTGAAGAGCACTCACAAGTTCTTTAAAAAAGGAAGACAAAAAGCTCAAACAAAAACTCTCACACAAAGATTTGTCGAGCCTCAGATTCAGGAGGAGCAAGAAGAGAAGGAAACAATTTAATTTAAAATGTGAAGTAAGCCGCACGCTGGCCACTGCACTATGTAAGCCGCGGCAGACCAATCCAGACGGCTTACGTAGTGCAGGGAGCGCGAGGAGACGTGCACTGCGGAAGTACGCTATAGCACTGTTTAGGCTCGAAAAATGTACTAAATGACCTCGTTTTGAATTAATTATGGACGCATTCCAGGACACTTGGATTACAGGGGACGAAAGCAGTATGAAGGAAAATAGACACGCTTTTGTGGACTTTTATGGACCTTTTTCTTACGGGCGCCGTCGTCCCCTGTTAGATGGACCTTTGTTGACAGCAAAGATGCCCCCGGACCTCCAGCTGCATTTGAGACATCAAAAAAGTGCTCCAGAGTGTTGCTCAGCATGAGGGTGAGTAGAAAATGAGGCCAAATCGTTGTTTGGGTGTAGTGTTCCTTTAAGGACCTTTATCATAGACTTAAAATGACCAAGGAGCAGTTGTTACAGACGAGAGCAGAGACGGAAAACATGAGACTACTTTATGAGGAGAGCCTCAGATCTCAGAAAAGTTCCTATGAAAGTGAGCTTCATCAGGCCAAAATGATTCAGACTGAATATTGTAAGCACAATGATGATGTCCAAACAGAGCTGTCAAAAATGATGATAGAGAAAGGAGAAATGGAGCTTCCCTATAAAGAGGAGCTCACTGCTCAGAGGACATTGTCTGAAAATCAGCGTAAGGAAGCTGACAAGAGAGAGGAGGTCTCCGCTGAGAGATAGAGACGGTCAAAACTGCCCTACAGCAAGAGACCACAGAGAAGAATGAAGATAAATTACGCTATGAGGAAAAGCTCAGAGCTAAGGAGACTTTTTATGAAGGTAAGCTTCAACAGGCCGAGCAGAGCAAGAAGGATCAACAGAAGCAGTTTGCGAAATCCAGAATTGAGTTACTGAGTAAGATGCTCGACCATGAGGAATAGAAAAGAACCCAATTAGTGATGCAAAGGTCGGATGAAAGTTCTCTTTCAACTATACTGGAGTTGCAGACTGTCAAATTAAATCTGTCTACAGGAACTTTGGAGAATGAAAGATTACAGGCCAAATGTCAAGATTTAAGTGAGGAATTGCAGTCTGTCCAAACTAAGCTAGAGGATATGACCAATACAACTTACAACAGAGAGGCCAGCCCATGTGTGCCATCGAAGACTGCCATAACTGAGCTACAGAAAATGACTGAAGAGAAAGAAGAAATCAGAGTATCCTATGAGAAGCTCAGATCCCATGAGGAGAAGCCCAGATCTGAGGGGTGCTTGTCTGGAAGTCAGTGTCCTGAAAGTAATGAGAGAAAGAACGGTCTATGTGAACAACTGCAGACTGTCCAAACTGAGCAAGAGTCTGTGACTGAGGAGACAGAAAAAATCAGTGTCCCATTAGGATGCTAATTTACATGAGGAATGTCATGTAAGTGAGCATCTTCAAGAGCACTCACAAGTTCTTTAACAAAAGAAGACAAAAAACTCAAACAAAAAACTCTCACACAAAGATTTGTCGAGCCTCAGATTCAGGAGGAGCAAGAAGAGAAGGAAACAATTTAATTTAAAATGTGAAGTAAGCAGACATTTGACAGAGAGCATTAAAGGAACACTACACCCAAACAACGATTTGGCCTCATTTTCTACTCACCCTCATGCTGAGCAACACTCTGGAGCACTTTTTTGATGTCTCAAATGCAGCTGGAGGTCCGGGGGCATTTTTGCTGTCAACAAATGTCCATCTAACAGGGGACGACGGCGCCCGTAAGAAAAAGGTCCATAAAAGTCCACAAAAACGTGCCTATTTTCCTTCATTAGTTGGGAAAATCTGCGAATCTTCTGCTCCGCTGTAATCCTGCTGTCCTGAGCGGTAAGTGTCCTGGCGGGTAGCGATCCAATATTAATTACAAAGTGCAGTCATTTAGTACATTTTTTTAAATAGCCACACCACTGCACTGGCGTGCCTGAGGTTACAGCACTCACGTAACGCGTACAGCACGCAGGCTATGCAGGACCGCGCGAGCAGGAGGCATTCGCCAGGCGGCACGGCACTTCGCGGAAGTACGCTTATAGCACTGGCAAAGGAGTTCTTCCACCATCGGAAAGCAACACCAATGTTGATCCGGTTCGCCATGGTCATAGCCCTTCTTTTCCACTTTTCACTTCTCTGACCTCTTTCTTTGGGCTGTTTTCAGCCATTGCTACCGCAACTATTGTATCTCTCTTACGCTAACTGCAAGACGTTACGCAAAACTACGACTCTCTCCCCTCTGTCTGATCTGTGCACGAGTATGATCGCCCCCTGGATGTGGGGGGGTTTACTCTGTTTTGGTAACTTGGTCCGAGCCACAGTATTTACCTGCTGAAATTCAGAGCCAAGGCTGTATATTGAGACCAGATTTTTTTTTCAACATGCTGTCAGTGGTGACATCTTGTGGATGGAGAGGAGACATACGGTGAATTTCACAAATACTGCATTTGATTAGAAGATTAGAAGATCGCTGAGTACACCTTTAAGTGGCAAAACTATTTGTGCTAAAACAAATAAATACAATAATCAAGTAGAATCACATGCCCTGTCAAGTGCAATAGATGACAATGAAATTAAAATAAATAAAATTTACTTGCCTTACTCTCCAAATAAGGTGAAAAAAGGCTTCAAAATCATTTTAAACAAAAGAGTCAGTTTTATATTCCAAAAAGAAGCAGTTTTATATTCAGTTGTCAATAAATAATAATGAAAATAGATAAATAAAACTAATTAAAAAATCAAATTGAGACATACTTCTGATAAGCAAATAAAAAAAATCTCCTTTCTCTGCACACTGCACTCCTTACCCTAATCATGAAACCTATTAGCACTTACCAGTTTAACCTAAACCAGACAAATTTGCAGCTAATGACTGAACAGAATAAGACCAAAATTATGATAAACTGCAATTCTCCTCTAATTATAACGTCACATCCAAATTCTTAAACTTTATCCTGAAACAGAACAGTGTTTCCTCCAGGACTTTTTTCAGCAGTGGGGGCAGGCTCACCGGGGAGCTGTGGCAGTGTAAACAGATGACACTTGACAGCAGATTTAAATTGGGATTCTACGATATTGACGATTTTTAAATCTTTAGTTAGCTTTTCTCACATCAGTGAAAACGATGAACAATGATGATGTCTACAGACTATATCAGGAAAAATACACATCACATGTGAGTCTGTATTTAGGATTTATTCAGCAATATATTTTAACCAGCTGTTTATACTCTCTCTTCAAGACTGGACTGCATTTAAAAGTGGATTATTAACCCTTCATGGCACCAGAATTTTTCAAGAAAATATTCAATTTTGCTATCAAGATTTAAAAAGGCTATAGTTTCAAAGTGGTTAGTTTCATCATTGTAATTTACGGGCAGACCACGAACGCCTCCGCTGCCTGCACTGTGCTTTTACCCCCGGCTTCTCCCTCGTCTGCCCAGAGCTCCACGGTCTTTCTCATTCCCGCTAACACCGTCCTTTTTCACCGTGTTTTGAGCTTCTCTGCATCCCAGACCACGTCCCCTCACTCTACGGCCCGGGAGAGGCAAAGCATCGGCCTCAGTATGTGCTGCTCGGGGACTGTAAAGGCGCACGGACCCGCTCCCGCTGCCAGTTTGGTCCTCACTGGACGACTGACCGTCATCCTCAGAGAGTAAATATTCCTCAGATTCAGAGTCAGCCAGAGAAAAACATCACATCTGAACCATAATTTGTTATAGAGCTTGACTAAACTTCTTTATGATCAATTGTTCTTGAATATTTCTTTGTTATTACATCAAATTTCATAACACGGCTGTATGTAACTGTGCAATCAATGTAAATGTTGTATAATTTTTGAAAATACTGATTTTATTGTTATTGTTATGTTTATTTATTATTGTATATGACTGTTTATGCTTTGACAACAATGTATTTTTTTCATTCATGCCAATAAAGCTTTTATTGAATTGAATATATATATCTATATATATCTATCTATATCTATATCTATATCTATATATATATATATATATATATATATATATATATATATATATATATATATATATATATATATATATATATATATGTATATATATGTGTATATATGTATTCGCAGCTTATGGCTAATCCTCTGCCGTCATCTATGCATTGCACACTAAGGCTATTCTCTCTGCATAATTATAAACCAATTTCCCTGCATCTTTGACTATTTGTCCTGCATCTCTGTTTGTTTGGTTTTCTTTTTTCTGTATCTCTCTTTCCAACTTCCTCACACAGCAACTGTTTCGTTAGAATCACTTTGTGCGGTTGGATCCTCGGAGACCCCGGATCAAGATGGCGGCGTAGCCTGAAAGCTCCACACAACCGAACATAAACTTTTGAAAACCCCCACAAATGCAATGATATTTTTTGAGCAAATAGAGCGGACCCTTGGTATGTCAGAACCATCCGAACCGAAACCCTACGAGATTTTCACCAGGTCACGCAAGGCAAGTGTCGCTAAAACAACTTTCCCGGCAACGGTGGTGGCTAACGAGGCTAGCAGCATGGCAAACATAGCTGATTTGGCAGAGCTGAAATCCCTCCAAGCTGATTTTGGATCAAAACTGGACAACACTGACAACCGTTTGTCGGACATGGTAAACTCAGTTGAGTCGATTGAAAGCAAACTTTCAGACCTGGAACAAGAAGTGGGTGCAAATAAAACACATATCGGAGAGGCACAATCACGTATAGCAACAACAGAAGACCAGTTGCAGCACACTCAAGAGGCACTGGCCTCGGCCACTAAACGAATCGCCCATCTGGAATCAAAAGCAGAAGATTTGGAAAATCGAGCCAGAAGAAAGAATTTGCGACTTGTGGGACTGCGTGAGCGAGCCGAAGGGAGCAAGCCCCTCTTTGACTTTGTCAATGACATGTTGCCGCGGTGGCTCGGCTGTCCTGATAAAACTTTAACTCTGGAGCGAGTTCATCGCACACTGGCACCGGCTCAACCTAATCAACACCGAGCTGTTCTGGTTCGCTTTTTGAAGTCTCAGGAGAAGGAATTCGTGTTTCGTGAAGCAAAGAAGAGAGAGATTAAACACAATGACTGCAAACTCTTTTTGTTTTTGCCCCTTTTTGTTTGCTCCTGTACTCGTCTCTGGCTCTTGTCTTGTAGGTGGCCTGGGATCCTTGGTGGAGACTGCCTGCTGCTGTGGAGTCATGAAGCCTCAAAACTACAGCTATAAACATGACACACATAGTTGGCCATTTTATTAGGAACACTCCATTCTCATTATCATTATAGCTGTTCATGTAGTTATTAGCATGATCTCCATATCCATGATAGTTACACCTACAGTATCTATTTCTTATTACCACATAGTCATGAAGTCCCTCTTGAAAATGGGATGTCACATCTCAAGAGGCCTTTAACACAATTATACTTAACGGAGACAAATATGGTTGGGATGCACTTGTGGTCTGGGCACCCATGAGTTCGTCACAACCATAAATTCTTATTTTCAGTTTGAATATCTAAGATTATACTTCTAGAAAATGATCACCACAACCATTCAGACATGAGGACCCTCCAGAAATGAGATGTAGCATCTCAAGAGGCTAACCTCTAAGGAATCAGACGACAGGCCGATGATACATGGACCTGTCCCTAACTTTAGTTCTTACTTCGTCCACTTGTCTCCTCTTACTTCCCTTCCTTTGCCCTCACACCCATCACAGCATTGTGTGGATTTGCTGTTCATCATGAGACTGGGATCCACATTCAAGATTTCCTGCTGCTTAACAGAAGGTTTTTTCTTGCCGCCATGATGGAGGGATTCATGATTGGCTATATGGATTCATGTTGGGTGTTGGATGTATATATTTGTATATATATGTATATGTGTATTCTATATGTATATATGTATCTATGCATATATGTGTATCCATAAAATGAAGAGCTTTATGCTCTATTGTAAAGTGTCTTGAGATAACACTTGTTATGAATTGGCGCTATACAAATAAAGATTGATTGATTGATTGATTGATTGATTGATTTTTCTCCCAGGATCTGTCTGCTGAAACGGTTCATATTGGGCGAGAGTTTGCCCCAGTTGTGAGACAGTTTGTGGCCATGGGAAACTTTCGTGGATTTCAACATAATCCCTGTAAATTGAGGGTGCTTCACCATGGAAGAATCCATCTCTTCTCATCACCACAAGAAGCCAAAAGGTTTCACCAGGACATAACACGACCAGTATAAAGACTGTGCTGAAGCACGGATGAAAGGCACAGTTTCTGAAATTATGACGGACACTGAACGCATCAAGAAAGAAAACAACAGTCGAACAAGGTAACATAATCGATATGCAGTGACTAATAAAGACTGTTTCTAAGATGAGACCGAAAACTTAAACAAGGGAACATGACAAAAGCAGGAGCACTTTGCTTTATTATGTTATTACACTAGTTATATGGTGCAATACAATAAGTCAACATTATTTGAAGTGCAATTTGGTTTTATGCTTGACTTTAACTGAGAGCAGAGAAAGGGGCTAATCTGAGATATTATGGTTGTGTGGACTTGAAGCTGTTCTGTCCAGGGTACGGGGCACACGGACTGGCTGCTCCTCAGTACTAGTGGATCAGCACCCTCCAAGCTGCTTTATTAATAGGGGGTGGGGGAAAGCATTTTTGTGAAAATGCCAGGGGGTGTGATTGTTCTATTTTTTCTTGTTCCAGTTACCACTGTTCTAATGGTTTTGGTTGTTTCTGTTTTCCCCTCAAATTTGTGCTACATTCATGTGTGTGGTTTTGGCAGAATCAGCAACATTTATAACCTTGTCAGGATATCAGCAGGTGTTATTGATGGCAAAAAACTATGTCTGTGAAAAACTCAGAAATTAAGATCATCAGTTGGAATGTTAGGGGGCTTAGAAATTAATACCCAAAACCAGTGAAGTTGGTACGTTGTGTAAATCATAAATAAAAACAGAATACAATGATTTGTAAATCCTTTTCAACTTATATTCAATTGAATACACAGCAAAGACAAGATACTTAATGTTTGAACTGAGAAACTTTATTTTCTTTTGCAAATAATCATCAACTTAGAATTTAATGGCAGCAACACAATGCAAAAAGTTGTCACAGGGTCATTTTTACCACTGTGTTACATCGCCTTTCCTTTTAACAACACTCAGTAAACGTTTGGGAACTGAGGAGACCAATTTTTGAAGCTTTTCAGGTGGAATTCTTTCCCATTCTTGCTTGATGTACAGCTTAAGTTGTTCAACAGTCCGGGGTCTCCATTGTTGTATTTTACGCTTCATAATGCTCCACACATTTTCAATGGGGGACAGGTCTGGACTACAGGCAGGCCAGTCTAGTACCTGCACTCTTTTACTACGAAGCCACGCTGTTGTAACACGTGCAGAATGTGGCTTGGCATTGTCTTGCTGAAATAAGCAGGTCCATGAAAAAGACGTTGCTTGGATGGCAACATATGTTGCTCCAAAACCTGTATGTACCTTTCAGCATTAATGGTGCCTTCACAGATGTGTAAGTTACCCATGCCTTGGGCACTAATACACCCCCATACCATCACAGATGCTGGCTTTTGAACTTTGACCTATAACAGTCCGGATGGTTCTTTTCCTCTTTGGTCCGGAGGACACGACGACCACAGTTTCCAAAAACAATTGTAAATGTGGACTGGTCAGACCACAGAACACTTTTCCACTTTGCATCAGTCCATCTTAGATGAGCTCGGGCCCAGTGAGGCCGGCGGTGTTTCTGGGTGTTGTTGATAAATGGCTTTGGCTTTGCATAGTAGAGTTTTAACTTGCACTTACAGATGTAGACGAACTGTAGTTACTGACAGTGGTTTTCTGAAGTGTTCCTGAGCCCATGTGGTGATATCCTTTACACAGTGATGCCGGTTTTTGATGCTGTACCGCCTGAGGGATCGAAGGTCATGGGCATTCAATGTTGGTTTTGGGCCTTGCTGCTTCCGTGCAGTAATTTCTCCAGATTCTCTGAACCTTTTGATGATATTACGGACCGTAGATGATGAAATCCCTAAATTCCTTGCAATAGCTGGTTGAGAAATGTTGTTCTTAAACTGTTGGACAATTTGCTCACACATTTGTTCACAAAGTGGTGACCCTCGCCCCATCCTTGTTTGTGAATGACTGAGCATTTCAGGGAAGCTGCTTTTATACCCAATCATGGCACCCACCTGTTCCCAATTCAATCAATCAATCAAACTTTATTTGTACAGCACTTTTCATACAAAATTTTGTAGCACAAAGTGCTTCACACAGAATGAAGAAAATAAAATTAAAAGTAATCAAAGGTAAAAAATAAACACAATGAAAAATACAACCCTCCCTCCCATCCCTCACCCCCACCCTTGCAATCCACATACACCACACACACTCACTTACACACATACACAAAGACATGAAGAAGAGATTCTAACAGAAAACAGAGTAAGAGAACTGAGGAAACGCCATCTTTCACTAAAAAAATGAGGGAACACTGGAAGTAAGACTAAAATAATAATTAAAAACAATAACAGTAACTAAACAAATAAAATGAAATAAAATCTTGATAAAGAATAATATTAAGATAAACAGATATAAAAATAAACAAGTAAATAAAATGCAATTCAAATAGTAATATATTAAAATAAGATAAAAATGCACTGAAGTGGAAAGAAAATAAATAAACAGATAACAAAATTCCAAACAATATTTCTTTACTAAATGGGAGACTAAAATATATTAAGGTGTTAAAAAAACAAAAATACATAAATAAGATTAAATAATTATCACAATAATGATAATAAAAATGACAATAATAAAAATAATAGGAAATATAACCTTGGCTAAAAAGGTAGGTCTTGAGTTTGCTTTTAAAAATATGAACCATAGGTGTTGCTCTCAGGTCTTCAGGCCGACTGTTCCACAGACGAGGGCCATGGTACTGGAATGATGCTTCACCGTATGTTTTAGTTCTAACTTTGGGTACTATCAGAAGGCCACTACCTGAAGACCTGAGGGCTCTACTACATAGGGTAAAAGCAGATTGGATAAATAAAATGGAGCAAGACCGTTAAGAGATTTAAAACTAATAAAAGAACCTTAAAATCTATTCTAAAAGATACAGGCAGCCAATGCAGAGACTTTAAAATCGGGGTGATGTGGGCTCTCTTTCTGGTCTTCATCAGCATACGTGCAGCTGAGTTTTGGAGGAGTTGAAGCTGTGAGGTGTTCTTTTTAGGAAGACCAGAAAGAAGAGCATTACAGTAATCAATCCTACATGTGATAAAAGCATGGATAAGAGTCTCTGCATTGGCCTGAGAGAGAAACTGGCGCACTCTGGAAATGTCCTTTAGGTGATAAAATGACTTTTTTGTAATATCTCTGATGTGCAATTCAAAATTAAGGTCTGCATCAAATAAAACACCAAGGTTTTTGGCCTGCTGACAGGGATTAAAAGACAGTGCTTGGAGTTTGCTCTCCAGTGTCTCTCTCTGTGGACCTGTACCTGAGTTTTGTCCTGGTTGAGCTGAAGGAAGTTGTCTGCCATCCAAGACCTGACATCTAAAATACAGTTAAAAAGGGCATCAATGGGCCCTGTGTCATCAGGAGACACGGGGATGTAAAGCTGAGTGTCATCCGCATAGCTATGAAAGTTGATGCCGTGTCTCAGCATATAAATATTAAAAAGTGTAGGACCTAAAATTGAACCCTGGGGGATGCCACAGTTAATATTGTAGAGTCCTGACTGGCATTTCCCCATGTTCACATAAAACTTTCTTTCTGTTAGATATGATTTAAACCAATTAAAAACAGTGCCAGAGATTCCAATAAAACCATTGAGTCTATTTAAAAGGATTTGGTGATCTACAGTGTCAAATGCTGCACTCAGGTCGAGCAGCACAAGCACAGAGAGCATTTTCTGATCCATGTTTGACCTGAGATCAATCACTATTTTAACTAATGTCTCTGTGCTGTGGCCAGCCCTAAAGCCTGACTGATACATTTCACCAATGGATAAAGTTGTCATAAAATCCTGTAATTGGTTAAAAACAAGTTTCTCTAAAATCTTACTTAAAAATGGCAGATTGGAAACTGGCCTGTAGTTATCTAAAATCAGTGGGTCCAAATTGTTTCTCTTCAGAAGAGGTTTGACCACCGCTGTTTTAAAAGCAGTAGGAAAAACACCCATCTGAAGAGAATAATTAAAAATATTAAGAAGATCAGGTTTAAAAGAATTATAAAATTGTTTAAAAAAGAATGTAGGGACGGGGTCTAAAAGGCATGTCGCAGGTTTTAGCTGGGAGACAACTTTGTCAATCATTTCAGAATCAACCAGGAAAAACGTATCCAGTGTTTCTTCTTTAGAATGAAAAACTCAGTAAAATCTCTCCTGCACTGAAGTTGGTTGCGGGACAGATTTGCTCTTATTGCTTCAGTTTTACTGCAGAAATGGACTGCAAAATCCTCACACACTGACTGCGTGGAGAAGTGATCAGGAGGGTTAAAAACAGGGTTAATTAAAAGATTAAAAGTGGAGAAGAGGATTTTTGGGTTATTGTGGTTTTCAGATATTAGTTTTGAAAAATGATTTCTTCTGGCTTTTTTGACTGCTTTATTGTATATTGACATTTTTTCTTGAAAGATTTGAAAATTGACTGTTAATTTAGCTTTTCTCCATCTCCTTTCTGCAATCCGACAGTTTCTTTTTAGTTGCAGAATTTCTTCACTTCTCCATGGAGGTGTTGGTTTTGTTTTTAATTTTTTGAATTTAATTGGTGCCACAATATCAAGGGCTGATTTGAGTTTGTTATTAAAACTATCTACAATAAAATCACATGAAGAGGGTAAAATATCTGGGGGGGCATTTCTTAGAATATGAATAAAATTTGCAGCCACTTCTGCAGTAAGATAGCGTTTCCTTACAGTTCGCTCTGGGATATCCTGCTTGCTAAAATCACACACATCAAAATATACACAAAAATTATCACTAAAACCAACGTCTTTCACTGCAGTAATGTTTGCTGACAGTCCATATGTTAAAATCACATCTAAAATCTGTCCTTTCTTATGTGTTGGAGTGTTGACATGTTGTTTAAAATCCATACAGTTAATTAGGTTTAAAAAATCTGAGGTAAAAGAGTTTGATTGATTGTCCAAATGGATGTTAAAATCACCTAAAATAAAAATCCTGTCATATTTTGTATGAATAATTGACAGCAGTTCTGAAAATTCTGTGATAAAAGTGGTGCAATACTTGGGGGGTCTATACAGAGTTAACAATAATGTAGTTGGACTGTTAAAAACAAAAGAGTGATACTCAAATGATCTAAAAACCCCAAATAAAATCTCCTTAAAACCAAGTGATGTTAAAAGAATAGATGCTGTACCCCCACCCCTTTTTTCCTGTCTAAAAGAATGTAAAAAACCATAATTACTTGGTGCTGCTTCAAGCAGACTGAAGGGTCCATCAGAATTGAGCCAAGTTTCAGTTAAAAACATGCAGTCAATGTTGTGGTCTAAAATAAAGTCATTAATTAAAAAGGATTTATTTAAAAGGGATCTTACATTTAAAAGTGCCATGTGCAGGGTTTGTCTTTGTGATGGATCTGGTTGTGGTCTCTGAGTGATGGTTATGAGGTTACCTGGAGGTGCAGCTGAAGGTTTATTGCAGGTGAGTCTCTTGTAGTGTCTTCTGTCAGTGATAATGGTGGGTATTTTAGAGATTGTGGATGGATCAGGGGGTCCGAGTCCGGTGGAACATGTGATGCTGCTAAAAGTGGAACTAAAAGCATACGAACAGGGACCAGGGGGACATCAATCACTGCCGGACACATCAGCTGGTGTTGCGGACGAAGCATGAGGGTGAACATGTTGTTTACCGTAGGCCAAGTTGATGGACAGCAGACGGCTCCCAGCCCTGTTTAAGTGCAGCCCGTCTGCCCCAAACAGATGAGTCCTGTCCCAGAAACTGTTAAAATTGTCTATAAATCCCAGGCCGTGGGCTCTGCAGACCGAGGACAGCCAGGTGTTGAGGCTCAGAAGCCTACTGAACCTCCCCATTCCTATGCCACAGGTGGGGGTGGGGCCGGAGATGAAAGCTTGTAGATGGAGCTGTTTGATGGTGGTGAAAAGCTGGAGAAAGTCCCGTTTTAAAATTTCCGACTGCTGTTTGGAGATGTCGTTGGTGCCAGCGTGGATCAGGACTGTGTCAGCCTCGGGATGTGCCTGCACAATTCCTGTAATTTTATCCGCGATGTCGAGAACAGTGGCACCGGGGAAGGACAGGGTGAGAGCGCCTCTCACCCGAACGTTCCTCAGGATGGAGTCTCCGATGATGAGAGTCGTCGGAGCCGTCCGCTGGTGAGGACGTCTGGCCGTCTCCTCGGATAAGTAGCCAGGCGGTGACCGCAGAGGGGGGCGGAGGGGCGACACCGCCGGAGGGACGCCGCGGGCCGGACCTCTCTTCTTCACGGCCTCCCTCAGCAGCCTGCGGCGGGCCGAGGAGGCCGACTTAGCAGCCACAGGTGAATGCCGAGAAGCGCTCACTTACAGAGGGGGGAACTCTGGAGGATGTTAAATCTGTTGGTCAGTGGAAGCTCCGCGGGCGAGGAAAATGTTGTCCCCGGCTGTGGAGTCCCCCGTGAGGAGTGGTCTTGCCTCCGCTGTCGCGCCCTCTCCGGTGCGATACCCTGCACCGCACTGTGCCCAGGCCGGGGGGTGAAATGGAGCGAGGCCGGTTGAGAGGTCCATGCCCGCGGATGATAAGCCGGTGCCTTCCTTTTGCTGCGGCCACTCACTGCAATCCACGTCCCCCCGTGTGATGGAGTGGAGCTCACGGGGGCCTTGGGTTTAGCCCCGAGCCGGAGCCAGTGATCATCCGGAGATGAGAGCGAGCAGGAGCCGGCACCTTAGCGGGAACAGCAGCAGGAGCCGCGGGAGGAGGAGACGCAGTGGCCGGTAAGGCAGCAATGTAGGGGGCTGTGTCCTCGAGCCCATTTGTGCTGGTGGTGGCTGGAGCGGGGCCGAGTATGATTGTGTCCAGGAACCTTTCAGCGTCCTGGATTTTGTAGAGAGTTGATATTCTTTGCTCTAACTCCAGTATTTTCCTGCTGAGGTCAGTACAGCTCTCGCAGCCGGATGGCGAGGTACGGGGTGCCATTTGCCGGTATGAGCCCAGTTTTGTCTCTCAGGTCAGGTAGTTTGAGATCGAGAGAGATCCTTTATTAACAACTCTTGCGACGCAAAAAGGTTATCTTAAAAACAGCAACCATCGAAGAAGTATCCAGTAAAAGAGTTTAAAACCAGGTAAAAGTTAGTTAAAAACTGGTCTTTCTCAGAGCGATCTGGCGGGCTGTTCCCAAAAGCTTCCTGGAAACACTCTCATCAAGCATGCCCAAACGACTTTTTGAAGTGATTAACAAGAACGGTGGAGCTACTCATTACCGAGTCCTACTGAGAAACATTTTTGTTCTGGTTTGGAGAGTTTTTTGTTATTTTTTGAGCGACGGTCTTAAAACTTTTGATCAGCTGATAAACAGCCTATTTCAGTTTATTGCTTTTGCGTATTGTAGCTCTATTTAAAACCTCATTAAGGTCCAAATGTGCAAAATGCATATTCTAGCAATTTTTCAACTGGTCCTAATATTTTGATCAGGACTGTATCAATAATATTAATAATAATATTCATAATAATAATAATAAGAATTATTATTATTATTATAAAATGTATTTCTATTGCACTTAACATTGCTGCAATGTTAAAGTACTACAGAGTAAGATAAAACAATGAAAAGACAATAAAAAGCAATTTAGGAAGAGATGAAAAGATTCTTCAAATAATGACAAGCCCATAAAAAGAAGTTAGCGAAAAAATATTTTGGGGCAATGAGAGTTTATTAAAAAAAAAATCTCACCTTTGTAGGTCTCAAAAATCCCTCAAAAAGGGGTATCATGAAATTATATATTCTTTTCACTTTCATTGAGTCAAATCTTTCAGCTCCTTACACTTAAACATATATATATATAGGGTTTTTTATTATTTTATTTATATCTTATATTTTCACTCCCTTTTAGTCCAAACCCCTGGTCTTTTTTGATCAAGAAAATAATATAATCATAATCAGAGTCAATTTGGCCTCTGATGATTCAAATCTCACAAACACAAGCAAAATAGCCAGAGCCTAATGTAGCGGAACAACGAGCCATGAGCTGCTCCAGGACTGAAATAAACTAATTATAAGGCATATAGTATGTCAGCAGTGTCTGCAGTGTACACCCCGGCTCCTTCAGAAAACCACGCAGCAGCTTCACTCCTGAATCCTGCAGCTTGTTGTCTCTCAGCTCCAGCTCTCTCAGGTGGGAGGGGTTGGACTTCAGAGCAGAGGCCAGGTGATCACAGCTGATCTCCATCAAACTGCAGTCCATCAATCTGAGCAGAGACCAAATAACACAGCTTTAGAAAACAATGTCTCCTCACTGACAGTCTATCCTGCCTTATTTGTTCATACTGCCTACTAGTGGACATACTAAGGATGAGTATTAGGGCCATGTTAGATGGAGAAAATTATTTTAGGGAAGTCAACATTCAAGTTGAAATGTTTAATAACAACTTTGTGATAAAAGTCAAAATGTTGAGAATAAAGTCGTCACATTTGACGACTTTATTCACTTATTCTATTGAGTCAAATCTTTCAGCTCTTACACTTACATATATATATATATATATATATATATATTAAGATATTGCTCAACTTTATTCTTGAAATTTTGACTTCAATGCCAGCTTAACCAAAATTATGTTCTCCATCTAAAATGGCCCTAATGCTTGTCCATAAAAAACATATGTATATTAGATTAGATTAGATGTAATCAAATAGCAGATGTAAACAAAAAAAGTAGATGTAAGATAATTAAAAAATATATATATTAAAAAATATAAATAAATCTAAGAAATGGAAGAATTAAAAAAATAAAGAAATAAAAATTGAATTACAAAACTAAATAAATAAAATAAATAAATCATTAAAAATCATTGTACTGGCTTAAATATATCACATTTATCTCAGCACAAATTTTAAACATGGTATCTGACCTCAGAGTTTCCAGTCTACACCCCGGCTCCTTCAGAAAACCACACAGCAGCTTCACTCCTGAATCATACAGGTCGTTGTAACTCAGGTCCAGCTCTCTCAGGTGGGAGGGGTTGGACTTCAGAGCAGAGGCCAGATGATCACAGCTGATCTCCGTCAAACTGCAGATAACCAATCTGAGCAGGGAACAAATAATACAGCTTTAGAAAACAATGTCTCCTCACTGACAGTCTAACACAGGGGTGGGCAAATGGTGGCCCAAGGGCCATATGTGGCCTTTCACCTCACTCAGTGTGGCCCACCAGTCACCCCCCCAAAAAAAAAAAAAAATTAATTAATTAAAAAAACTGGAAAACAAAACAGCAGTTGCTGAATTTGATTCATCATGAGTAACCAGTACCACGTCATGCATAAATTCAGATAGGTGATAAAATATTTTCTCGAACCTTAGATTGCTGCTACATGCTTTGTTTTTTACAAGTAAATCCAGTTCTTACTATGCTATGATTGCATCTCTAAAAATAAATTATGAGGCATTAAAATATAATTTATAGTATTGGTAAAAACCATACTTGGAAACAAAGGTAATGGGAACATATATGTGCTCCAAAACAGATAAACATTCATTCTTTTATTTCATTAAACAGAAGCTTGAATTAGTTTGAGTTATGTGTCATGCTCATTAGATCATGAATTTTTAATTGTGTTTGAGTTAGAATATAGAAGTGTTGGTATAATCCTCTGTTAAGCTTTATTGTTGATAGTTTTTCTTTATATATTTTTCTTTATTGAAAGTGCCAACAATATGTAACAGTGTGGCCCTCAGGCACTGAAATATAAATGAATGTTATTTCTGTCACCATGTGGGCTTTTCTTTCTTTAACAGAAGGGTACCAACATTTATGTCTGCGTGTGAACATACCGTGCAGCAGACTGGTTTCAGCAGGGTAGTCAATAACCCCATTCACCTGCTGTTTCAAGCTGTAATGTTCCCTATGGTCACACGTGGTCTCACACAACTCCATCATATCAAATTCATCTCAGCACAGAGGGAAAGAAATGGTGTCTGACCTCAGAGTCTCCAGTTTACAGTCTGGACTCTTCAGAAAGTCACACAGCAGCTCCACTCCTGAATCCTGCGGCTTGTTTCCATTCAGGTCCAGCTCTCTCAGGTGGGAGGGGTTGGACTTCAGCGCTGAGGCTAAAGAAGAACAGCTGATGTCTGACAAAGAGCAGGACCTCAAACTGAAAATGAACACAGAGAAATATTTACTGCAGTGATCCTCTGAGGGGACATTCCACCTATGAGACTTTTCTCTTAGGGGTGTGTACTGTGTGTAGTTACATTGCTGCTGTTGTGGACATATGGAGCTTAAATAACTACAGTTACAAATATTCTGACATTCCTCTAGCCCAGGGGTGGGCAACTGGTGCCCCAGGGGCCACATGCGGCCTTTCACCTCACTCCATGTGGCCCACCAATAATTTCCAGAAAACAAACAAAAAAACATAAAAAATTGGAATTATGAAGAAAACATAACATCAACTGCTGCATATGATTTATCATGAGTAAGCAGCACTGCATAATGCACAGATTATGGAGGTGATAAAATATTTCTACCAACCTTAGATTGCTGGTACATTTATTTTTATTTTAAAAGTCACTTAAGAACTTTGATATAATTTTGTCTCTAAATTTATTTTGCCAGGCCTTAAAATATAATATATAGCATTAGTAAAAACTATATTTGGAAACAATGATAAAGGTAATATATTTGTGCTTTAAAATCTGAGAAACATTCTTAATCTTAATGCATTAAAAAGAAGCTTACATTGGATTTACTTAGGAGTCAGACTCACTAAATTGTTAGTTTTTAATTGTGTTTGAGTTAAAATATATTGATGTTGGTATAAATATTCTTTGAAGCTTTATATTTGCTATTTTATCTTTATTTATATATTTTTACCGACAATGTATAACAATGCAGCCCTCATATACTGAAAAAATGGATGCAGCCCTCCTGATAGTCAAAGTTGCCCACCCCTGCTCTAGCCCATTCCTTTATCATTACAGTTCCTGAATTTAACTTTAATCCAACTCTCAAGTATCAACACAAAGAAATGTGAATTTTCCCTCATTATGGACAAACCCCAGCCTCAGTCAATGAGCAGAGACCAACAAACCAGAACACAGTTTATGAACTCACTTCAGAGACTCCAGTCTACAGTGTGGACTCTCCAGTCCACCACAAAGAAGCTTCATTCCTGAATCCTCAGGATCAGTGTGGCCTAGACCCAGCTCTCTCAGATGGGAGGGGTTGGACTTCAGAGCCGAGGCCAAAATCTCAAAGTGAGTGTCTGACAGTCTGCTGTGAAAAAGTCTGTGATGACAAAAACATCATGGAATTACTGCCATGTGGACCATCCTGATGATATGAAAGACAATTTACCCACTTAAAAATGGAATAGGGGGGAAAAAAAGAAAAATACTTTGTCATTATGATGTGATAATAAGTCATAACAATCAGATAAAAAGGCACAATCATGAGGAAAAATGTTGAAATTATGAGACAGTTGTAATTATGAGATTAATTACGACAAAAACAGGCAAAATTATGAGATAAAATGTCAAAATCATGAGACACCACTCGTGCATGTGGACCACGCCAATAGACTTTTCCTTAGCCACATGCCTTTTATTTTGTATCTCATAATTATGACTCTTTTTTTCCCCTAAATTCATTTATTTTTAAAAATGCGCTTCCATATGTTGATGCTTCAGATCACATCAGGGATCATTTCTTTCTTTTTGTGTCTGATGATATTTTTCAAATCTTCTTCTTTTGCCACTTCATGAACACTGACAGTAGGCTACATATTTTTATTTAACATCACAAAAGATACGCTGGAATGGAAAATTGGACTGCAGCAAAAAGTCATCTTTGACACAGGCTGACCAATTTAGAGGGAATGTAGAGGAACAAAGCTGAGGCACCATAGTCTGAAAGTCTTTTAAGAGAAGCGCAACTAACTTTTAATGGAATCAGATCTGGACGTACAGAGCTTTTCTGCAGTTCCTCACTGCTGGAATCAGTCTGAACTTTCCTTCATAGGAGGCATTGTACTTTTCTAGGTCCACTTCATCCACAACCTCCTCTGACATCTGCAGCATGTAGGCCAGAGCAGAGCAGTCAAAGTCAGAGAGATCCTTCTCTGATCTGTTGTCTGATTTCAGGAGCTCTTGGATCTCCTGATGTACGGAGTGGTCGTTCATTTCTGTCAGACAGTGTAAAGTGTTGATGCATCTGTCAGGAGAGACATCGTCGCTTGTCATCTCTTTTAGGGACTTAATTACTCTTTGAATGATATCTGGGCTGTTGTCTGTTTGGCCCAGAAGTCCTTGTAGGAGTCTTTGGTTAGACTTCAGTGAAAGGCCATGAAGAAAGCGGACAAACAGGTCCAAGTGACCGTTCTTACTGAGAAGAGATTTCTGCAGGGCTCTCCTCAGGAAGACATCCAAAGATACACAACTCCAATCCTCACCTTCATTGCGCAAAGAAATGTCATTAAAAAGTACCTCATTTGAATCCCTCAGTCCTTGCAGGAAAGCCTGGAGTATTTCTGTGTTTTTGTTTGTGAAGCAGTGGAACATGTAGACTGCAGCCAGGAACTCCTGAACACTCAGGTGAATGAAGCAGTAGACTGTCCTCTCAAAGATCACGCTCTCTCTTTTGAAGATCTCAGTACAAACTCCTGAGTGCACCAAAGCTTCAGTGACATCCAGACCACACCGCTCCAGATCTTCTTGGTAGAACATGATGCTTCCTTTATCCAGATGTTCAAACGCCAGCCGCCCAAGCTTCAGGAGAACTTCCCTATCAGAGTCCATCAGCTCCAAAGACCTCGTGTCCTGACCCTCCTCGTACTTGTGCTTCCTCCTCTTCGTCTGAACCAGCAGGAAGTGTGAGTACATGTCGGTCAACGTCTTTGGCAGCTCCCGTCTTTGTTCTGCGCTCATCATGTGCTCCAGAACTGTAGCTGTGATCCAGCAGAAGACCGGGATCAGACACATGATGTGGAGGCTCCTGGACGACTTGATGTGTGAGATGATCCTGCTGGACAGATCTCCATCTCCAAACCTCCTCCTGAAGTACTCCTCCTTCTGGGCGTCAGTGAAGCCTCGAACTTCTGCAATCCTGTCAACACATGATGGAGGGATCTGATTGGCTGCTGCGGGGCGGGACGTGATCCAGATGAGAGCAGATGGGAGCAGATTCCCCTTGATGAGATTCACCAGCAGGAGACTCAGCCGAGATTTCTGTGTGACATCGGACACGGCCTCAGAAGAACCAAAATCCAAGGACAGCCTGCTTTCATCCAAGCCGTCGAAGATGAACAAAAGCTTACAGAGAGCAAGAGTCTCCGCGGTTAGCCCCTTTAAAGTTGGATGGAAAACCCAGAGAAGATTAAGAAGACTGTAACTCTCATTTCTGATCAAGTTCAACTCCCTGAATGAAAGCAGAACCACCAGCTTGATGTCTTGGTTCTGCTGACCTTCTGCCCAGTCCAGAGTGAACTTCTGCACTGAGAACGTTTTTCCAACACCAGCAACGCCGTTGGTCATAACCACTCTGATGGGTTTCTGTTGGCCGGGGAAGGCTTCAAAGAGTTCATGGGGCTTGATTGGAGTCTCATGGATTTTTTTTCTTGTTTGCTTTTTCAAGCTGCTGAACTTCATGTTGAGTGTTCACCTCTTCGCTCTGCCCCTCTATGATGTAGAGCTCAGTGTAGATTCTGTTGAGGTGGGCTCTGCTTCTTTCTTCACCCGATCCTTCAGTCACACATTCACATCTCTTCTTCAGACTGGTCTTATGTGCATCCACAACCTCCTGCAGGCCTCCTTTAGACAACAACAGAGACAAAAATAGCATCATGACAATTGTTTTATTGTTTATAAGAATCAAGAAAGAACACACCTTTCCCCTCTCCATTTCTAGCCCATTTCATAACATGCTCATGTTTCCATTTTTGCAGAAGGATTTTACAAATCTGAAGAGAATTTTATCTGTTAGATGGCCTAAACAGCAAAATAAAAAAATCAGGCATTGAACTGTTTTAGTTGTACGTTATGTGCTGTGCTCTGATAATCTCAACACTCATAACCATTCTGTCCCACCACCAATCTAGAATCTAGTCCTCCAAGACAGAAATCTGATCAAACAAGATCAAACAAAATGAAGAAGAAGAAACATAGAATCAACTAAAAAACACAACATGGTAGAGGGCAGAGAAGAGGGGATGATGGGAGTCTATGGACCACTTTTGAGTGAATAATCCTGGACGAACAAAAGAAAAAAAATTGGAAAAAAGACGTTGTGAACGTGAGCCGTTCTTCCATTCTGAGCTCGACCCAAGGTCAGCCATGTTTGCTTTTATTTTGTGCCTGCTTCCTTGTTACTCAGTCTGCGCATTTCTTGATTGGCTGCATTCATGTAGTCAAAACTCTGTTGCTTTCCTCATACATAAGGATTTTGGTGTTAAATAATGAACAAGTTTAATATTTACGATTGTCTGGCTCGACCTGTTTCTGAGCCGATAATCGGAATGAATTGATTTTTGACACCTCGGACCACATGATCATCTTTAAAGATAATGGAGTAAGACAATAATCTGGTGTTTGCTGTCTTTGGTCGGGAAGAGGGAAAGCAGGGACAAAAACAGCCTGATGATCTTTGTGTGCAAAGTTTTATAGTAAAACAATTCAATTCATTTAAAAAGAAACAACAAGGGGTGCTGGTTTGGTGTAGTGGTTAGCACCCCATGTGCTTGTTTCTGCCGGTCCAGGTTCGAATCCGGCCTGTGACCGGTTTGCAGAGTGTCTTCCCCTGCTCTCTCTCCCCCTTTCACAAGCCTATCCACTGTCTAGCCCCTATCAATAAAGGCACAAAATGCCCAAAAATATACATTTAAAAAAAAAAAAGAAAAGAAACAAGTACTTGTCAATTGCAATGATAAACATCTTTAACTGGACACAATTCCAAATTTATCTCATGAAATTTAGCTTTACTGCTTGGCATTTAGTGTGAATTATTGATTACAGATTCCAGTAAAATACAAATATTTTTTGCTATTAATTTAAACATTTGTTTGTCATTTCATTGCTCGTACCCTTTTATTTGGAACAATCTGAAACTGAGAGTAACGCCAATGGGAGCCAAAGTTGCTCATCCCTGCTGTAGGAAATATAATCCAAGTGTTTCAGAGACAGTCGATGTGCAGCAGACCAAAAAATATCCCAAAGCAAAGAGGCACAGCCCTAACATTTATAACAAACATCAGCCAGCTGTTGTCTGGTCTTTGTAAAGTGCAGGTCTTACCATCTGTCTGCTGCCCAGGTCTTGCTGCGTCGGACACGAGGCTCCTGTTTCTGGATAAAGAAAATATCACCTTAGATTTTTGTGATGACCCTTGACCTCAAGCTCAGCAGGTCACACACACCTTGTACAGAACACTACGCTGGTGGATTATGTAGAAACTGTCCAAATTATTTACTGATCACATTCATATGGCTTCATATTCATTTACACACATGATTTAAAAGGTGGGAGAAACTGAGGGGAAGTAAATTTCTTGGGGTAATAACAGATGAAAATCTTAACTGGAAACCGCACATAAAACATCTACAGACAAAAGTCGCAATAATTATTGCTATATTAAATAAAGCCAAACAGGTCCTGAACGATAAATCACTTCACAGTTTGTATAGTTCTCTAGTTTCACCCTATTAAACCTGCTGTGCTGAGATTTGGGGCAACACCTAAAGAGCTCTCTCCAATCTCTGTTCATTCTCCAAAAAAGAGCAGTAAGGGTCACAAACAGAGCAGCTTATAGAGATCACACAATTCACTATTTTTACAGTCAAAACTGTTAAAATTCACTGATCAGATAGAATATCAAACAGCAAAAATTATGTTTAAAGCAAAAAAAATCAACTACCAAGAAATATAAAGGGCATTTTCAAGCAAAGAGAGGGGAGTTATAACTTAAGGGGATTGTTTCATTTTAAGATTGTAAAAGTGAGAACTACCAGGAAAAGATTTTGTGTGTCGGTGTGTGGGGTAAAACTTTGGAATAGTCTGAGTGATGAATTAAAACAATGTCCAAATATTGAGCAGTTTAAGAAAAAGTATAAAACCATGATTTGGAAAAGGTACAGAGATGAGACTGTATAAAGATCACTGCAGGTGGATTTAGATTCTGTTGTTCCTTTGTTTGTTTATTTTATTTTATTATGATTTGTGTTATATTATTAATATTTTGTGAATTTGGTTATGTGTGATTATTTTGTCAGTACTGTCTTTGTGACTTGGAAGTGGGTAAATTACTAACTAGCTGTGCAAGGTGAAGGGGTGGGACAATATAAGTTTCGACTTCCTCCGACTACCTTTTGAACATGCAAATGACACATTTTGTTGTTTTGCACTTTGGTTTCTATTTTTACTTTTTTTGTTAAAAAAATATTTTTGTTATGTTCAAATAAATAAAATAAGAAAATAAAAATAAAGTATCCTGTCTGAGCAAACACTGACATGTGACTGTATCAAACATATGTAAGAGGCACATGTTACTCTGTAGACACTGAAGCTGTTGTTGTTTCTGGTATTTGAGTGCAGCCTTCATGTGAAAGAGTACTACACATGTGGTGAATCAAGGTTTACAAAAAGCTCGGTCACGATGCATTTTCAAAACACTCCGGTCTCGCTAAACGGTTTGACGACGCTGGTTATCAACCTCATAAGTGGATCCAGCTTTGCAATGAGCGCGATCACGCATATAAGGCGGAGCCCGCCGCATCTGACCAATCGTGAACATGGACCAGTCTGGAGCATCAGAGCAGGCCGGAGAGCGAAGGACCGCATACTTCACACAGGAGGAGCAGGAGGTGATCATGACAAAGTATGAAGAATTAAAACATGTAATAAATGTCCAAAGCAACACCGTCACCGCTGCAAAAGCACTGAAGGAGTGCTGGCAGAAAATTGCTGACAGTCTCAATGCATAAGTGTAGCGCGCAAAAAAACTTCGGTGCAATTATCATCCTGAAATAGCACTGTTCAACATGCACTTTTACTGTAACATGCACCAGACATGCCTAATTCATTTCCAAGATGAATTCATTCATTTGTTCATTCCTATCTGTTTACATTTTTTGTGTGATATGTAGCCCACATGAGCCCGACATGAATTCCTGTCACAATTTTAAGACGGGCAATAAAATATTGTCATGGAACAGAATTCTTGGCATTGAAGATCTTGTTACGGCAATGAGAGTTCTTCATTCCCTTTAACTACCTGTAGCAAGTGTCATGTTGTGACTCTAAATCTGAGTCTCATTTCAGCACCAATCAAAGTACACAAAAAGAACTGGAGGGGATTCCTCCCTCAGATTTTACTCCTGCAGAGGAGCTGGCCCTCTGCAGCCATCGAGTCAGCTCATTGGTCAGTGGGCGGGGTTTTTATAGTCCACGAGTTCAATCTGGAACCTAACCTGCCCCGGAGCAGGTTAGCCATTTAGTGTACGTTGCTATGGAGACTCGCCTCGCTAAGAAGTGAACCAGTCTCGTAGAACAGGGAACCCGGAACTCACCCTCAAAGCTACCTCGCTAGGCAGTAGTCCTGCTTCGTAGAACAGGGCCCTGAGTTGTGGAAACACCACCTGAACCACCACCACCTCAAACAAGAACTAACACTAAGTCTTGAGGTCTCCTCAAACACTAACAGGGCATAATGAGAACACCTAGACAAAATGTAACTTAACTAACACTTAAATTCAAGTTATCACCCTGTCATGCTAACAATGCTAATGCAGTTACCATGGAGATGTACTGCCCCTGTTACCAACCTCTGACCTGTTGGTGCTTTGCATTATGGTAAACAATACACAAGGTAGACTGGGCCGAATTCAGTTTTCAACTGTTCAAAACTGTCGTGGAGAATCTCCGCTCTGAGTGTAGCAGAGTGGAAGCCAAATGCAGTCCGAAGGTGAACAGTGTTACCGTGGCATGTACGGAGCTCAATCAGGCTGATTGTGACTCAATCCTGAAAGCTTTCTGTGGAAATCTGACAAGGACGTATCACTTTGTGCCCCGACTGTGTCCCGGTCAAGACGGTGCAAATGACAGGGCTCAGTCTGGGCTTACGTGACATGAACTGAGCTTGAGTGGGGTTGAGGTCACATTCTCATACACTGTAAAAAGGTTGTTGTAAATTTTACTGTAACTGACTAGAAACAAGATGCCAGTAAGTTACTGTAAATATCTTTACAGTGGCAATAACCAATTTTAATTTCCATCATAACTATTGTACTTTCAACTATAGGATAACTACTGTATATTTATTCAAGTTGTCATTACTGTAACATGGTTTACACCAGAAAAAGTGTATTTTAATTCAAAGTATCATGCTGTATTTTATTATGTGCATTTAAAATAAAACTGAACTTGCCTGCCTGCTATTGGCCAGTTTTCCTGGACAAATTAGAATTTTCTCTTGACCTATTGCCCTTCTCAGTAACTGACTGTGTAGACATTTTACAGCAGGTAACTGTAGATTTGATGGTAAAATGCTGTTAAGTTTATATAAATCTGTATGTTTTCCCACAAACATTGACATTTACAGTAGATGACTGTTTGTTTTTACAGTAGGTAGCTGTAGATATTACAGTCAAATACTGTTGAGTTTACAAAATCAGTTACAGTGTACCTAAGGGCAACTTGGAGTCACCAATCAACCTGATGAGCCTGTTTTTGTTCTGTGGGAGGAAGTCAGAGTGCCTGGAGAGAACCCATGCATGCTCAGGGAGAACATGCAAAGGCCCTGACAGACAAAGGGAACAAAACAGCAACCTTCTTGCTGTGAGGCACGTGCACTAGCTGCTGTGCCACCATGTGCCGCTGTATAGAATAAATCAATTTTGATTATAATTCAAAATCAAATCATTTTTAAACGGTTCAGAGCAGTGCTGTAAATTAAATAGTAACTGAAATAAATTGTTAATAAGACTGATAAAATGTTACAGTGCAGCAGAGTTATAAAAGATAAGAAAAGAAGACAATATAATCTACTCAATGGCAACTATAAACTATGGATTAGGATTAGAGCCACAAAAAACTTTTTTTGAAGGTTAATTTTTTCTGAAAAAAAAAAATTCAGATTTTAATCTAAGAATCTAAAATTCAAGATTCTGGGCCAATGAGAAACATTATTGGAGAGCTCATGAGAAGTCTGAGATTAAAGGTGTACTATGCAATGTTTTGTCAGTAGGTGTCACGCTACAGCGCCTGAGGAAAAATCCAAACAAAGGGTGAATAATGAGAGTCTGTTAGCCACACCTCCTCCACTCCAAAGCCCCCCCTACCCCCAAACCTCCTGCTGATCATTATCATGAAGAAAACATTACAGTGGCCCTAAAGGTCAATTGAAAAAAACATTTAAAAAAACACAAAAACATGTCACAAAACACAAAAACATTTAAGAATACACAAAACATTTTATAAAATACACAAAAAAATCACAAAACACAAAATCATTAAACAAAAAAAAACACTTCACAAAGCACAAAAACATTTAAAAATGCAAAAAATATAAAGAATACGCAAAAACATTTAAGTATGCACAAAAACATTTGACAAAACACAAAAAATTTCACAGAACACAAAAACATTTGACACATCACAGAAACATTCAAGATACACAAAAACAGTTAACAGAACAGAAAAACATTTAAGAATTCACAAAAACATTTCACTGAACAATAAAACATATAAGAATTAGCAAAAACATGTCACAAATTAAAAAAACATGTTTTTTTGTATTTTTGTATGTTGTTGCATTTTCTAAAATGTTTGTGTGTTTTTTTAATGTTTTTGTGTATTCTTAAATTTTTTGTGTGTTTTTTAAAATGTTTTGTGTATTCTTAAATATTTTTGTGTATTTTTAAATTGTTGCCATGTTCTGTGAAATGTTCTTGCGCTTTCTTAAATTTTTGTGTCTTTTCAAATGGTTTGTTTTTAAGTTTTTGGGTAGTCTTAAATGTTTTTGTGTATTCTCAAAAGTGTTTTTGTATTGTGAAATGTTTTTGCATTTTTTTTTAATTTATGGTGTATTCTTAAGTGTTCTTGTTTTGTGACATGTTTTGGTGTATTGTTAAATGTTTTTGTGTTTTGTGAAATGTTTGGCTCTTTTTAAAATATTTATTCCCATTGACCTTCAGGGCCACTGTATTCATCCCCTCTGAGTGACATAAACATGGAGGTCAAAGGTCATTTTAATGAATCCTCACCTGTCCTCAGCAGGTCTGTCCTTCTGAAAGTTTAGAGGAGAAGTTATTGAGCGATCAGTCTTCATGGACACACCGCTGGGCTCAGGAGACTCTGGTCTCTTCATCCTGAAAAAACAAAAAACATCATCATCATCTTCATCTATGGTGGCCCTGAAGATCAATTGAAATGAACATTTAAAAAAACATAAAACATTTGAAAACAAGCAAAATCATTTAAGAATATGCAACAACCACTCACAAAACAAAAAATCATTCAAGCATGTACAAAAACATGTTACAATAAGCAAAACATTTCACAAAACAAAAAAAAAACACGTTGTTGCGTATTCTTAAGGGTTTTTGTGTATTTTTTAATGTTTTGGTGTATTTTTAAATGTTTCTGCGTATTCTTAAATGTTTTTGTGTTTTGTGAAATGTGTGTATTCTTAATTGTTATGTGTATTTTTTACTCTGGTCCCATTCTGCAAAATGTTTTTGTGCATTCTAAAATTTTTCTGTCTTCTCAAATGCTTTGATTTTCCTTTAATGTTTTTGGGTTCTCTTAACGTTTTTGTCTATTGTGAAATGTTTTGCACTTTTTTAAATATTTATTCCCTTTGACCTTCAGGGCCACCGTAATCATCACCTCTGAGTGACATAAACATGGAGGTCAAAGGTTTTTTTTATTAAAAAAACCTTTTTATTAAAAAAAACACAAATCATATGAAAACAAGCAAAAACATTTAAGCATATGCAAAATCATTTAAGAAAACACAAAAACAGTTCACGATACACAAAAACATTTCACAGAACACAAAAACATTTAAGAATTCACAAGAACATTTCAGAAAACCGAAAAACATGTTGTTTTTGTATTTTTGTATGTTGCGTATTCTTAAATGTTTTTTTTACATTTGTTTGCGTATTCTTAAATGTTTCTAAGTATTCTTGAATGTTTTTGTGTTTTGTGAAATGTTGTGTGTATTCTTAAATGTTTTTGCGGATTTTTAACTCTTGTCCCATTCCGTGACATGTTTTTGTGGATTGTAAAATGTTTGTGTCTTCTCAAATGGTTTGTTTTTCCTTTAATGTTTTGGGGTATTCTCAAAAGTTTTCGTGTATTGTGAAATGTTTTTGCATATTCTTAGATGATTTTGTAAATATTTATTCCCTTTGATCTTCAGGGCCACTGTATTCATCACCTCTGAGTGACTAAAACATGGAGGTCAAAGGTCATTTTAATGAATCCTCACCTGTCCTCAGCAGGTCTGTCCTTCTGAAAGTCAAGAGGAGGAGTTCTTGAGTGATCACTCTTCATGGACACACCGCTGGGCTCAGGAGACTCTGGTCTCTCCATCCTGATAAAACAAACATCATCTTTATCATCTTCATCTATGGCGGCCCTGAAGATCAATTGAAATGAACATTTAAAAAAAACAAAAAAATAAATAAAATCACGCAAAAACATTTAAGAATTTGCAACAATTCACAAAACACCAAATCATTTAAGAATACACAAAAACATTTAACAAAACAAAAACTTTTAAGAAATTCACAAAAAACATTTCACAAACCACAAAAACATGTAAGCATGCACAAAAACATTTCAGAATAAGCAAAAATACTTCACAAAACACAAAAGCACATTGAGTATTCTTAAATGCTTTTGTGTATTTTTAAATGTTTTGTGCTTTGTGAAGTGTTTTTAATTATTCCCAAATGTTTTGCGTATTCTTTAATGTTTTTGCGTATTCTTAAATGTTTTTGTGCTAACACAATATTTTATGGACTGGTTCATATAGAGTATAAAATACGGCCAAGCAAGAACTTCATAAAAGGTTCTTCATTGTTCTAATTTTTTTTTATTTTAATTTAATGTTCCAGATGATGGATTGGTTGGTAGGTAGGTAGGAAGAGACAGACAGACCGACAGACCAGTCTGTCTTTCATGATCAACATGGGCTGTTGAGCCTCTTCCTATAAGATCTCTTACTTTGTCCCTGAAGCTCACTAAACCTCAGAGGTTCCTCTTTGGACCGGTCGCGCTGCAGGGACAAACATCTGGACACCTCAGACTCTGCCATGTCTTCATCTTCCACAGGAACACTCATCTTATCTGAGGAGAAAAAACAGGTCAAAGACCAGAGAACAGGAGAAAACTCACATGCAGAGAGACAAAGGCCAGAGGAAACAGCTTTAGAAGAGCAGTGCAGCACCACAGAGGCTCACTTTACTCTCATGTCTTTATGGTACTAACTAACACAGCCCTTCCTGGAGTTTCTCTCAAACATTTAGACAGTCTGTCACCAAACATGGACAAATCACATCATCACTTCCACCTTGGTGTCTTTGTTCACAGGTAACAGTGAGCAGAGACACTGACGGACACATCTGAAGACTGCAGGATAAATACTCACCTTATTTAGCTTTTCAGTTCCCCCTGTGCACTGTTTTCACAGACTGTAGCTCAGAGTTCAACACCTTCATAAATATCAGGACTTTGAACCGTCTGTTTTGATCCAGCTCAATAAAAGAGGAGGAAGAGGGAAGTAATATGAAGAATCAGCTTTAACCCTTTAACTTCAACATCAACAGAGGTCAATAAATTCAGAAATATTTAATATGTCAAAAAAAATAACACATCATTGTTTGTTTTTGTCAGTGTTTTAGGATACAGAAAAATCTGAAAATAAACCAAAAGAACTGATATTTCCTTAGTGTGGGATTTAAAGGTGTAAAAAGTGAAATGTTTTTATTATCACCCTCATTTTTTAAAATACTTAACCTTAATGGGACTTTTTTATGTCATTTTTATTGCCATTTTATTTGCAAACATTTAGGTCTTTTCTAATTGATTTTGTCTCAAATATTTCTGAATTTTTAATCATCAGATAATTAACTTTTAATTTTTCAACCTTTGAATCCCACACCATGAAAATATCTGTTTTTTGGTTTGTTTGTAGTTTTCTCTGTTCCCTGAAATGTTAAGGGAAGCAAACACTGATTTGATGTGTTCTGTTTTATAAAACATTAAATAGGCCTGAGTTTATTTTTGAGCTCTGCCAAACAGTTGAGCTGGTAGTTAAAGGGTTAAGAGGAATGAAGTTGGCTTAATGACTTGAAGAAAAAGAAGCTGATTTTGGCCCAGATTTCTTCACAGCACTTCTGTGGACAGAGACAAAGGAAATGAGTGGAACAGATTGAGACAGGCAGATAGGCAGTCTTGTGTCAGAGCCTTTTCTACTGTAAAGCACTTTGGTTGGCCACTGGCTGTTTAAATGTGCTCCAGAAATAAAGCTGACTTTGGATTGACATGGACAAATGAACCATGAATCAATGTTTGAATTTATGTATGCATGAGTGAAGTATGAATGTATGAATGTTTAAATGTATGAATGAATGCTTGAATATATGAATGTTTGAAAGTATGTATGAGTATATATGAATGTTTGTTTATCATTTTTATGTTTGCACATTTGGACTGACTGCATGTTTACAGTATGAATTCTAAATAATTGTGTTTTTCCCCATCATTCCTTTAAAATCCAAAGATGATTGTCTGAGTAATGGATCATCTCAGCTTCATTGTTCTCTCTGCTCTCCTGCAGCTCTCTGCTTGTCTTCTTGTCGTCTCCACTTCAGACTGAGGGTGGCAGCACTGTTTGATTGTTCCATACTCAGTTATGAGGACACCATCTCCACAAGTTCAAAAAGAACTCATCTTTATTGAGACATTCAGGAAACAGAAAATAAATAGAGAAAGGACAGGTTTTCATCTGACAAAGAGAGGGTTTCATTTACACAAAAATAAAGACAAACAGATTATTACATTTTCATTTCATTGACTTCAGCCACGTGGCTGATGCAAACCTTTTAGCAGACAGAGAAACAGCCGTCACCTCAGGTTCAACTAAAAAGAAATAAAGAACAGAAGATGAACTTGTGAAGAAAATGAGTTCAGAGTATTTCTGAAATTTAAGACAATACCGCTGCCATCCAACATATTTACATCCTCAGTTATGGGGATCTTGGTGCATGAATTCACTTGATCATGAGCTTTCTTTTTTTAGAAATCAGATTTCAAAATGCAGACATGACCTGTGACAAAACTACTAAGCTGATAAAAATGTCTGATTACTGTGTGGCAAAGATCTTGGCACGTTTCTGTTCAATTAAACAGAGTAAAGTTTGATGGGAACACACTGTTGAAGTTGAATTTGAGATATTAGGACAGTTTTTTATGTGCTGCAGGCTACAGTAAAAACATAAAGACAAATGAGAAGGTTTAATAAATGTACATCAGGATAATTATGACAAACAAAGGAAGAGTTTCAAATATTGGCAGTAAAATTAACCCTTTAACTACCAGCTCAACTGTTTGGCAGAGGCCATCAATAAAAAAAAAGAAAATTTAATGTTTTAAATCAAATTGTTGTCTGATTTAATTCACATTTCAGGAAACAAAGAAAACTACAAACCAAAAATATTATGCTGTAGGGTTTAAAGGTTTAAAAAAGTTAATGGTTCTTTACATGATGACATAAAAATGCAGAAATATTTGGGGCAAAATCAATTAGAAAAGGCTAAAATGTCTGTAAATACAACTTAATTAAAAATAACTTAAAACAGATTATATTGAGTTTGAAAATGTAAAAAAAATGGATGAAAAAAAGATTTTTTAATATAAAAATCAAATTAGTAAATGGGTTAGTATTTAAAATAATAATGTTGATAATAATGGCTTTTAGCTTTTAAACCTTTAAATCCCACACAAAGAAAATATCAGTTCTTTTGGTTTGTTTGTAGTTTATTCTATATCCTATACAATGGCAGAAACAATGACATGTTTTTTTTTTTTAACACATTAAATATTTCTGAATTTATTGACCTCTGTCAAACAGTAACTGGGAGTTAAAGGGTTAAAGATTGCTTGATTAAAAATTCAATGTTTCTGCCCCAGGATACTATTTTAGATTAAATAATACAAGCAGTCAGCCAAATTTCATGAGGATTATCAGCAGGAATGTGATGTTTTCAGGTCCTAGACCTTCATCAGATCCCCTCCAGATTGTCTGAAAACCACAGAAACACTTCAAGATCATGAAAACTCATTTTGATGGAGACAAAATGACCCTAACCCTAGAGATAATACACGTTAACCCTTAGAGTATGGTTTCATCCATGAAATACACTGAATATGCACTCAGAACCAGTTCTGGCAAAAAGAAGCATTCTCATGGTCAACAGAGCCATCTTGTGGTGAAATAGTGCCACTACAGCTTAAACAGACACATGTAAACTTGCTGCATCCATCACTGACAAATGCATTAATGTTGGGGACTCGAAACACTTTCTACATAAGGAAATTGTTTGTGATATACTTGAGGACAGTGCTTTGTATGAAACAAGTTCAATTCATATTTGGGCAGGTACACACACAACTGTGTCTACGACAATGCACAACTGTAGACTTCCTCACAGTCATGCTCATGACCTGCACTAGTATCAGGTACATTTTTGTTACAAAGTTTAGTATTCACAAATAGAAAATAAGCACCCATACCTACTATCCAAAAGTTACATACAGTAAGTGGGGGGCTTTCGTTGGCATGTGCAGCATCTATGCTCCGCCAGCAGAAGTCATACTTCACCATCAGCTTTCTAGGATGTTCAAATGTTGCCCTCATGACTAGGTTAAAGAAGTAGGCTGTTTTCTGAATTCACGTCAGTTGTGATTGTTGATCTCTGTATTGTTTAACTGAAATATTATTTACTGACCATGGTCACTACTCATAAGCCATAAAGCAGTTCAGCACCATGGAGAACAACTATGTCATATGTAAGTTGATCAAGTGGACATGAAGTAAAGCAAACCAGCAGAACAACAAAAACATGAGGCCATGTTCACTAATCATAAAACAACACAAAGCAGTTCAGCACCACAGAGAGCGACTATCTCATATGTAAGTCAGTCGAGTGGACATGAACTAAAGTGAACCAAGAGAACAAAAACATGAGGCCAGGATCACTAAATATAAAACAACGCATAGCAGTTCAGCACCATGGAGAGCGTTGAAAATTGAATTGAAAAAATTGAATTGAAAACGCACCAAAACATGTGGAATGGAAACAGTACCTCTGCAGACCAAACAGATGAAGGCCTGTTTGAATTCCAGCCAATCAGGAGACGAGTTGAGCTGAGGCTCACAAGGTTGTTGTTTCTTCGTCCAGCCCTTGTGATGCATCCAGCAGTTCCTCCACTTGGTCCCGTAGCCTTTGGACATCTTCATTTCTGCATTTGGCACATTAGGCATATTGTAGGTGAGTTTTAAAAATTGAAGCCATTTAAGAAATAGGTACACTGTGTATAGTTTAATTCAGAGTGATTGTATTGTAAAAGTTTGAGCTATGACAAGGACAAATAAAATAAAATGGAGACACAATGATGTGATTGGTGGTTTAACTTAATAGTGGTCTAAACCAAACCCTGAAGGAAACACACAATGGCTTGAAGTGAACGTGCAAAGTCAACATAAAGAGTCCTTTGGGCAACTAGATGTTCCCACCCCAGACCTTGTTGGTGTCTGGGCAACCACTGATCCTCAGTGTCACCCAAGGCACGGAAAATAAGTACAATGTCATAAGCTTTGATTTCAGTGCTGTACCCTCCCCACTTATAATACCTGTGACTTGAAAGACGCCTGCACCACTGCTGGAAAGTAGAGGTCTTGATGGCAAAGACTTTTCATGCATTTTGTTTCCAGTACATTGATCCTTCAAAGAAGAAATGCAGAAAAAAAGGCACAAAGAGAGCAGTTAAGAAGAGTAAAGAGTAATGTACAGCCTCTACTTTCTGACCACTGAAGTTTTGCTGTTTTTTATGCATTTGGAGTAGTCTAAATGAAGATTAATAAAATATTTATTTACCTGTTGTCCCTTCTGAATCAATAATTTCATTGCCGTTGGGGTCAGTAAGGGTGTAATCCTCATCTGCCATGGTGACCTTTAGTTTTTGCAGGATGCATGAGACGGTTGCCTCTGCTTCTGTAAATCACACCATGACCACTCTTGTTGAAAATAGCTTCCCCTCCATCACCTCGGACACATGAAGGGCCCTGTAATGCACAAATAATAATGAAGAAACCGAGCTACATAACTACATTAATTTGGTCAAACAGCCCGTGTGAGCCCATGAAAAACTCTAAATGCATCATTCTTCTGTTTTTGTCTTTAGTAATATGTCGTTTACATCCAGTATGCTCAGTTTGCTTAATATTAGATGGAATTTCTATATACTATAGATGAAGATCCCTTTTAAAAAATGCTACAAATCCATTTTCATTCAGAAAAATGACATTATTTACTAAGACTCACCATTGAGTTGGCTGGGGAACTGAACTTTAAAATACAGTTTAAACAGGGATATAGAGCTTTCTGGCATTAAATACTGATAGGGCAGGTACTACAATTGATATACAAAAGAACAGCACTGAGTAACATATATATTTTAATTTTGGCTTTTATAGCATTTTGGAAAAGAACTCTTCAAATATAATTACCATTATAATTTGTCCTTTTAATAAGAGCTTTCAGTCACCATATGTCCCTACCTTTGAAATGTGGTGTGGAAACCGATCTTGCCAGTATGCTCATGTTCACAGTGGTCCAAATTGTTGAGATGTGGATGGCAGTGTTGTATAGGCCGGTGCTGCCCCTGTCCCTGGATCCTCCCCAGCTTCTCCATGGACTTCATAATGATCATGGTCATGGAGGTCCAGGGAGCTGAAACTGCCATCCTCAACTGGAAAAATGGCAACGTTTGCAGGATCGATATCGGTATCTTTTCAATTCAATACTTCATATAAAATCTAAATATGAAGCGATGTTCCAACTCTGCTGATCCAGACTTGTATGTTGCTCAGCGCTCGTGGAAAAGCTCAGTAACTGATGTTCTTGGTGGAGGTCTGCGTGCTCGGGCTGCTTTTGTAGTTTGAATCATGAAGTGACAAGTTTGAATCTGTGGCTTCTTTCATTTGCAGGATTTCTTCATCAAGATTCATTGTGTGAATTTGAGCTGCACTTGATAAAGATTTATGAGAAATAAATAGACAATAATTTTGTCATAATTTACCTTTTAAAGATAAAAAGACAGAACATTAATGTTCACTTGTCATTTTAGATGTTCCAGGTCTTCAAAGATCCAGTCTGTTATTTACAATTCAATATAATCTAACACAACATAAAACTCATTTCTAATTTTAGTGATGATTTTTTTAAAGTACCACCAATTTGGCCATTATATACCATATACCATATATATACCATATATTAAGCTCTATTACCATGTAGTTTTCAAGTAATGGGTGCTTAAAGAACAAAGTATACACATATTTTAGACATGTTTTAGTAAATTTGGTGTTGAATTAAATACTTTTCTTCCATTAGTAACTTGGATTTCTCTAAAAGCAAAGAGTAAAAGTACTTCCTATTGCATGCCCATGCAGTCCAGAGTGTATTCTCTGCAGTTATTTAAGTTTCATGCGGTACTAAAGGAAAAAAACTGTTTTACTGGACATCAAATTCATTGACCAGTCGATTTCATTTCATTTTAAGTCTCGCGCCATGCATTCATGACCCCTGACCTCTGCTGATTAACACAGTTCTATTATTACACATCTGCTTCATTCATGAAGCACAAAGAGGCATTTCTGACCTCATGTTTCCCGTTTCCCCCAAATGATGGTGAAGGGAAAACAGGAACACGTGAAGACGCTCAGGCGGCCTCCTTTAACGCGCAGCATTTACCGTAAAGTCATGAGGACAGGCGCACTTCGAATTCAGGAGCGTTTTTTTTTCTGTTTCTGTCAGGAATGTTCACTCCCCCAGACAAACCCCTGTCCCTCCTCGAACTCTCTGTTCATTTTTCAGACCTCTCTTCATCCATTCTCACTCTCTCAGCCTGAAAATGCTCCTACCTTGATGCGCCATGACGCCTCCCCCTGTGTTTGAACGCTGCACCTGAGCGCGTCACTTCCTGTTTTTAAAGCAGGTAATCTCGCGCCAACTCTTGGTCACATGACTGGGGTGGGTCAGATTAAAAGCCTTATTTTGTGCAGGGAGCAGGGCCGCCCATAGAGGGGGATAAAGGGCTCTCGGGGGCCCAGCCTCAAAGACATTTACCCACCTTTTTTAAAAATATAAATGTTATTGACCTTTTTTTAAAATAATTACTTAAAGACATTTGGACTTAACTTTCTGCTCCAGCACGGTTTATTTCAGTGAATATCTTCCAGAAAGGGCCCCTAAAGGCTCTGTCAGGGGCCCAGCTTTTTCTTTATGCAGCCCTGGCAGAGAGTAATTCTATAAATATGAATAAAATGTCTTAAATATGAAGATTAAAAGAGCTGGTAGACTGATGGAGGGGCTGATGTGGCCCCACATCACTTCATATCATTGAGTATTTCATTGACAGGTTTGTAGTAAATATACATTTGTAGTAAATATAGGTGAGTAGTCAATATTGTACTCATATTTATTTATAAACAGAAAACAGCTCTTGGCGTTCACATATACGAATCTGCTTAAAGAGCTAATTCATTCTTGAACTTCACTGAATAATCTTTCTGATCAAAGTGTCATAGAACACAACAAACATGTTTTATTTTCACTTTCACTGCATCAGACCTTTTCAACAACTTCAAATCAAACCATAGATATAATTCTTTCATTTACATTTTTTGTTAGTATGCCATTTTTTGCACAAGAACTCCATACTATTTCAAAAGAGAAAACAAACTAAATTTTCTGTGTATTCCAAAAATGAGGTGCAAAGTGGAATATTGGAGGTGAGGTTTTTACAGCAATGACTGGTCAATAACTGATGACACTGATGCTGTGCTATTTTTTAATATTGACAATATTATTATTATTAATAATAATAAATTGTATTTCTATTGTGCTTTACATTTTTGTAATCTCAAAGTGCTACAGAGTAAGATAAAAACAATTAAAAGCAGAAAAGGCGTTTGACTCGGTTAGATGGTCCTTTCTGTATAAAGTGATGTATAAATTTGGATTTCACAAGACATTAATTGATGTACTTCTTGCATTATACAACAAACCATCTGCTAAGATCAAAATTAATGCAGAGCTATCAGACTCATTCACTTTGGAAAGAGGAACAAGGCAGGGCTGCTGTGTGTCGCTGCTTCTTTTCACCCTCTTCATAGAGCCATTGAGTCAATGGAAAAGGCAAAGTCCTGACATATCAGGAATTAAGATGACATCTGGTGAGCTAAAGCTATCCTTGTTCACGGATGATTTACTGTTAACTCTAACAAACCCAGTTCAAACCTTACCTACATTAATGGAGATGATTGAGGAGTATGGCTCACTGTCAGGTTACAAGATTAACATTAATAAGACTCAGGTTTTAACACTAAATTATAACCCACCAAACATAATTAGGAATTTGTACAGATGGAACTGGGAAGCAGAATCCATTAAATATTTAGGTGTCATACTAACCAAAGAATTTTCCAGGATTTTTGATGCCAACTCCGGACCCCTAACCTCAAAATTAAAATCAGACATACAGAGATGGAATATGATTCCTTTTTTGAATCTATACTCCAGAGTTGAGTCAGTTAGGATGAACATCCTTCTGCACTTGATATCTTTATTTCAATGTTTACCAATCCAGATTCCAGATAAACAATTTTTAGTATGGGACAGATTAATATCACAATACATTTGGCAAGGGAAAAGGGCTAGAGTAACGTACAAAACTCAGCAGATGAAGAAGGAGAAAGGTGGGCTGGGTCTTCCCAACCTGCAGGACTATTACCTTGCAGTTCAACTAAGACCATTAACCCTTGTGGACTGTAAAGGCTGAAATCAGCCACTTTGAGTAACATTTTCTCAGTTATTTGACCATAACTTTTCTTGTATTGAAGCAAATTGAATGAATTTTGGGCAGGAAGCTTATTTTTACATACATTATGGAAATACGATTTCAAATTTTTGAAAAGGTCAATAGGTCACTGTGGACAAATTTACTGTACACTCATACTGTTATGGCTGTTTTCAGCCACCATACTTTTAACTGCTCTAAAAACAGATCAAATCAATTTTTTTTTACTTGTCACTTATATATCTTCATTCACTTCTGCCCTGCTCAGAACTACCAAACATTGGAAAATGAATAAAACATTTAACCTCTTAATGGCCATTTAAAGAATTATGGGATGGATGATGGGAAGGGTGCAGCATCAAGTGACCTATTTTTCAATATAAAACATGATCAGAGACAGAAGATTTTTTACGGGGCATTATAGTCTTAGATATGTCAAACATAAGTAGCATCATTGATTTTTAATCATTTTTCATTTATTTTGTAGCATCATTTTTTTTTCAAAAAGTTAGGCATTTACTGTTATGGCTGTTTTCAGCCACTATACTTTTAACTGCTCTAAAAATAGATCAGATCAAACTTTTGTTCTACTTTTTTCCATTAAACCTCCTAATCCACTTCTGTCCTGCTCAAAACTACCAAGCATTTAACAAACAATAAAAATTGTAACCTCTTAAGGGCCATTGAAAGAAATAAGGTCTCTTATCATGGGAGGGGTAAAATATGAATCAACCCATCTTCAATATAAAAAATATAAAGAAGTTTTATGTGCCCTTAAGGTGTTAAGATTTGTTATTTATTTTTCAATGCTTGGTAGTTTTGAGCAGGGCAGAAGTGGATTGAGAGATTTATGTGAAAAAAGTAGAAAAAAATATTGATCTGATATGTTTTTAGAGCAGTCAGAAAAGTTAGTGGCTGAAAACAGCCATAACAGTACCAGTGTACAGTATACTTGAACAGTCCACAAGGGTTAATCTGCCTGTGTTCTCCACAATACAAAGCTGGATGGAAAGATATAGAAGGTACATCAGTGGAAGGAATGCCTCTCATATCTGTTTTAATGGATAAAGAATTACAAAATGAGTTGAGGACGCCACATGACTTAATATTATACACATTGTTAGATTCCTGGAAAAAGATAGTTCAGACTTGTCAGTTAGGTGATAGGATGAAAATACTCAGGTGGTGCACCTATGACTCTGCTTTCAAACCAAACAAGAATGATGAGAGATTCAAGCGATGGATCCCAAAAGGATTAACCACCTATTACACATTTGTCCATAAGCGGGTGTTTCAGAGTTTTGAGGAACTTCAGAGGTCTAATGGGCTGGTAAAGGATGATTTCTACAGATATCTGCAGGTTAGATCCTATTTTAATCAAAATCTACGAGATACTTGGTAAACAGCTGAACCAGGATTCTTGGATGTGTTTTTGTCATTGTTGAAATCAGGTTCATGCACTAAAATTGTTTCCAAGCTGTATAATGGTATTCAGTTATCTAAACAGGGCGACACAGATTACATAAGGAGTAAGTGGGAAAAAGAAGGAAATCTAATTATTTCAGTTGAAAGCTGGGAAAAGATTCACAAATTTCAATGGATGACCTCAAGCTACAACTCACTGAGGGAATTTGGTTGGACACCCATGGTTGGATTTTTTGTAACCCCTGCCCAGGAAAAAACATCAAGGCAGTGGAGACACCTGTTGGAGACTCTGTAAGACAAATAATGCAAATCACTACCATATCTTCTGGAGTTGTCCAGGGATCAATCCATTCTGGGAACAGCTGTGCGAACATTTAAATAACATTTTCACAGAGAAAATTCCATGCAAGTGTGAAGCCCTGTACTTTAAAGACATTTCTTGTGATAACTGGACTCTGACAGATAAAAAACTGCTGTTCATACTTCTGGCAGCAAGCAAAAAGACTATTACTAGAAAATGGTTTAAGATGGAAGCACCTACAATTGAGGATTGGATCAAAATTGTACAGGATATTTACATTCTGGAAAAGTAGTCTTTTACTATTAAAAGGTCAAAGGGAATCTTTTTTCAGGATCTGGTCAAAATGGACGGACTATGTAAAACCGGTAATTTCTGTGAACTGAGAATGACTGTAATGTGAAACCTTGTCATGATGTAGATTTTTGTTTTGTTTCATGTAACCACACACACTTTGTTTTTCTGATGTCAAAAGAAATGGAGTAATGGATTTTATTTATATTTACATTTGGGTATATTTATAAAAAAAACCATTTAGATCTATTTTTCTCTTTTTATATATCTTTTTATCTGAATAATCAACTGCTACTGATTCTTAATTTCCCTGAGGGAGGATTTCCCCAAGGGATAAATAACGTACAATCTAATCTAATTTAATCTAATACACACAAATGCATCCAGAGATTGATCCATCCAGGCAGAGACAAAGGGACTAAAAAAGGATTTAGGATAGCAACAAATCCAAAAGTCCAGATCATAAATCTGTCCTCATCACATTTGTCTTTAACATCAATTTATTAAAGGTGGCATCTCAGTGTCAGAGGGACCTCACGTCTATATGGCTGAAAAGAAAGTTACTATGGAAGTCAAATCAACCATGGACAGAGAGATCAGTCTGATTACATTAATATCAATCAGTCAAAGTTTATTTATATAGCACAGTTCAGACAAATTGAATTGCAGATCAAATTGCTTTAGACAAAAAAAGATTGAAAAAGACATATATACATATACATCCATATGATAATCACTTTCTTTAAACCACTTAGCAAATAAACACTCAGCAGAGGTCCGTCTACTAAGAATATTCCTCTGGAGTTGTCATGAATAGTTGGTAGGATGTCAAGAGGATTTGGAGGCTAATGCATACAAGAAAAAGCAAAGCAATAAAACCAAGAAACATCAGACTAATAAATAAAACACTAAAAATACATTTAAACAAATACATTTAAACGTGTTGAAAGATTAAAATGAAACCTTAAATGAATATAATCTGCAGAGGAATGATGTTGATTAATGTAGCAGCGTCTACCTGAACTGCTATTAAAATGGTTGAACTGGTCTAAAAGTCTGAATTGATGTTAAATGATGTTTCTGTTGATGGCTGATGCTCATGGAGTGGAGCAGGTCATCATGACTGTTTGTCAGGGTCACACTGATATATGTGTGCTGTCTGCAGGAACTACCATGTGTTTAATGTGGTTGATCTGAAGTTAATATCAGGGACGGTAATGATGAAGGAATGGGGCTAAAGGAAAGGCTGGAGTTACTGAAGCTTAGTAATCAAAAGCTGCCAACAAGACAAGAGCCAGAGAGGAGAGCAGGAGCAAACAAAAAGATCCCCGGCAGTCTGAGCCTGATGCAGCAGAACTACGAGACATGAGCTGCTCCAGGACTGAAATACACTAAAGATCAAAGACAGAGTCTGTCTGCAGAGTCTGCAGTTTACACCCTGGATTCTCCACAAAACCACACAGCAGCTTCACTCCTGAATCCTGCAGCTTGTTGTTCCTCATAAGGTCCAGCTCTCTCAGGTGGGAGGGGTTGGACTTCAGAGCAGAGGCCAGGTGATCACAGCTGATCTCCGTCAAACCGCAGCTATACAATCTGAGCAGGGACCAAATAATACAGCTTTAGAAAACAATGTCTCCTCACTGACAGTCTAACACAGGGGTGGGCAACTGGCTGCTCAGGGGCCATATGTGTCCTTTCACTTTACTCAATGCAGCTCACCAGTCACCCCTCCATGAATTCAGATAGGTGATAAAACATTTTCTCTAACCTTAGATTGCTGCTATGTGCTTTGTTTTTACAAGTAATTAAAGTTATTACTATACTATGGTTGTATCTCTAAAAATATGTTATGAGACATTAAAATATAATTTATAGTATTGGTAAAAACCATATTTGGAAACAGTGGTAATAGGAACATAAATGTGCTTTAAAAACAGGTAAACATTCATTATTTTATTATTTTAAAAAGAAGCTTGAATTAGTTTTAGTTATGTGTCATGCTCATTAGATCATGAATTTAAATTGTGTTTGAGTTAGAATATATAAGTGTTGGTATAATCAGTTTTTAAGCTTTATTGTTGCCATTTTTTCTTTTATATATATATTTTTTTATTGAAATTGCCAACAAAACAGTGCAGTCCTTTGGCACTGAAATAAAAATGAATGTGGTCCTTTTCTGTTGCCCACCCTTGGTGTAACTAGGGTTGGGTACCGAAATTCGGTTCTGAGTAGGAACCGAATAAAAAACGGCGGGTACCGGGTACCCATAAAAAATATTTACTTTCGGTTCTGCTTTTCGGTTCTTAGACGGACTTATATATGGATGTTTTACGTTTATTTTAGTTAGCTGTTAACCTCATTACTGCTAATATATAATTATACATATAAATCAATATCTGTACTACTATACAGTACACGGTGTTTGACACGGACGGTCATTTCTGTGGCACAGCGCGCCTGCTACATCCGCTGCTGCGCGGCTTGTAAAGGCAGAGAAAAGAGAGGGAAGGAAAGGAGAGTCCACAGAAGAAATGGCAGAGAGTGTCCCAAGTGTGTGGCCTCTATAAGAAGGGACGAAAAGAAACACAGTGCAGTGTGTCTGATGTCAAACGGAGTTAGCTTAGCACGTAGCTTAGCGTGATAGCACGTCGTCACTGCTGCAGCTCGTCAACATAAACATCCGGTCTGCGCGCGTCATGTCCGCAGAGCGACACAACAGGATGACACTCATGATACATCAATAGAAGCAGCTAATGTGATCAATAACTGAGATATGCGCGAGTAAATAACCTACTTTGATTATGGCTCCGTGTAAAGGCTGGATCAGAACAGGTAGTGGAACAGTAGAAGAGGAAACACTGACAGTGAGTAGAGGAAGCAGGTGTAGGGAATGCTTTCATATGTTATAGAAATGTACATTAGCTAGTTAAATTGTCTTAGTATCTAAGTATGATATTATTTGGTCCTAGAAATAAAGTAAGCAAAATAAGATCATCAATATGGTACAGTAGTAAAGGCAATAATTTAGCAAAATGAGACAAGCATGAATACAAATAAAATAAAAATAATCAAACTTTAAAAAAAAAATACTGAAAAAAGCAAGATATGGCCCAGAGTAAAAATAAGAGTATGGATTTTGAGATCCCATTTATGCTCAGAATGTTCAAAATAAGAAAAATAACTTTTTTATTTAAGTGAGCTGGCTTTTCTGTTTTGTGTGTTACTAATAATAATGTGTAGTGATTCAATGTAGCAAAAAGAAATAGCAGTGAGCGCAATGTAACTGTTATCTGATTACTCGATTAAACGACAAAAATTTGATAGAGTAATCAATAACAAAAAGAATCGATAGCTGCAGCTCTACCACGGGATGCACTTTAGTTTTTATTTCACAGTTTATTTCTCAGGGATATCTACTAACAGTAAGCAGCTATTATTTACTGAATGCACTTTATTTTTTGTCATTTATTTATTGTCTTACAGTGAATGCAATGCAGTTTAGTATTCTAGCACATTTTATTTTTGTTTACAATTTTCCTAAAGGCAAAGGAATAAAGTTACTTTAGTTAAATAAACTATTGACCTTCTATTTTTTTTAATATTTTGGAATCGAAATAAGGAATCGTTTGGAACCGGAATCGATAAGCAGAACCGGAATCGGAATCGTATTCATAAAAATCCTAACGATACCCATCCCTATGTGTAACCTGTCTGATTTGTTCATACTGCCACCTAGTGGACATACATATGTATACTGTATATATTCGATCAGGTAAGATTTGATTATCAATCATTTAATCAATCAAACTTTATTTTTATAACACGTTTAATACAGAAATGAATAAAATAAATTAAAATAATTAAAGTTAGAAAATTAAATACAGTTAAAAATACATCCCATCCATCCCCATCACTTTACCCCCCTCCGAGCAATCCACACACAGCACACACACTCACTTACACACACACATACAAAGACATGAGGACGAGATTCTAACAGAAAACAGAGTCAGAGGACTGAGGAAACACCATCTTTCACTAAAAATGAGAAACACTGGAGCCAAGTCTAAAATAACAATGAAAAATCTTTACAAAGCAGATTAAAATAAAAAACAATCATATCATGAGAAAATAAATAGGTAAAGAAAATGCAATTATAAATAGTAATATGGTAAAATGAGATAAAATGACCTGAAGCAAGATGGTGGGAAAAAAATAAACACATTAAAAAGACTCCAAACAGTAAATCTGAACTAAATAGAATCATAAACATATTAAGGGAATTAAAATAAATATACAAATAAGACTGAATAATGATAATACTTCTACTACTACTACTACTACTACTACTACTACTACTACTACTACTAATAATAATAATAATAATAATAATAATCTAAAAAAACTAGACTGAAAAGGTGGGTCTTGAGTTTTTTTTTCAAAACATGAACAGTAGCTGCTGGCCTGTAGTTATCTAAAATCAGTGGGTTCAAATTTCTCTTCAGAAGAGGTTTGACCACCGCTGTTTTAAAAGCAGCAGGACAAACACCCATCTGAAGAGAATAATTTAAAATATTAAGAAGATCTGATTCAAAAGAACTGTAAATTTGTTTGAAAGGGATGTAGGATGGGATCTAACAGGCATGTCACTGGTTTTAGTTTGGAGACAACTTTGTCAACCATTTCAGAATCAACCAGGAAAAACTTCTCCAGAGTTTCTTCATCAGAGTAAAAACTCAGGAGTGCTAAAAGTTTTAAGTTGGGTGAAGGAGAGATTTGCTCTTATTGACTCAGATTTACTGCAGAAGAGGACGGCAAAATCTTCACACACTGACTGTGTGGAGAAGTGAACGGGACGGATAAAAACAGGGTAAATGAAAAGATCAGTGGTTGAGAAGAGGATTTTTGGGTTATTGTGGTTTTCAGCTGTTGGTTTTGAAAAATGATTTCTGTTAGCTATGTTGACTGCATTATTGATTATTGACAATTTGATTAGATTACATTACATTACTTTAGAACTTTATGAATCATTCTTTCTGTATGTCACTGTTTTAATTGATGACTTTCATTGTTTTCTTCACTTATTCATACTGTATTGAGTCTGTGTGACTGTTTGTTGAAACTGTGTTTTGCTGCCATTCTTGGTCAGGACTTCCTTGGAAAAGAGATCTGCTGATCACAATGGGACTAACCTGGTTGTCTAATGGCTAAATAAAATAAAATAAAATAAAATAAAATAAAATGAAATAAAATGAAATAAAATAAAATAAAATAAAATAAAATAAAAATAATCCCTATGGGGAACTCCCTCAGGGAAAATAGGATTCCAATAGCAGTTTACAAAGAAGCAGGTAGAAAAAAATTGAAAATATAGAAATAAAAAAGTAAAAATAAATCTAAAAAAAAAAAAAATAAAAGGATGAATTCATGAATTAAAAAAGGAATAAGAAATTAATTGAAAAAAAGGTTAACTAAAACCATGGTCCTGGCTTAAATCTATCACATTTATCTCAGCACCAATTTTTAACGTGGTATCTGACCTCAGAGTTTCCAGTCTACACCCCGGCTCCTTCAGAAAACCACACAGCAGCTTCACTCCTGAATCCTGCAGCTTGTTTATACTCAGGTCCAGCTCTCTCAGGTGGGAGGGGTTGGACTTCAGAGCAGAGGCCAGGTGATCACAGCTGATCTCCGTCAAACTGCAGTGAGCCAATCTGAGCAAATAATACAGCTTTAGAAAACAATGTCTACTCACTGACAGTCTAACCTGCCTTATGTGTTCATACTGCCACCTAGTGGACAAACTACAGAAGAGTATTAGAGACATGTCAGATGGAGAAGATTTTTTGGGGAAGTCGACATTCGAGTTGAAATTTGGAGAATAAAGTTGAATAACAATTTGTGATAAAACTTAAAATGTTAAGATTAAATTCAACATACAATGAATGTTGACTTTAATCTTAACATTTCAACTTTTTTTCTTTTGTCAACATTTTGACCTTCACCAAGAACTTTTTATCGAACTTTATTCTCCAAATTTTGACTTAATGTCAACTCCCCCAAAAAATTTTTTCTCCATCTAACATGGCCCCATACTCTTCCATAAACAGCAGATATATTTGCTGTTTATGATAGATTTAATTGGATTAGATCGGGTACACTTTATTAATCCCTTTGGGAAACTCCCTCAGGGAAACAAGGATTCAAATCACATACAGTCCAGGCCAAAAGTTTGGACACACCTCATTCAATGTATATATATATATATATATATATATTTTTTTTTATCACTAATTCCATTTTAGATTCTCACTGAAGTAATGATGGCCACTTGCTTCTCTTAACTGATTAATTCTTACCATAATATTAATTCTAACAGTTGTCTAATAGGGCTGTGGGCTGTGCATCAGCCTGACTTCTGAACAACACAAATGATGGTCCAACCCCATTGATAAGGCAAGAAATTCCAATTAATGAATAAATGAATTGAAATAAATAAAGTAATAAAAAATTAATTACTAAATTAATAAAGAAAATAAATACATCCATAAAAATCATGGTACTGGCTTACATATATCACATTTATCTCAGCACAGATTTTAAACGTGGTATCTGACCTCAGAGTTTCCAGTCTACACCCCGGCTCCTTCAGAAAACCACCCAGCAGCTCCACTCCTGAATCCTGCAGCTTGGTTCCTCTCAGGTCCAGCTCTCTCAGGTGGGAGGGGTTGGACTTCAGAGCAGAGGCCAGGTGATCACAGCTGATCTCCGTCAAACTGCAGAGAGCCAATCTGAGCAGGGACCAAATAATACAGCTTTAGAAAACAATGTCTCCTCACTGACAGTCTAACACAGGGGTGGCCAAATGGTGGTACAGGGGCCATATGTGGCCTTTCACTTCACCCAATGAGGCCCACCAGTCTTCCCCCCCCCCCCCCCCCAAAAAAACAAACAAACAAACAAACAAACAAACAAACAAACAAAGTGGAAAACAAAACAACAGTTGCCAAATTTGATTCATCATGAGTAACCAGGACCACGTCATGATGAAATATTTTCTCTAGCCTTAGATTGCTGAGTGCTTTGTATTTAACAAGTAATTAAAGTTCTTATTTTGCTATGATTGTATCTCTAAAAATATTTTATGAGGCATTAAAATATAATTTATAGTATTGGTAAAAAAAAAACATTTGGAAACAATGGAAATGGGAACATATATGTGCTTTAAAAACAGGTCAACATTCATTCTTTTATTGCAATAAAAAGAAGGTTGAATTAGTTTTAGTTATGTATCTTGCTCATTAGATCATGAATTTTAATTGTGTTTGAGTTAAAATATATAAGTTAAGGAAAAATCCTCTGTTAAGCTTTATTGTTGCTGTTGTTGATGAAAATAATTTTCTTTGTTTAAAGTGCCAACAATACGTAACTGTGTGGCCCTCGGGCACTGAAATATAAATGAATGTGCCCCGTATGGGAGGCCCCTTGAGAAATAAATCATACTTGCTTTTACATTCACCATCAAACTCTCACACCTACACTGGTATAGTCTCTTACATTTACTATTAAACTCTCTTACACATTTACTATCAAACCCTCTTACATTTACTACTACACCCTCTTACACTCACTATCAAACCCTCTTACATTTACTATCAAACTCTCTTACACTCACTATCAAACCCTCTTACATTTACTATCAAACTCTCTTACACTCACTATCAAACCCTCTTACATTTACTATCAAACTCTCTTACACACACTATCAAACCCTCTTACATTTACTATCAAACTCTCTTACACTCACTATCAAACCCTCTTACATTTACTATCAAACTCTCTTACACTCACTATCAAACCCTCTTACATTTACTATCAAACTCTCTTACACTCACTATCAAACCCTCTAACATTTACTATCAAACTCTCTTACACTCACTATCAAACCCTCTTACATTTACTATCAAACTCTCTTACATTTACTATCAAACTCTCTTACACTCACTTTCAAACCCTCTTACATTTACTTTCAAACCCTCTTACATTTACCATTAAACCCTCTTACATTTACTATCAAACTCTCTTACACTCACTATCAAACCCTCTTACATTTACTATTAAACTCTCTTACACTCACTATCAAACCCTCTTACATTTACTATCAAACTCTCTTACTCTCACTATCAAACCCTCTTACACTTACTATCAAACTCTCTTACACTCACTATCATACACTCTTGCACTTACTACTAGTCCCTCTTACGTTGACTATCAAACCCTCTTACATTTACTATCAAACCCTCTTACATTTACTATTAAACCCCCTTACATTTACTATCAAACTCTCTTACACTCACTATCAAACCCTCTTACATTTACTATCAAACTCTCTTACATTCACTATCAAACCCTCTTACATTTACTATCAAACTCTCTTACACTCACTATCAAACCGTCTTACATTAACTATCAAACCCTCTTACATTTACTAATAAACCCTCTTACATTTACTATTAAACCCTCTTACATTTACTATCAAACCGTCTTACATTTACTATTAAATCCTCTTACATTTACTATCAAACTCTCTTACACTCACTATCAAACCCTCTTACATTTACTATCAAACCCTCTTACATTTACTATTAAACCCTCTTACATTTACTATCAAACCCTCTTACACTCACTTTCAAACCCTCTTACATTTACTATCAAACTCTCTTACACTCACTATCAAACCCTCTTACATTTACTATTAAACCCTTTTACATTAACTATCAAACCCTCTTACATTTACTATTAAACCCTCTTACATTTACTATTAAACCCCCTTACATTTACTATCAAACTCTCTTACACTCACTATCAAACCCTCTTACATTAACTATCAAACCCTCTTACATTTACTATTAAATCCTCTTACATTTACTAATAAACCCTCTTACATTTACTATCAAACCCTCTTACATTTACTATTAAACCCTCTTACATTTACTATCAAACTCTCTTACACTCACTATCAAACCCTCTTACATTTACTATCAAACCATCTTACATTTACTATCAAACCCTCTTACATTTACTATCAAACCCTCTTACATTTACTATCAAACCCTCTTACATTTACTATCAAACCCTCTTACATTTACTATCAAACCCTCTTACATTTACTATCAAACCCTCTTACATTTACTTTT